>JAKSZT010054495.1:2081304-2201875 GCA_026826555.1 Tolypeutes matacus | reverse complement strand
TAGGTTAGGGGGCCTTTGTGGTATGGAATTGAGGCAAGATTGTGTGGTTGGTGGTGGATGGACATGAAAGCATTCAAGACTGGCTTTATGATTTTCATTGGCAAGTATGAAACATTAATTATAGAATCAGAAAATAATAGATCAGAAATAGAAGAAGGTTGGGGAGAGAAAGTCAAGAGTTAACATGGGTTGGAAATGACTGAATATTGGGGAGATATAAACTAGAAGGCAAAGATATTGGGATTGGTGAGTATGTTATGATGACTGAGACATTGAGGAGAAAGATGGACAAGAAAATTTGAAGAAATTTACCATGTGTTATCATTGGAATCACTTTTTATCATTTTCCAAGATACATCAGCAAATATTTTAATAGTTTTCAATAATTTTTTTAAGTTAATATTGCATTTCTTTGTATGCAACATTATGTTGAGATTGAGCCAAATGTTGCCTTGGCTTTATATGGGTTATGCAAAGATACAGAATTGTCTCATGGAACCAAAGGTCAAAAAAGCATTTGGCTCTCAAAATGTACTGGAATCAAGAAATCAAAAGCTGCTATAAAATCTAGAGAGTACTGTCAAATGTTTATTTCTTCTTCTCCACTTCATTTTTTCTTACTCTGAAGACTATAACTTTATTTGTTTCTATACCCATGTAGAAAAATATGGTTACCCTAGAGCTCTCAAATTTGAAACCAAGAAAAGATATTGAATTGCCACTTTTGAATCTTAGATTGAAATATCAAAAGGAAAAATTTGAACATTCCAGCTTTAGTCATATGCCTGCCCATTGCCAAACAGTTGTAACTCAGTGAGGGTAAGGTAGTTGCATGTGGTGCAAATATGATTGCCAGATGCCCAAACCTGTGAATTCAAAGTTAATTTCTAAATGTTTGGGTAAACTAAGAATTAGTGAGATTCATCCATGTAGTCCTCTGTGTGTTATTACTGCATTCCTCTTACAGCTGTGTAATATTCCATTGTATGTATATACCACAATTTGCTTATCCATTCATCTGTTGCTGGAACCTGAGTTGTTTCCAACTTTTGGCAATAGTGAATAATGCCTTTATGAACATTGGTGAGCATATGCCTCTTCATGTCCTTGCTTTCAATTCTTCTGGGTATATACCCAGAAGTGGGATTGCTAGATCATGTGGCAGTTCTATACTTAGCTTCCTGAGGAACCACCAAACTGTCCTCCATAATGGCTGCACCATTCTACATTCCCACCAGCAGGGGACAAGTGTTCCCTTTATTTCACATCCTCTCCAACAGTTATAGTTCTCTGTTTTTTTAATAGCCATCAGTCAAGTAGGTCTAAGATGATACCTCATTGTAGTTTTGATTTGCATTCCACTAATAGCTAATGATGCTGAACATTTTTTCATTTGCTTTTTAGCCATTTGTATTTCTTCTTTGGAGAGGTGTCTATTCAAATCTCTTGCCCATTTTTGAAATGTGTAGTTTGTCTTTTCATTTTCGAGATGTAGGATTTCTTTATATATGCTGGATATTAGGCCCTTATCAGATAAATGGTTACCAAATATTTTCTCCCATTGCATAGTCTGCCTTTTCACTTTCTTGACAAACTCTTTTGAAGCACAAAAGTTTTTAATTTTGAGGAGGTCCCATTACCTATTTTATCTTTTGGTGCTCGTGCTTTGGGTGTAAAGTTTATGAAAACATTTCCTATTATAAGATCTCATAGATGTTTCCCTACATTATGTTCTAGGACCTTTATGGTCTTGGCTGTTATATTTAGGTCTTTGATCCATCTTGAGTTAATTTTTGTATAAGGCGCAAGATGGTGATCCTCTCTCATTCATTTAGATATGGATATGCAGTTCTCCAAACACCATTTTTTGAAAGGCCATTCTGTCCCTGTTGAATGGGTTTGCTGGCCTTGCCAAATATCAGTTGACCATATATGTGGCAAGTATTGAATACAAATGTGTTTTTTGATACTGAAGTGATTTCAAAGTGAGTCGGGAGGTCATTCCAGAGGTTACACTTATACAAGTCTTAGCAAGATCTCATTGACTGCCATAGTAAACAGTGCCCGAAACAGCAGGGCTTCTGAAGGCTCTAGGGACATATAGACACTATAGGCAGGGCAATCTCAAGAATCTGGCACCCTGTCAGTGAGCCTTACTTTGGAATGTATGCTTCCCAATGTCACAGATTAGACTCATTTATAATTTCCCTACACATGACTCTTCTGCCCCTTTTACTTGAACCTGTAATTAGCACTATACTATTTAAATATATGTCCCAGAGACTTGAATCACCATCTTTTCATACACCAGTTGAGCCCTGAATCTAAGCAGAGTTGCAAGACTTATTCTCCAGTTCATTGGACTCACTGATGACCGCTAACAAAAGGATCATGATGGACAATGCCCATTCCAAAAAACAGAGTATCTATAACTGCAAGCAAGACAGTTCCATCCATCTTCCCCATGGGATCTAAGCACTTCTCAGTCAGAGACAGAGTGGGCATCACCATAACAAAAATGTCAAGATTGAGGAATGAACAAACATAAGGGAGAATGCAAGTATGGACTAAAGTAGACTTATTATTATTCTAACAATGGAAGAACTTGTATCATTGATATAAATGCAGTGGCCACTAGAGGTTCTGAGTGGAGTGAGAGGGAAGAATAGGTGTAACATGAGGCATTTTTTGAACTTTGGGTTTGTCCTGCATGACATTACAATGATGGATACAGGCCATTATACATTTTGTCATAACCTATAAAATTTTGTGGTGCAAAGTGTAATCTATAATGTAAACTATAGTTCATCATTAGTAGCAATGCTTCAATATGTGTTCATCAATTGGAACAAATGTACCACACTAATGAAGGATGTTGTTAATGGGGGAAAACATGGGAAGGGTGGGGGTAGGGTATATGGGAATCCTCTATATTTTTGATGTAACGTTTATGTAATCTAAAGCTTCTTTAAAACTAAAAAAAGGAATTAAAAAAAAAGCTGTTGAGACAAGAGAAAATTTGTCTACTACAGATGGGGAGATTTTTTTTTTTTTTTTTTTTTTTTATCTAAGAACTAAGCAACAAAAATAGTTTGGAAAGTGACCTTTTTCTGTAGAGAATGGATGATGGGGTTTAAATGGAATTTATTTTTAATATGAGAGAAAGAGACACTGGGGGGTGGGGCAGAGAGAGTATTTGCCTGCTTTGGATGAATTTGGCTTCCTAAATTTGAAGAAAGGACTTCTTAATAGATTCTGGAAAACTATCAGTTATTATCCCTTCAAAGGTTGCCTCTACAGCATTCTCTAATTTTTCCCTTTAAAAGTAGAATTAGAAGTACCAATATGTCAAGCCCTCAATATTAATGCATGTAACTATGAACCTTATTATTGTAAAATTAAAACTTAGCCTAATAATAATTATTGCCTAAGAGTTACCCCCCCAAACCTCCTTTTTGCTCAAATGTGGCCTTTTTCTAAGCCAAACTCAGCATATAAACATACTACCTTCTGCCTGGCTTGGGGCGTGACTCCTGGGGATGAGCCCCCTAGCACTGAGGGATTAATACCAAACACCAAGCAGCAATACATTTGGACAAAGACCTTGACCAAAAGGAGGAAATATTAAATATAAAATGATTTTTATGGCTAAGAGATTCCAAAATGAGTCAGGAGGTTATTCCAGAGGTTACACTTATGCATGTCTCAGGCAGATCTCACTAAATGCCACTGTAAACAAAGCCTCAGATAGGGGTATTCATGAGGGCTTGAGAGTCATTCAGACACTACAGGTAAGGCACACAACCCCTTGAAATCAGCATCCTGTTGGTAGGCCTTTCCTAGGAATATATGGCTACCTCTTTCCCCAAAATAACAGAGTTAGACTCATTTATAATTTCCTAACATGTGATTCTTCTACTCCTTTTATTTGAGCGTAAAATTAACACTATACCCCTTAAATATATGTCTCAGAGACTTAAATCTTCAGTCTGTTCATATGCCATTTGAACCCTGAATCTCAGAAAAGTTACGGTTAACATCTACTCTCCAGATCATCATGCTCACCCAGAACAACTAACAAAATGATGATGATGGACAACGCCCACCCACAAAATCAGAGAGTATCTACAACTGCAAGCAAGACAGTTTCCTCCATCTGCCCAATGGGACCTACGCCCCCTATCCAATAGAAACAGAGTTTGCATCACCATTCCAAAATCCTTAAGGTTGAGGAATGAGCAAACAGAAGGGGGGAATGCAACCATGGACAAAGTAAATGTATTAATACTATAGTAATGGAAGAGAATGTAACATTGTTACAAAGATAGTGGTTATCAGAATTTCTGAAGGAAGGGGGAGGGAATAAAAGGTGGAACATTTAAAGGGCATTTTTAGGACATTGGAATTAAGTATAAACCACAATGTAAACTATAGACCTTGGTTAGTAGCAGCGCTTCAATATTTATTCATTAATTGTAACAAATGTACCATATAATTGTAAGATGTTTTTAATAGGGGAAGATGTGGGAACAAGAGGGGTAAGGTATGTGGGAATCCCTCATACTTTTGATGTAATTGTTTTGTAATCTAAAACTTTTTTAAAAATTAAAATATTATGAAAAGAAAAGAACTTCAATTAGACATATATTGATTTTTCCCACTCTATCTTCCATGTGTCTTAACTTTTCTTGCATTATTTTTCCATCTCTTTGTTACTATATTCTGCATTTTTGGTAATTTCTTCAGATATTTCATTTCAAGAAATTCTACCATCCTGAGATTACTTTACATTGAAATTTTGACTTGAGATGTTTCAGGCTACACACATAATGTTAATCCTGGTAAGTACAGAATTTTGGCTACCGATTTCTTCTTTTTCTCTCTATTCAGTGCCAAAACTCAGATAGTCA
Source organism: Tolypeutes matacus (assembly GCA_026826555.1). Lineage (NCBI taxonomy): Eukaryota > Metazoa > Chordata > Mammalia > Cingulata > Chlamyphoridae > Tolypeutes > Tolypeutes matacus. The sequence goes on along the minus strand of JAKSZT010054495.1, from coordinate 2,196,965 downwards.
AGTCTCTCCTGTGGATTGTTTTTCTAGAGCACTTACTAAGGAATTTTCCCTTCCAGTGTACTGGCTTTATGTGGAGTTTCCTATATAACCACCATCTTGCTTCAGGTTTGTCTCCTTTCTTCTTTGCATGGCTCATTAAAACCCAGGCAAGTGTAGTTGGAGAGGTCAGAAATTTCATTTACCCTCATGGTGCTTATTGTAACTATAACCAGTTTTGCTCAGTGTTTTCTCTACTAGACAAAAAATAAAGATCAAAATTATTTTTAAATGTGTTGCCATATATTATAGTATGTGCTCCCATCAGATATATGTTGAAATACAATTTGTATTTGTACACACATATATTCAAATATATATGTGTGGATATTTACATGATATACATAAACATATATGTCATATAAATATATAATTAAGGCCTTGTTTTTACTTGGAAGGAAAAGAAGGAGAGATAACATTAACTAAACAATTAGCATAGAAGGTTAATGGGTTTGGTGTTTAGTTGTTAAATTATTTTTTCATAAAATAAACTTTATTTTTAAAGAAGTTTTAGATTACAGAAAAGTTGCATTGAAAGTGGAGGAGATCCCTATATATCCCACCCTCTCCACCACTCACATTTTCCCCTATTAATAACATCTTACATTAATGTGGTACATTTGTTACAATTGATGAACCAATATTGAAGGTCTATAGTATACATTATGCTTTACACTTTGCACCGAACAATTTTATAGGTTTTGACAAAATGTATAACGTTCTGTATCCATCATTACAATATCATGCAGAACAATTCCAATGCCCTAAAAATGCCCTATATTCCACCAATTCTTCCCTCCCTCTTTCTCAGAACCACTGGTAACCACTATCTTTATATCAATGTTGCAAGTTTGTCTATTACTAAAATAATAATAAGTCTACCTTAGTCCATATTTGCATTCCTCCCTTATGTTTGCTCATTCCTCAATTTTGAGGATTTGGTGATGGTGATGTCCACTTGGCATCAGATTAAGGGGGCTTAGATCTTATGGGTCAAATGGAGGGAACTGTTTTGTTTGCAGTTGTAGATGCTTTTTGTTTTCTGGCATGGGGGTTGTCCATCATAATCATTTTGTTAGTTTTCCTGGATGAGTCCGATGAACTGGAGAGTAGGTGTTGGCTGCAACTCTGCTAAGATTCAGAACTCAACTGTCAAATAAACAGTCTCTGTACTCTAGAGATACTTGCTACTCTATTTGAGAAGGCAGCAGGACTCCTCAAGATGGGAGTTTAATATTTTGCTAGTTTTTGTGTGGGTCTCCACCCACTGTGATAACACCATATAACAACATGAACACATTAATATTACATAGAGACATGCCCCAGGTGCCCACTTCCTCACATATCGCCCACCACTGAAACCATGCACCAGTGACCCTCTGCTGCCATTGTTTGAGATGCGAAAAGAACACTCCCACAATTGTATACTCAACCACATCTTAAACTTCCTCAGAGATCACCTGTTCCTTCCTCCAGCTCTTCCCCCCAACTCCATGGATAACCCAACCCACCTCCCATACCCACTCACACTCACACTCCAGCATCATCGATCCCACTAACATTGCTGCACCACCACCTGTGTCCACTGCCAAACCACCCCCATCCACCTTACAGATTCTGCCCAGATTGAGCATTGACTCACCACTCTCTACTCACATTCTTTCTTTTTTAAAATTGTTTTTATTTTATTTTTAAAGAAGCTTTAGATTACATAAATGATATTTTTAAGAGGTACTGGGATTGAACCCAGTACCACTTACATGCAAAGCAGGCACCAACCACTGAGCTACACTCACTCCCTCTACTCCCTTTCTATCGATTGGTAACTTATCCTCTAGACTCAACCTCTGTGGGTCTGCTCAATATCCTTTGTTAATATCAATGAGATCATGAAATATTTGTTGTTAAGAGATTGGCTTACTTCAATCAACATAAGGTCTTTGAGATTAATCCATGTTGTCGCATGTATCAATACTTCATTCTTTCTTACAGATGAGTAATATTCCATCCTATGAACATACCAATTTTTCTTTATCCGTTCATTGGTTGATGGGCACTTGGGTTGCTTCCAACTTTGGGAAATTTGAAGAATACCGCAATGAACATTGATGAGCATATATCTGTTCACATCCTTGCTTGCAATGCTACTGGGTATATTCTTAGTATCAGGTTTGCCAGATCATATGGCAATTCTTATATATATATATACATTTACATATATTATTTTTTCTAAAAGATACTTAGATTACATAAAATGTTACATAAAAAATGTAAGGGATTCCCATAGCCCCACTCCCTACACATCTCACTTTTCCCCACATTAACAACTTCTTTCATTAGTGTGTTACATTCATTGCAATTGATGAACACATTTTGGATCATTGCCACTAAGGATGGATTATAGTTTACATTGTAGTTTACACTCTCTCCCACACAATTCTGTAGGTTATGGCAGGATATATAATGGCCTATATCTGTCGTTGCAATGTCATACAGGACAATTCCAAGCCCAGACTGTGCCCCTATATTATACCTCTTTTTCCCTCTCCAATGGATATAATTTCTTCCATTGCTAGAATCGCAATAAGTCTATAGTAATTCTATACGTAGCTTCCTGAGAAACCACCAAACCCACCTCCACAGTGGCTGCACCAGTCTACATTTCCACCAGCAGTGGATGAGTGTCCTTATTCCTCTATATCCTTGCCAATACTTGTAGTTTTACATTTTTAAAAAAATAGCTGCCAGTCTATTAGGTGTAAGATGATATTGCATTGTAATTTGAAAGAAAAAAAATCTATCCAAAGTGTACAATCAATGGTATTTGGTGTAATCATATAGTTATGCATTCATCAATTAATCATTATTATTTTCATTATTCCAAATTAATAGTAATAATGAACATAAAAAACAAACAACTGTACCCCTTAATATTAACCTCTCAATCTCTCTAAGCTTCCCCTACCATACATAGTTGTTATTTCATTTCTGTTTCTCTAATTTATTTTGTACATTCATATTTTTCTTCTATTAAGCATTTTTTCAATTTTATTGATACATATTAATAAAGCATAAATCCATCCAAAGAGTACAATCAATGGTATTTGGTGTAATCAAATGTTTGTGCATTCATCATCCCAATCACTCCCAGAGCACTCTCATTATTCCAATAATAATAATAAACAAAAACAAACAAAACTCATCATCTTTCAATTTCTCTATTCCTCACTTGCCATACATAGCTGCTATTCCTTTTCTTTCTCTCTAGTATATTTGTATTTATATTTTGTAAAAACAGTCTTATATATGCAATATCACCCATATTCGTGTTTTACATGAGGTTTTACTATATTATACAGTCCCATGTTACAGTTTTTAGCTTTCCATCTAGTAATATAATTGACCTTAGACTTTACTTTTCAACCACTGTCAACCATAAAATAGCACTGCTAGTTACAAACACAATGATATGCTTAACCATTTCTATTCATTTCTAAGGATTTACAAGCAACCATTTTAACAATTCTGAAAAGATTAATCCTCAGCTTTCCTTTCTCTACTCCCTTCTATTTTCTGGTGACCTATATTCTAATTATTAACTCCATGGGCTTACATAGTATGTTTAGTTCATAATAGTGCAATCATACAGCATTTGTCTTTTTGTGTCTGGCTTGTTTCACTCAATATAATATCCTCCAGGTACATCCATGTTGCCATATGCTTGACAACTTCATTTATTCTTACTGCTGTATAATATTCTATCATGGGTATACACCACAATTTGTTTATCCATTCATCAGTTGTTGGACACCTGGGTTGTCTTCACCTTTTGGCAATCATGAATAATGCCGCAATGAACATCGGTGTGCAGATGTCTGTTCGTGTCTCTGCTCTCAGTTCTTCTGGATATATACCTAGTAATGGTTTTGCCAGGTCACATGGAAAGTGTATATTTAACTTCCTTAGGAACTGCCAAAAGTCCTCCATAGTGGCTGTACATTCCCACCAACAGTGAGTAAGGGTTCCTATCTCTCAACATCCTCTACACCATTTACAATTTTCTGACTTTTTATCAGCGGCCAGTCTAATAGGTGTGAAATGATATCTCATTGTAGTTTTGATTTTCATTTCCCTAATTGTGATATGTGATTGCCAAATATTTTCTCCCGCTGAGATGGCTGCCTTTTCACCCTTCTGACAAAGTTCTTTGAAGTGCAAAAGTGTTTAATTTAGAAGAGGTCCGATTTATCTATATTTTTGTTTTGATGCTCATGCTTTGGGCATAAGGTTTAAGAAATACCCCCCACCATCATAAGATCTTGAAGATGTTTTCTTACATTTTCTTCTAGGAGTTTTATGGTTATCACTTTTATATTTATGTCCTTGATCCATTTTGAGTTAATTTTTCTATAAGATGTGAGATAGTGGTCTTCTTTCTTTCTTTTGGAAATGGATATCCAGGTTCCCCAGGACCATTTGTTGAATAGACTCTTCTGTGAAGGTGTGACCAACCAACTTGTCTAAAATCACTTGAGTGTAGATGTGAGTGTCTATTTCTGAGTTCTTGATTCCGTTCCATTGGTCAATGTGTCTATCTTTATGCCAGTATCATGCTGTTTTTACCACTGTAGTTGGGTAATATGGTTTTTTAAAAAAGATTTATTTTATTAATTTATTCCCCCTTCATTGTATGAGCTCTCTGTTCATCTTCTCTTTAGAAGGCACATGGGAACTGAACCTGGGACCTCCCATATGGGAGAGAGACATTCAATCGCTTTGGCCACCTCAACTCCCTTGTTTGTTGAGTCTCCCATTGTCTTTCCTCTTCATGTCTCTTTGTTGCATCATATTCTTATGTCAGCTTGCCGCACTTGCCTGTCATACCAGCTCACCTTCTCCAGGAGTCCCCGGGAACCGAACCTGGGACCTCCCATGTGGTAGGCAAGAGCTCAATTGCTTGAGCCACATCCACTTCCCTGGGTAGTATTTATTAAAGTCCAGAAGTGAGAGTCCTCCAAATTCGTTCTTCTTTTATAAGATCTTTTTGGCTATTCAGGGCCTCTTAACCTTACAAATAAATTTGATAATTGGTTTTTCCACTTCTACAAAAAATGATGTTGGGAATTTTATTGGGATTGCATTGAATCTGAAAATCACTTTGGGTAGAATTGACATCTTAACGATATTTAGTCTTCTAATCAATGAACATGGACTGTCCTTCCGTTTATTTAAATCCTTCCATTTCTTTTAGCAATGTTTTGTAGTTTTCTGAATACAGGTCATTTATGTCCTTGGTTAAGTTTATTCCTCAATATTTGATGGTTTTTTTTTTTGCTTTCATAAACAGAATTTATTTTCTGATTTTCTCTGCAGATTGCACAGCAGGAGTGTATAGAAACGCTATTGATCTTTGCTTATTAATCTTATATCCCACCACTTTGCTGAACTCATCTATCAGTTCTATTAGGTTTCTTGTGGATTTTTCAGGAGATTCTAGATATAAGATCATATCATCAGCGAATAGAGAAAGTTTTACTTCTTCTTTTCCTATTTTGGCTCCTTTTATTTCTTTACTAACTTAATTGCTCTGGCTAGAACTTCTGGCACAATATTGAATAAAAGTGGTGACAATGGGCATCCTTGTCTTGTTCCTGATCTCAGCTGGAAAGCTTTCAGTCTTTAACCTTTGAGTACCATGGTAGCTGTGGGTTTTTCATATTATACTCTTTACCACATTGAGAAAGAGTCCTTCTATTCCAATCTTTTTGTGTGTTTTTATCAAGAAAGCGTGCTGCATTTTGTCAAATGCCTTTTCCGCGTCAATCGAGAGGATGTGATTTTTCTCCTTTAAATCATCAATGTGGTTTATTACACTAATTGATTTTCTTGTATTGAACCACCCTTGCATACCTGGGATAAAACCCACCTAAGCGTGGTGTGTAATTCTTTTAATTTGCTTTTGGATTCTGTTTGCAAGTATTTTGTTGAGGATTTTTGCATCTATATTCATTAGAGATATTGGTTTGTAATTTTCTTTTTTCTAGTATCTTTATCTGGTTTTGGTATTAGGGTGATGTGGAGTTCATAGAATGAGTTTGGTAGTGGTTTTTTTTTTTTTTTTTGGTAGTGCTCTTTCTTGTTCAATTTTTTGGAAGATCTTGAGCAAGATTTGTATTAGATCATTTTTAAATGATTGGTAAAATTCACCCGTGAAGCCATCTGTTCCCACACTTTTCATCTTTGGGAGGTTTTTTGTTTTTTTGTTTTTTCTTTTTTTATTGTGGGTAAAAATCAAAATTTTCACAATACGTACCAACATTTGCAAAATGATATATAAATATATATGCATATATGTGCATTTGCTTACAAAAATGTTATTTATGCATATATATAAATATATTTTAAGAGGTGCTTAGATACCCAAAATACTACATGGAATTTGGGAGGTTTTTGATTACTGTTTCAGTCTCTTCACTAGTGATTGGTTTGTTGGGTCTTCTATTTCTTCTAGCAGCAATGTGGGTGGTTTGTTTGTTTCTAGGAATTTGTCCGTCTCCTCTAGTGTTTTGGTATACAATTTTTCATATTATCCTCTTATGATTTCTCTTATTTCTGCAGTGTCAGTGGTCATTTCCCCCATCTAAATTCTGATTTTGTGTATTTGTGTCTTCTCTCTTTTTTTCTTTATCAATCTAGCTAAAGTTTTGTTGATTTTGTTGATCTTCTCAAAGAACCAACTTTTGGTTTTGTTTATTCTCTCTATTGTTTTTTAAATTCTCAATTTCATTTATTTCCTCTCTGATCTTTACTATTTCTTTCCTTCTGTTTGATTTTGGATTAGTTTGCTGTTCTTTTTCTAGTTTCTCCAGTTGTGCAGTTAGATTTTCAATTTTAGCTCTTTCTTCTTTTTTAATGTAAGCATTGTGGACTGTAAATTTCCCACTCAACACTGCATTTGCGGTTTCCCATAAGTTTTGATATACTGTGTTCTTTTTTCCATTTGTCTTAATGGAATTTGCTGAATTCTCTTGCAAAATTTCTTCTTTGAGCCACTGATTATTTAAGAGAGTGTTGTTTAATCTCCTTATATTTATGAGTTTTCCTTTTTCTGTCCATTATTGATTTCCAGCTTCATTCTGTTGTGATTAGAGAAAATATTGGGTGTAATTTCAAACTTTTAAATTTATTGAGGCTTGTCTTGTGACCCAACATATGATCTATCTTGGAGAAGGATCCATGAGCCCTTGAAAAGAAATAATATCCTGCTGTTTTGGGGTGCAATGGTCTATAGATGTCTGTTGGGTCTAGTTCATTTATCATATTACTCAATCTCTCTGTTTCTTTATTTATCATCTTTCCAGATGTTCTATCCAATACTGAGAGTGGGATATTGAAGTCTTCAACTATTATTGTAGAAACATCTCTTTCTCCCTTCAGTTTTGCCAGTGTGTACCTCATGTATCTTGGGACATACAGATTAGGTGCATAAATATTTAGTAAATTCACTTCTTCTAGGTGAATTGTCCCTTTTATTAATATATAATGAAGTTCTTTATCCCTTACAACAGTTTTGCATTTGAAATCTATTTTGTCCATTATTAGTATCACTACTCCAGCTGTTTTTTTGGTTACTATTTGCATGGAATACCTTTTTTCCAACATTTTACTTTTAACCTGGTTGTGTCCTTATGTCTAAGGTGTGTCTTTTGTAGAGAACATATAGACAGCTCCTATTTTTTATCCTTTCTATCAGTATATGTCTTTTGATTGGGGAGTTCAATACATTAACATTCTCTTATTACTGTAAATTCATTAATTACTTCATCCATTTAGTCCTTCAGCTCTCTGTTGTAATATGGTACTATTGTCTGTCTTCTTATCTTTTACTTTACCCTTCCTAATAATCTTCATTTATAAACTCTTCTCCAAATTTCTCACCCTTGTTTTTTCTTTTCAGGCTGCAGCACCCCCTTTAGAATCTCTAGTAATTCTGGTCTTTTGGTAACATAGTCATTTCATTTTTGTTTGTCTGTGAAGACTTTGAACTCACCCTCATTTTTGAAGGACGGCTTTGCCAGATACAGAATTCTTGGCTGGCAGTTTTTCTCTTTCAGTACCTTAAACCCATCATAGCACTTTTCTTCTTGCCTCCATGGTTTCTAATGAGAGGTCGTCATTTAATCTAATTGAGTTTTCCTTGTATATGATGCTTTGCTTTTCTCTTGCTGTTTTCAGAATCCTCTCCTTATCTCTAATGTTTGTCATTCTGAATAGTAGGTGTCTCAAGGTAGGTCTATTTGGATTTATTCTGTTTGTAGTGCATTGTTCTTCTTTTATATGCTATTTATGTCCTCTATAAGGTTTGGGAGGTTTTCAGTCATTATTTCCTCAAATATTCTTTTTGCCCCTTTTCCATTCTATTCTTCTTCTGGGACAGCAATAATGTGGATATTTGTGCATTTCACATTTTCATTCAATTCTCTGAGATTCTGTTCCTTTTTTCCATTCTCTTCTCTTTCTGTTCTTCTGTCTTTTCCAGTTCAGATGTTCTGTCTTCAAGATCACCAATTCTCTTTTCAAGCAATTCAAATCTGCTCTTATGTGCTTCTAAAGTACTTTTAATCTCATCCATTATGTCTTTCATTCCTGTTACTTTTCTTTGCAGGTTTCAAATTGTTCTTTATGCTTTCCCAGTGTTTTCTTAATAATCTTTATTTCTTTAGTCATATTTTCCTTAAATTTTTTGAAGTGATTTGAGATTTGTGACAACTGTCACTGGTTAATTGTCTTAAATCCTGTATCTCTTCAAGATATTTGGTTTGTTCCTTTGGCTGGGCCATCTCTTCCTGTTTCCCAGTAAGGCTTGTAATTTTTTGCTGATGTCTAGGCATCTGAATATGTTGGTGAATTTACTTTGATGGACAAATTCTCTTTCTTGCTTGTTTTTTTCACAGCTCTTCTTTGATATTTGGTTCAACTTATTTTAAGTCTTTAAAATTTCCCCGCTTTAGTTTTCAGAATTGGTCCAGGGACTAACTAGTATGATGCAGATTTTCTGCCAGGGGTTAGGATACAGAGAGAACTGAAAACAGTTTTTGTCCAGACCAGCCAGCAGATGGCACTCATCTGCACTCTAGTGGGGCACAGATTTTCTCCCAGAGGTTGGATGCAGATGGTGTGGAGAACAATTTTTTTGTCTATATAATATCCAGACCAGCCATAAGATGGCACTCATTGGCACACCTCTCCAAGGAAGTGTTTCTGTCTTGGCTTACCTGTGATCCTGTGTTGAATATCCATATCGGAGATTCAAAGCAAGCTCCACTGGCTGAATTCACTAAAGAAAAGCCCCCCAACTTCCCCTCCCTTTTCCCTTGAAACACCTGACAGGGAGGAAGATGTCTGTTCCCCTTTCAGTTGGCTGCAGCGAGCATGGTGTTTTACCCCAGGTTAATATCTTGGGAGTGAGGGATTGGACCCCTTCCATGGGGGCTTGGTACTCATGTTTGTCATTTTGGCTTTTTCATTCCTCTGTCCTTCACCCTACTGGGAGTTGTATAGCATTGCCCTGGTCTGCTGACCCCCAAATATGTCCCTCTGACAGCTTTTGGCACTTTCTCCATTGTTTTTGTGAGAACATTCAGCTCTGCCTGTTAGTCCATCACCATCTTCCCACAATCCTGGACAGTAGTTTTGATTTGCATTTACCTAATAGCTAGTGATGTTGAAAATTTTTTGTTTTCTTTTAGCCATTTGTATTTTCACTTTAGAAAAGTGTTTGTTCATATCTCTCACCCATTTTTAAAATGGGTTGTTTTTCTTTTTCTTTTTGAGATGTAAGATTTCTTTGTATACACTAGATATTAGACCTTTATCAGATAAGTGGTTCCCAAATATTTTCTCCCACTGAATAGGCTGCCTTTTCTCCTTCTTGACAAACTCCTTGAAAGCACAAAAGTTTTTAATTTTAACAAGGTCCCATTTATCTATTTTTTTCTTTCACTGCTTGTGCATTATCTTCTAGGAGCTTTATGTTCTTGGCTCTTATATTTAGATCTTTGATCCATTTTGAGTTAATTTTTGTATAAAGTATGAGATGGTGATCCTCTTTCATTAAGATATCAATATCCAGTTCTCTGAGCCCCATTTGTTGAAGAGACTATTCTGTCCCAGTTCAGTGGGGCTTGGTGGCCTAGTCAAATATCAGTTGGCCATATATGTGTGGGTCTATATCTGAACTGTCAATTTATTTCCATTTTTCAATATTTCTATCCTTGTGCCAATAACATGCAGTTTCGACCACTGTAGCTTTGTAGTATGCTTTAAAGTTAGGTAGTGTGATTCCTCCAATTTGGTTTTTTTTTCAAGATGTTCTTGGCTCTGTTACTTATTTGCTATGTGGCACTGAAGCAATTATTTAATTTCTCTGATCTGAATTTCCTATCAGAAATATAAGTATATTAATGGTTGTGGTTCTTTTGGGCCTCCATTATTATAACCATCATCATTATTTTTCCTATTACTGAGAATTTGCAATATGCATTGAATTTAGTGGAGTACTTTTCAAACTCTGTGATGAAGGATCCAATTTTTAAGTTTTATAATTTGTTACTGATGAATAGTTTCACAAATTACAATAAATGTGAATTACTTAAAAATCAAGAAAAGATATAAAATACATTATATTCAACGGACAATATTGTATTTTAATAAATATAACTAGAACAAATGTACCATAGGAAAAAGAAAATAATTACAAAAACTATGTTAGTCACTGAAACCTTAAGTATAGGCAACTAATGATTACATGAGTGAAATAGCGATTCCCCATATTAGATGTCTGCATGCACACTTTGAAAGACCCTGTGTATATCAATATCTAAAGGTTTTGGTGTGCTTCTGGCTAATTCATTTATATAATCTAGGTTGGATGGATGACGATGCTAAATCACAAGGAATAATGTATATCCAACTCATTCTATGTTTTGTTTAAATAACATTCTGTGTTCAGAAACACATCTCACATAAAGATATTGACAGGAGTAAAAGAAGAGATTTCAAAGCAATGTAGGCAAGCTCAAGTTATTCATTTTAAGTTTTTATTAAAAATGAAATGAGTATTTGTAAAAATTAAAAAATATATATATATATATACAAATAAAGAAAATTTAAAAAATGAAATGGGTAATGCTGTAATTTCAAAATCCTTCAATTCTTTTTTGATAATCCATTCCAAAAATATAACCTGCAAAGTTATATTAAGATTATCTCTTGATGGAGGTAACGGATTTCATATTTTGTTCACCTTTGGATTTTAGTTAAAAATTTTCACATGTTGTAATGTGGTTCTATGCAGATTGCTTTAAATGTGACTCACCAAGTGTGTTCAACAACATCTAAATGGGCAAATACCTTGTTCAATGAGATGAGCACTTTCTTAGATGTCATGACAAAGTCAATGTTGCTGTAGAAGTTTCTTAATTCAGTTTCTATACTTATCTCATAGTGGACTAGTAACAGTTCACTGAGTAGCACTGGTTCAAGAATTATATTTTGGGTAGTACTGGTTTAGTGTTTTAGATAGATTAATTTAAGAAGTAATGTACGTAAAGCACTCAGCACAGTGAGAAATATGTAGTAAGAACTCAAAATTGACATTATTAATATTATTTAAAATGTTGACAACAAAGCTTGAAAGGCGTTGCTCAATGGGGAAGGGAGCTTTCACGGCTTAGGACATGTGCAGCTTTAAGTTGAACTGCTGTTCACAGTTCATGCAAACTGGAGAGATTCTCTCTATTCTCCATTCAAAAATAGGAGCAATCCATGAAAAAAGACAGGTTAAAAGCTTCCTTTAGTTGTAACACTTGTCTGGCCACATAGACTTTACCTAGTTTTGTTGCACAAATTCTTTTCAGAAAATACTTATAGATGCTATATCACAGTCCATTCTAGTTTTTGTTAAAGCACCAGCAAGGAGGAAAGCAAGGTTTAAGTAGTCTAATAAGGATATTCAATACTGAGTTTCTTCATTTCCTGGAAGGATTCCAAGCTTAAAGCAAGTCAGGGAGCTCCTGATACTCACCCATTAATTTTCTCCCCTTACTGGGGAAATTTGAACTGGGAGCTAGTATTTTGAAATTGGATGTATGGAGCTTCCAAAACATTAATATATTGGCTGAGGTGACTTTTCCAGGTAGCAGATTGGACAAGTGTACTTGATTCTACTTCATTAGCCAGAATTTTCAGCAACTCTCACAAATGCTTCTCCCTTTTCCTTTGCCATATTATGCCCTTAGTAAGTGGCCTCACACATCAAATCACCTTATTGGTCATAGAACAAATGTTATTCAAATTCATTTTGAGTATTCCACCTTGGCTATTAGCCACATAATTTGGCTCCAAAATATTAAAAAAAGTGTAAGGCAAGTAGAATAATTTATCAGTGAAAGACAGCACAACAGAAATATATTAATCACCAGTAGACCAACAGAGTATTCCTTCGGTAATAAATTCCCAAAGGGATCTGAATTCTAGACTGTATTTATGGTCCTAAGAATCCTAAGTGGTATTTATTCTTCCTTTTATCTGTTATGTTTATTATTATTATAATTTTTGTTTTATTGCTTTTGTTGGGGCTTTTTTATGGGTGCTGTTTATGGCATTGTCCCTGTTTGGAATTATTTTTAGTGTAATGCAACTTTTCTGCATACAATTGCACTTTCCTATGGTCAGTTGTGCTAATTATGCATTTTATTTTAAGTGCATTGTTTTATTATGGTTCTCATTATTTGTCCAATTTTCACTCTGTTGCTGCTTTTATGTGTATGGCAGAGCAGCCTTGAAACTTTAGAGTAGGATAAACCTAGCCTCTCAAGCCAAGAAGACACAGCCTCATGGTCAGCTCATCTATTTGAAGCATTTCTAAAATCAACCAGAATGGGAGAAAAATGGAGAGTAGCTACAGCCTTCCTAAGTGCTGTCTCTCGGTTTACTTGAGCTGTTCACTGAGCCCTGATTCCAATAAGATATTTCTAGTAATAAATGCCACCACTACATTTCATGTGCAAAACATGACTCAGAATTCCATACTCCAGTTTTGACTTTTAAAGAAAACAACTAGAAAATTACTATCTTCAGATTTGAGGAAACTATATTATTAGGGTAAAGAATAATTACAGTCTTTTAAAAAATTTTTGGTAATAAAGTATAATGATAAAATAAGCTTCTAACATTTAAAAAACTATCTCAAACTTTGATGGACTTGAAAAGCAGCATATTTCCATTTTTTTTTAGATTTAAAGAGCATCTCCTTGGTAATTCTGAAGAAAATGAGTTAAATTTGACTTCATTGATATTAATTGAAAATCAGTTTCTAGATGAGCACCACATAAAAACTTACCACTTATAATTATATTGTTATACCTAAATGTATAATATCTTGATGTTTCCAAAATATATAACATCATGACTTAATAAATGATTACTCTGGTTTAATTCTTCTATATTCAAAAAGAGAAAGCTACATATATGTGTGTGTGTGTATAATATATATATAAAATTTCATTACTATGCATAACCTCTTGAAAAATGTTATTGGTTCTGTCATGCTCTGTTAGTCATTGATTATGATTTTAATGCATTAAGCTTCTGAAGGTAATATCAGTCTTGCTCACAGTGTAGCTATGTGAACCACCAATATATAAGCCCCTTAAAGATAGTAGATGTGCTTAAACAGACCTCAGAGAGTTCTTCACTAACCATTCAATGTAAAGTGAGTTCCATTCTTTCCTGTCATTCTTTATATCTGACCCTTGTTTGCTCATTTCATGGCACTTACAAGAGTTTGCAGAAATTTATTTATGTTTCTATTTACTCAGATTGTTTTTGTCTCTCTTGCCAGCACTAGAATGCAAGTTTCATGAGGTAGGGTCTGTGCCAGCCATGTTAACTATTGTATTTCTAGTACTTGAAATATTGCTTAGCACAGTGTTGGAGCCTAATATAATTTTGTTGAATGAAAGAAGGTTCTTATAATTCTTTAAAATCCTGAAACTTAATGTTGTAATAGACATTCATAAATGTTGGTTGATGATTAGACTTTGAATATGAAACAAATTGGTTAGAGCTGTCTCCTCTGTGAATTGAGGTGAATATTGAACTTGTTAGTTAAGATGGTACTATATTCATTTCTTATTGTTCTCTAAACAAAGAAACTCTTCCTCCAGAGTGCCAACACTAATAACTTACTATCTTTCTATTCCACTGAGTCCCTGAAACATATGTAACCCACTTTTAATTTGTTTTATCAGCATGTAGTATGCAGAGGAACCAAATACCAAATGTGACCACTAAATCAATGCTGCCAAAGGAAATGGTGCAAAAGCAATACTTAAGGCTGGAGAGAACAAGAAAGAGTGGAGAAAAAAAGAGAAAAAAAAAGAAATTTAATCATTAACATAGTATGTATTGTAGAAAGAAATGTAATGGGTAACAAGCTGGTTATTTTCCAGGTCTCTGTGTTAGTGCTAGAGTGGGGAGGACCCTGGTGTGGAACTCAGATCTTGGTTTGAATCTTAGCTTTACTCCATACTAGTTTCATAATACTGAGCACGTGTCTTAATCTCTTGGAAACTGTTTACTCAACTCTAAAAAAAGAGGTAGGAATAGCCTAGTGAAGTACAATGAGTATTAAATGAGATAATGTATATTCAAGTCCATAGACAACTATATTTTTAATTAACCATGTAATTTAACCTCAGACAATTAAAATTTTTTTTTTTTTTTTTTTTTTTTTTTTTTTTTTTTTTTTTTTTTACTGGGAGGTACCGGGGATCGAACCCCGGTCTCTCCATATGGTAGACGGACGCCGAACCTCTTGAGCCACATCCGTTTCCCTTTAAAAATTAATTTTAAAAATTACTGTCCATTAGACTTTGACACTTAATTTGGATAAGTTAACTTTTATGGGACTCAGTTTCCTCATCTGAGAAATGGGCACAATCATACAAACCTAATTGGGTTACTGTATTAATTACCTTCTGATATTACCTTGAATGGTGTCTAACAAGTAGTAGGCATTTAATTTATTGAAGATGCTGTTATTGTTAATGATAAAGTCTGTGTGCCTGTGTGTGTGCACATGTGGGTAAGAATGAGGGAAGGAGCTTGCATCAGAACAACACAGAGAAAGTTTACAAAGGTCAATTTAGATGGTCTATGATCCACTATAAGCTCCAAGATCAGTAAAGAAAACTTATAAATTTCTCTCTGGGCTTTGATCCTCTGATATAGCTCGATAATGCCAACCTTCAAAAAGTGCTGTAAAACAACAAAACAGTGATTTGGGGACACTTTGTAAGTATAAGGATGTAATAGACCTGCTTAATGAGAAAAAATACTTCATCTTGTTTAACAATAAAAGTTAGGCATGATACTATAAAGGCCAATAGTGAGCATAACAAATGACATACTCTTTCACCCTTAAAGTCAAAGAAAATAAATCAGGCACGTTTTCTGAATGACAGGGTCTTTTTCTGGGTTACAACATCTGGTGATGGAGATTTGAGAGAGCAGAGTTTCAAACAGTATAATGAGATTCAATGAAAAACCATCCTAAACACCCTCTGCTGAGCTAGTTTGCCTTAAACACCATAGGAGTCAAGGCTGAGATTTGTAGATACTACATTCTCCTGAATCACCACTCTTTTCACCATTCCCATTGAGCTCTCTCACCGAATTGGTTTGCCTGTTAACAATTGTTAACTACTGGGAAGCGGCTGTGGCTCAATCAGTGGGGCTCCCGTTTGCCATATGGGAGGCCCCGGGTTCGGTTCCTGGGTCCTCCTGGTGAAGGCGGGCCTGCCCGCACGGCGTGGTTGGCTGACCCGGCGAGCACAAGCAACAAGGGGGGGATAAATGAATAAATAAATAAAATCTTAAAAAAAAAAAACAAAAAAAACCCCAAAAAACACACAACTGTTAACTACCTGAGGAGGCCTTGCATTTAATGAACACATCTACACTATGACCAGTGGTGTGCTGGTAAATGTTTAAAAATTGTCCCTCTCCCTCACAAAAAACCTTGATTTGTGCATTTGTCAATTTCCATGATGGAAATACTACCACTATAGATGATGTAGTGTTACCACCAATTAAACTACCAGCTTGAAAATTCTTGCAAATTTAACAACCAGCACTTGTGGGCTGGAGGAACCAGCTGCAAAACACCACTCACTGTGGCCACAATGCACATAGTCTCTGGAACAAGCTATGTAACTATGTGGAATGGATTAAGCAGAGAGTGGTGATTACATAGCAAACCCAGCAGAGATGAACTCAATTAATTCCACTATGATAGTGATACTTTATATTGACTATTCCCATCATAGTCTCTCTAGTAACTACAAGCTACATTTCTAGTCTCTCAAAATACTTAATTATTAATACTTTCTTAGGGTTCAACTTCTTTTAATGTTGCTTTCCATTATTTTATTCTGGTTTAGACATTCTGAAATATCTAAGTTAGTTGTTTTAGTAATAGAAGTTTAACATAACTCTCAAAATAATTAACAATGGCTTTTTCGAGATAGAAGTATATTTCTCTCTCATTTAAAAGTTCAGGTTACAAGCAGTGCAGAGCTAACAAAGCTTTGGTCCATGATATCCATTTGGGACCCCAGCTCCTTCCAATCTATCATTCTGCCATATGGAGTGTGTTGCTTTTTCTTTTATGATTCAAGATGGTGGCATCTGTATTCAGCCAGCAGGATGAAGGAGGGTTTGAAGAAAAGGAGGTTGAGTTGTCTGTGAGGAAAGAATCCTGGAAGCTATCACATTATATGTCTGCTTATATTCCATTGGACAGAACTATGACCCATGGCTCCGCCTAGCTGTGAGGGAGATTGAAAGTGTAATATTTATGTCAGCTAAAAACCGTGTTACTACGAAAGTGGATACATGTTAGAGAAACAAGAATCTGCCTTACTCACCCCCAAATGACAATGTCTACCTTTCTTCCCACACAAAGAACACATTCCACTCATCCCCAAGAGAAAAGACCCCCAAAATCACATCTAGTTGAGGATATCTGGTAGTACACATTCTTTTATCATGCCTAGATGTGAGTCACTGTGGTCTAGTCATCTATAAACTAAAAGACAAGTTATCTGCCTTCCCACTCACCCACTCAATATAAAATTGTAAAGAAGAAAAGGACAGTTGTAACAAAAACTATCATTTACAAAAGGGGACACAGAGGTTACTGGGCCATTGTAATGATTACATATTTTTGTGCAGAAATTTTGAAGACTATGAGCAAAGGCATGGAGATATGAAATTAAATTTTATGAATAGAACAGTTGCTTGACATAACTGATTAGTGATTTCCATCAACTGACTGGTTTATTCAAATATTCATAGATAACTGAAGAATCCACTGATCAGACTATTTCATATACTCTTGAAGGTTAATAAAATTTCACAGGCAATATAAAAGGGAAGAGAGTGAAAGAATATTTACAGATTGCCTATAAGAGTTGATTGTTTGTTGAATGAATGGAATATTATTGAGCTGTAGGAAGTAATGAAATCAGGATTCATATGATACCATGTATAAGCATTGAGGAAACTATGTTGAGTGAAATAAGCCAGACATGAAAGGACCAAATATTGTATGGTGTTCTGCTAAGGAAGAGGCAGAAACTCAGAATACTAAGTAAAAGAGAGCTTTATTTAGCTAAATGGATAATATTTGTAAGAATTTAGATCAAGCAACCACAGTAGTTGTGTAATAAGAATATAACAGAGAAATTGGTTAATTAGATAACATAGAAGAAAAATGAAAGTATATGTGCAGTCACCAAAGAATAGCAATTTATTTGACATTTGATATGTATATGATCTAACATTAATAAGTAAGTAATCATTGATTACTCACAATATAATGCAATAAACCCAATTAGATAGTACAAAGGAAAGAGAGAGAGTATATTTACAAACACTCACCATACCGGGGAAAACTCAACATCTGGTCTTTCACAAGGCTGGGAGTCCCATTCAACAGCCAGCCAGAGTCCTAACTGAAACAACACCTGGGTAGAGTGTACTAACAACAGCCCCTCCCAGGGTACAATACAATACCAGGCCCTGTACTCCCAGGGTACAGTACAACACCAGGCCCTGAGTAAAATTCAATACCAGCCAGAACGTCCTCTCCTGGGTGAGACTACGAACAGCAATCTTGGGGCTGCTCCTTTTAAGGAATTCTGAATCTCAGAACTCTTGCCAATCTTTGCAACTTGTACATGGGAAAGTTTTGACATAGCTGTCTTTGTGCCTGCAGGCATGGCCTTCAAGCACATCCTCCCACTGACCAGACCCCAGTTAACATTCCTTGGTGTCTGTGGGAAGAAGACTCCAGGCACCTGCACATTCTTTACTGTTGGTTCATAAATCTTAACCCATTCCTTACTTACACTTATGTATTTATATCATATGGTCTTACTAATATGAAATAAATATGGTGAGTAAACTCACAGAGGTAAACTCTAGAGTGTAGGTTAGAATGTGTTAGAATGTGGGCCGGGAATGGGAGCTGATGATTAAGGTATGTAGAATTTTTAATAAGGTTTATTGTGAAAGTGTAGACTTGATGGTAGCACATTTTAGTGAGATTAACTAACATATTTTAAATGTGATTGTGGTTGAAAGGGGTAGTCTAAGGATGTAAATGAAAATTGAAAGGAAGCTAGGGCACAATCTAAGGTCTGTACAACATAGTGATTTTGGTGGTGGATGAAGATTGTGGTTAATAGTATAAATATAAGAATGTTGTTCTTTTACAAAATGTTAAGAATATGGTGGTACACAGGAAACTTACAGCTAATATAACTTATAGATCATAGTTAACAGTGATATTGTAATACTTGATTTATATTTCCCTAATACCTAGTGATATTGAACATTTTTTTTCAAGGGCTATTTGGCCATTTGTAGTTCATTTTGAAGAAATGACTAAATGACTATTCAAGTCTTTTGCCCATTTTTAAATTGGATTGCTTGCTATTTTATTGTAGAGTTGTATGATCTCTTTATATAGAATGGAAATCAAACCTTTATCGGATATTTTCTCCCATTTTGTTGGCTGTTTTTTTACCTTCTTGATGAAGTCCTTTGAATCACAAAAGTGTTTAATTTTGAGAAGGTTCCATTTATCCATGATTTCTTCATTCCTCATGCTTTCTGTGTAAGGTTTAAAAATGCACCACCTAAATTTAAATAACTACGTAGATGACTTGTATGCAGAAAACTATATACAACACTGTTAAAAGAAATAAAAGAAAAACTAAATAAACAGAATAATATTCCCCATTCATGGATAAGAAGACTAAACATCATTAAGATGTTTATCTTACCCCAAATGATCTACAAATTTAACAAAATTCCAATAAAATTCACCACAGCATTTTTTACTGAATTGGAAAAGCTTACTATGAAATTTATTTGGAAGAGCAAGAGGCCCTGAATGGCCAAAGACATATTGAAAAAGAAAAATGAAATCAGAGGAATCACATTACTTGACTTTAAAACATACTACAAAGCTACAGTGCTCAAAACTGCATGGTATTGGCACAAGGACAGACACACTGACCAATGAAACTAAATTGAGAGTTCTGATATAGATCCTCACATATACAGTCAACTGATGTTTGATAAGGCCATCAAGTCCATTCAACTGGGAAAGAATGGCGTCTTCAGCAAATGATGCTTAGAGAACTGGATATCCATATCCAAAAGAATGAGAGAGGAGCACCATCTCACACCTTATACAAAAATCAACTCAAGATGGATCAAAGATCTAAATATAAGAACCAAGACCATAAAGATCTTTGAACATAATGTAGGGAAGCATCTACAGGATCTTGTATTAGGAACTGGTTTCATGAACTTTACACCCAAAGCAATGAAAGAAAAAATAGACAAATGGGACTTCCTCAAAATTAAAAACTTTTACACTTCAGAAGTGTTTGACAATAGTGAAAAGGCAGCCTATTCAATGGGAGAAAATATTTGGTAACCATAAATCTGAAAGGGGCCTAATAGCCAGCATATATAAAGAAATCCTACACCTTGAAAATAAAAAGACAATCAAGCCATTTAAAAAATGGGCCAGTTATTTGAATAGACACTTTTCCAAAGAACAAATACAAATGGCTAAAAAGCACATGAAAAGATCACTAGCTATTAGGGAAAAACCAATCAAACTTACAATGAGGTATCATCTTCAACCCTATAAACTGGTGGTTATTAAAAAAACAATGGACTACAAATGTTGGCAAGGATGTGGAGGAATGGGAACCTTCATCCACTGCTGGTAGGAATGTAGAAAGGTCCAGCCATTGTGGAGGGCAGTTTTGTGGTTCCTCAGAAATATATCTATAGAACTGACATATGATCCAGCAATTTCACTGCTGGGTATATACCCAGAAGAAGTGAAAGCAAGGACACAATCAGATACAT
Source organism: Tolypeutes matacus (assembly GCA_026826555.1). Taxonomy (NCBI): domain Eukaryota; kingdom Metazoa; phylum Chordata; class Mammalia; order Cingulata; family Chlamyphoridae; genus Tolypeutes; species Tolypeutes matacus. The sequence continues at coordinate 2,176,409 of JAKSZT010054495.1, read as the reverse complement.
GCACACCAATGTTCATTGAAGCATTATTCACTAGTGCCAAAAGTTTGAATCAACCCAAATGCCCATCAACAGATGAATGGCTAAACAAATTGTGGTATAAACATTCAGTGGAATATTATTCAGGTATAAGAAGTAATACAAGATTAACACACAGGATAACACGGATGAATCTTGAACACTTTATGTTGATTGTAGTAAGCCAAATAATGAAGGACAAATATATGACCTCACTGATATGAATTAAGCAAATTGAGAAGACTCACAAAGCTAGAGTCTGGAAGATTGGTTTTCCAGAAATAGAAATGTTCAAGAAGTTTGTGAGCCAACACCCATATGGGCAAAATATATAATAAGGTGGAAGTGTGTAGTTGTGCAGTGGAAGGGCATGACAGTGGTGCAGTAATACTTTGTTGTTAGGTGGAGCTCATTTGTCAGGGAGGTAAGTTGGGGAAGGTGGGTTAGACTGTCCATGGAACTGGGGGATGGGTTGGGGAGTGAGCAGGTGAAAACTGGGGATTGGCAGGTATGTGGTTAAAACTACAATTTTGGGAATGTTCTTTTGGCAACATGGTAGGGGAGGATTACTGGTTTAGCGTGTTGAAGGGGGGGGACATTCAGGACAGGGCGCACCTGTGGGAGGCTTCTAAGGAGTGTGTGAGTGTTCATCTTGTCATAATGTGTTGTATCAGTGGGTGGAAACCCACATAATGAGAAGGAAGGTGTTGGAATCCCATCCTGGGTAATCCTGCTATGTTCTCAAATAGAGGGTCAGGATTCTCTTGAGAGCATAAGCAGTGCCTAATAGGGGAAGGCAGGGCAGTATGTTAAGACCTCAATGTTGTTGCAAGTAACTATGAATCTTATTCTCCAAGGAGTGAAGCCTGGTGTTTGCCATGGGTCTCGAGTGGAGGGGGAGGGAGGAATAGAATAGATGGAACATAGCACATTTTGGGGGAGATGGAAGTGTTCTACATGATCTTGCAATGATGGATACAGGCCATGTCAAATTTCACCATAATTTATAAAAATTTATGGTCCAAAATGTAAACCATAATGTAAACCATTAACCATGGTTAGTAGCTATGTTTCAATATTTGTACATCAATTATAACAAATGTACCATCCACATATAAAATGTTATTAATAGGGCAAAGGGACAAAGGGACAAAGGGAGAGGATGTTGTGTAAATGGGAGTCCCCTGTATTCATTACATGACTTTTCTGTAATCTAAAATTACTTTGAAGACAAAATGAAAAAAGTTAGACACTGGGGGAATAAATGGAAGAAAATGTCACTATACATACGAAAGAACAGATATTACAGTGATGAAAAACATAATGTTAAAAATTGTTTTAATATTTTATATTATTTTTTATTATTCCATATCTTTTTTATTTTTTAAATTTTTGGTATTTTATTTAATATTTTAAAAAGTATTATTATTTCATTTTCTTATTAATTGTACTTGGCTATTTTCTAGGCTTTATTTATTTATTTATTTTTTGAGCAAGTTTATTGTTATATCTTTAAAATAATAGATGAGGCACAACTACCTCCTACTTCTCTAACATTTCAGTGAAAAAAGACAATATTCAAGGATAACAGTGAAATTAAAAAAAAAACTAAACTAAAAACAACCCAAAAAGCCTAAGGCTTTGGAAACAAAAATGGCTACAATCTATGAATAGAAAAGTTGCAAATGATTTCAGTTTAGCCTTGCAAATAGTTATCTTCTTCACCAATAATAATAACTCACAGAATTTAGAGCTGGAGGGTTCTTTAAAGACCTTCAAATTCACTGAGGTTATTATAAAAGAGAAGGAAGTTCAAGTTCTGCAAAGGCAAGGCTGTGGCTGTGTGGCCATCGCGGATTAGCGGCTGAGCTGGTCAGAGCGCCCAGGCCTTCTGGCGCCCCGGCCCGGTCTCCTAGCCACTTTATTTTTGAAGAAGTTTGGCTCTCAGAAGGGTTACAACTATGACAGGGAATGATCATTTTTGCGGGGTGTCATTGACAGGGGATAAATGGGAGGAGGGTCAGCTGGGCACACATATAAGGCATATAAATATGCTAAATTGTCCATTGGGCATTTTTATGGTGGGTGGAGATTCACACAATAATAAAGATTATCAAATACCCATTCTGGGGAGCTCTGCCACATTCTTTTATGGAACGGCAAGAATCCCCTGAGTACAGGGGCAATGACTAGTGAAGGAGGATTGTCCATTGATGGGCCCTAAATATTGATGACTGTACTTATGAACCTTTACTCTTGAAATTGAAACTTAGCCTAGTATTATAGGGTGCCTAAAAGTCACCTCCTGAGAGCCTCCTTGTTTGCTCAAATGTGGCCTCTCTCTAAGCAGAACTCAGCATATAAATGCATTACCACCCCACCCCCCCCCAGCATGGGTCATGACTTCCGGGGATGAGCGTCCCTGGCACCAAGTGATTATGACCAAGCACCAGCTAGCAATGCAACTGGAAAAAGACCTTGACCAAAAGGGGGAAAAGGTAAGGACAAATGATTTTATATGGCTAAGAGACTTCAAAGTGAGTCTGGAGGTCATTCCAGAGGTTACGCTTATGCATGTATTAGCAGAATCTCATTGACTGCGAAAGTAAATACTTCCTTCAGTAGTGGCACTCATGAGGGCTCTGGAAACATACAGACACTATAGTCAGGTTAGACAGCTCAGGACATTGATGCTTTGCCTGTGGGCCCTACTTTGGAATTTATTTTCCCCCGTGTGACATAGTTGGACTCAGTTGTGGTTTCCTTAAACATGGCTCTTCTGAACCTTCTATTTGAACCTATAATTAGCACTAGGGTTGATAGTTGTACATCCAAGAGACTAAAATATTTGGGCTGACCATCTGCTAGCTGGGCCTTGAATCTCAAGGGAGTTGCAACATCTACTTTCCAGTTCATTGGACTCACCCAGGACAACTAACAAGGAGATGATGATGGACAAAGACCATCCCAAGGAACTGAGAGAGTCTAAAACTGCAAGCAAGAGAGTCCCATTCATCTGCCCCATGGAATCGAAGCCCCATCTCAATTAGAGGGGGAGTGAGCATCACCATCCCATAATCCTTAGGATTAGGGAATGAACTATGGACTAAAGTAGACTTACTGGTATTCTACTACAGACTTATTGTGATACCAGCAATGGAAGAAATTATATTATTGATGTGGAGGCAATGGTCATTGGAGTTTCTGAGAGCAGGGAGAGGGAAAAACAGATGAAATATGGGGGCATTGGTGGGACTTGGGAATTGTAGTGAATGGCATTACAACAACAGATACAGGCCATTGCATATCTTGCCATAACCTACAAAATTGTGTGGGAGGCAGTGTAAACTAAAATGTAAACTATAATCCATGCTCAGTGGCAATATTCCAAAATGATTTCATCAATTGTAATGAATGTACCACACTAATGAAAGATGCTGTTAATGTGGGAGAATATGGGAGCATATGGGAATCTTCTATATTTCTATATAACATTTATGTAATCTAAGTATATTGTTTAAAAAATAAAAAAAATAATAAAAATATAACAATAAATAAAAAGAATGCACCACCCATCACCAGGTTTTGAAGATGTTTTCTTACATTTTCTTCTAGGAGCTTTATGGTTTTAGCTTTTATATTTAGGGCTTTGATCCTTTTTGAGTTAATTTTTGTACAAGTTGTGAAAGAGCGAAGCTAATTAGCCTTATTCCCGGAAGCCTTAGGCAGTTCGCGCCCAAAGCCCTAGCAACTCGCGCCGAAAGCCCTAACCCCTCCCTAGCAACAGCGACCACCAATCATAGACCGCCACACATCCTCAGTAGCCACTTAGTAGCCACCCCTTCTCCCCTGAGAACATATATACCCTGCCTTTTCAATAAACTTTTGCAGCTTGATCAGAAAAAAAAAAAAAAAAAAGTTGTGAAAGAGCAATCCTCTTTCTTTCTTTGGATATGGATATCCAATTTTCCAAGCACCATTTGTTGAAGAGACCCTTTTTACCCAGTTGGGTGGGTTTGACAGTCTTGTCAAAAATCACTTGACCATAGATTTGAGGGTCTGTTTCTGAACAATCAATTTGGTTCCAGTTGTCTATGTGTCTATCTTTATACCAGTACCATGCTGTTTTTGCCACTGTAGCTAGGTATTACAATTTAAAGTCCAGAAGTGAAAGTCTCCAACTTTGCATTTTCTTTTTAAGATCTTTCTGGCTATTTGGGGCCCCTTACCCTTCTAAATAAATTTGATAATTGTTTTTTCCATTTGTTAAAAAAATGCTGGTTTAATTTTTATCAGGATTGCATTGAATCTGTATATCAATTTGGGTACAATTGACATCTTAATGATATTTTGTCTTCCAAGCCATGAACACGGAATGTTCTTCCAATTATTTAGGTCTTTTTAAAATTTATATTACAATGCATTGTAGTTTTCTGAATACAATTGCTTTACATCCTTGGCTAAGTTTATTCCAAAATGCTTGATTTTTCTAAGTTGCTATTGCAACTGGAATATTTTCCTGACTTCCTCCTCAGATTGTGCATTATTAGTATATAGAAACAGTACTGATTTTTGCATATTGATCTTGTATCCTGACACTGTACTGAAATCATTTATTAGCTCTAGCAACATTGCTGTAGATTTTTCAGGTCTTTCTAGATATAGGATCAAATTATCTGTGAATAAAGTTTTATTTTTCCCTTTCTGATTTGGATGTTTTGATTTCTGTTTCTTTCCTAATTGCTCTAGCTAGAACCTCTAGCACTATATAGAACAACAGATGTGAGGATGGGCATTCTTGTCTGGTCCCTGATCTCAAAAGGAAAGTTGTCGGGCTTTTACATTGAGTACAACATTAGCCATTGTTTTTTCATATATGGCTTTTATCATGTTGAGGAATTTTCCTTCAATGCCTATCTTTTTTAGTTTTTTTTTAATCAAGAAAGGATGCTGTATTTTGTCAATTGCATTTTCTGCATCAATTGATAGGATAATGTGATTATTCTTCTTTGATTTATTAATGTGGTATATTATGCAGATTAATTTTCTTGTGTTGAACCATGTTTGCATTCCTGGTGTAAAACCCACTTGATCATGATGAATAATTCTTTTAATGTATTGTTAGATTCGATTAACAGGTATTTTATTGAGGATTTTTGCTTCTGTATTTGTTAAGGGAATGGGTCTGTAATTTTCTTTTTCATAATTTCTTTACCTGGCTTTGGTGTTAGGGTGATATTGGCTTCATAGAATGAGTTTGGTATTGTTCCTTCTTGTTTAATTTTTTGGAAGAACTTGAGTAAGATCGATATTAAATCTCCTTTGAATACTTGGTAGAAATCACCTGTGACACCTTCTGGTCCTGGGCTTTTCATTTTGAGGAGTTGTTTGATGACTCTTTCAAACTCTTTACTTGTGATTAGTTTGTTGAGGTCTTCTATTTCTTCTAGGGTCAGTGTAGGTTGTTTGTACATTTCTAGGAAATTCTGCATTTCATCTAAATTGTCTAGCTTTTTGGTGTATACTTGTTCTTACTATCCTCCGATGATCTCTTTTATTTCTGTGGGGTCAGTAGTAATGTACCCATTTTCATTTTTTTATTTCATTTATTTGCATCTTTTCTCTTTTTCTCTTTGTCAGTCTAGCAAAGGGTTTGTCGATTTTGTTAATCTTCTCAAAGAACCAACTTTTGGTTTTGTTAATTTTCTCTGATTCTTTTGTTTTTGTTATCAATTTCATTTATTTCTGCACTGATCTTTGTTATTTAATTCCTTCTACTTGCTTTTAGAATAGTTTACTGTTCTTTTTCTAGTTCCTCCAGCTGTGTGGTTAGACCATTGAGGTTAGCTCTTTCTTCTTTTTTAAATGTAAGCATTGAGAACAATAAACTTTCCTCTCAGCACTGCCTTTGCTGTATTCCATAGGATCTGATATGTTGTGTTCTTATTTTCATTCATCTCAAAATATTTATTGATTTCTCTCACAATTTCTTCTTTGACCCACTGATTGCTTAAAAGCCTGTTGTTTAATCTGCTTATATTTGTGAACTTTCCCTTTTTCCAACTCTTGTTGATTTCCAACTTTATTCCATTATGATCAGAGAAAGTTCGTTGTATAATTTTGATCTTGTTCAATTTATTGAGATCTGCTTTGTGACCCAACACATGGTCTATCCTGGAGAAAGATCGATGAACACTTCAGAATAATGTATATCATGCTGTTTTGGGGTGTAGTGTTCTGTATATGTCTATTTGGTTTCATCCATTTATCATATTATTCTTCTTTCTGTTTTTTATTGATCTTCTGCCCAGATGTTCTATCCAGTGCTGAGAGTGGTGTAGTGAATTCACCAAATATTATTGTAAAGATATCTCTATCTCCCTTCAATTTTGCCAGTGTTTGCCTTGTGTATCTTGGAGCATCCTGGTTAGGTGCATATACATTTATGATTGTTATTTATTCCTGGTGAGTTGTCCCTTTTATTAATATATAATATACTTTCTTGACTCTAACAACAGCTTTGCTTTTAAAGTCTATTTCAGCAGATATAAGTATAGCTAATCCAGCAGCTTTTTTTTTGTTACTGCATGCACGGAATATCTTTTTCCAGTCTTTCACTTTCAATCTATTGGTATTCTTGGGTCTAAGGTGAGTCTCTTGCAGACAGCATATAGATGGCTCATATTTCTTATCCATTCAGCCAGTGTGTGTCTTTTGATTTGGGAGCTTAATCCATTAACTTTCAGTGTTATTACTGTAAAGGCAGTTCTTATTTCACCCATATTGACCTTTGGGTTTTATCTGTCCTATTTTATTTTCACCAATCTTTTGACATTTTTAGTTACTTTCACTGATATATCTTCTAGACTCTCTTCCAAGCCTTTCTCTCCTGTCTTTTCTTTTCAGACTGTAGCATTCCCTTTAGTATTTCCTGCAAAGCTGGTATCTTAGTTACAAACTCTCTCAGTTTCTGTATCTTTATGAATATTATGCATTCACCCTTATTTTTGGAAAGACAATCTTGGCAGATATAAGTTTCTTGGCTGGCAGTTTTTTTCTTTCTGTAATTTAATTATGTCATACCACTGCCTTCTTTCTTCCATGGTTTTTGATGAGAAATTGGCACTTAATCTTATTGAGTATCCCTTATATTTTATGCATAACTTTTCTCTTTCTACACTCAGAGTTCCCTTTGTCTTTGGCATTTGACATCTGATTAGTATGTGTCTTGGAGTTTGTCTATTTGGATTTATTTGGATGGAAGTACATTGTGCTTCTTGGACACAGATATCTATGTCCTTCAAAGTTTGGAGATTTTCTTCTATTATTTCTTCAAATATTCCTTCTTCCTCTTTTTCCATCTTTTCTCCTAAGGGACATCCATGACACATATGTTTACAAATCTTTTGCTGTTGTTTAGTTCACTGAGACCCTGTTCAATTTTTCCTATTCTTTTCTTCATCTGTTCTTTTGTATGTTCGCTTTCAGGGGCCATGTCTTCAAGCTCACCAATCCTGTCTTCTGTTTCCTCAAATCTTCTGTTATATGCCTCCATATAACATTCCATTTACTGCACCTTTCTTTCCCATAATATCTGCTATTTTTCTATGTATGCTTTCAAATTCTTCTTTGTGCTCATGGCGAATTTACTGGATGTCCTTAATCTCTTTAGCCATCTCATTGAATTTATTAAGATGATTTGTTTGAAGACCTATGATTAGTTGTCTCAATTCCTTTATGTCATCTGGAGGATTATTTTGTTCCTTTGACTGGCCCATGTCTTCCTGTTTCTTGGTGTGGTTTGTAATTTTTTGTTGGTATTTTGGCATCTGGCTTTCTAGATATATTTATTCTGGGTGTAGTTTCTCTCTTTGGTTTAGGGATTTCTTGCCCTTTCTCCTTTGATGGCTGTGTAGTAGGAGCCAAGAATGTAGTTCATACTGTAAACTGTGGAGCCTTAATCTGCCTGAGTTTCCCTAGGAACTGATGAAGTTACTCCCACCTTTCTTCTCTTCCAGGGGTAGGGACAGAGCTGCAGGCATGTGTAGTAATCTAGGTCATGCAGGCCAAGACTGTCTGTTGTTGCCTGGAGAGACTGATCATGGTTCACGCCCCTTCCTGTCCTGCTTGTGGCAGTGTTGGAGCTGCAGGTGTGAGCAGTAATCCATGCCATGTGGATCCAGAAAACCATAGTTGCCCAGGTAGACTGAAGTAGCACTGGCCCCTGGCCCCTGCCAGGGAAGAGGTTGGACCATCTGGAGTGCCCAATGGTCTAATCTGTGTGGGTCAAATGCACCTGCATTTGCCTTGAGAGACTGAGGGAGTTCTGTATCTTCTGCCCTTTAGGGGGTGGAGATGAAACCACAGGCACCCAATGGTTCGGTCCGTGTAGGCTAAAAGTGTCTGCAATTTCCCAGAGAGGCTGAGGGAATAGCAGCCCCATCTTATCCAATTGGGTGGTGGGGGTGGATCCACAGGTGCCCAAGAGTTCAGTCCGTATTGGCCCAAAGTGCTGTCTATTGCCAGAAGAAGAGGGGAAACACTAGTCTGTCCCCTCCTGTCTTATTAGGGGGTAGGGGTGGATCCACAGGCACTCAACAGTTCACTCCCTCTATGCTGAAATTACCTGCCATTGCCTGGAGAGGCTGAAGAAACACCAGCCCCATCCTATTCTATTAGGGGTGGTTGTGGATCTACAGGTGCCCAACAGTCCAATCCATGCAGGCCAAAAGTGCCCGCCATTGCCTAGAAAGACTGAGGGAACACCAGCCCCCTCCTATCTTTTAGGGGGCAGAGGTGGAACTTGAATCAAAAACACTCAACAAACCAGTTTGTGAAAGCCAAAAGCTCTTGCAGTTGCCCAGATAGGCTGAGGAAGCAACAGCCCCCTCCTATCATATTGGGGGAAGGCAGGGTGGAGATGTAATCAAAGGCTCTCAACAAACCAGTTCGTGTGTGCCAAAAGCACCTGCAGTTGTTTGGACAGACTGAGGAAACACAGCTCCCTTCCTTTGCTATTGAGAGGCAGGGATGGAGCTATAGGTGCCTGAGTATCCAGTTTGTTAGGGCTGAAAGGACCTGCAGTTGCCCAGAGAGGCTGAAGAAACACCAGCACCCTCCTTTCCTACAGGGGGTGGGGGAGTGGAGATGGAATCAAAGGCACTTAACAAACCAGTTTGTTTGTGCTGAAAGCACCTGCAACTGACCAGAGAGGCCAAGGAAACACAGCTCCTGTCCTATCCTATTTGGGTGCAGCTTTGGAGTTCCAGGTGTCTGACTATTCAGTCTGTGCTGGCCGAAAGTGCCTGCAGTTACCAGGACAGGCTGCTGCAGGTCCCACCACCTTCCTTTCTGCCAGAGTTGGGGCTGGAGCTTAAACTAGGGCTGCGATCTGATCTGGGTGGAAAGAAGCCAGTCCCTACTGACACTGTGATTTTCGATCAGCCCCGCTTCCCCGATTGCCGGGGCCAGAGTTTAAATGGTGGTTACTGGCCTCTTTCCAACTTAGACATGTTCAAACTTTTGCTGTTCTTCAGATTTTACTTTACCCAGCCGAATTTACTAATCAATAGCTGAAGTCGGTGGCCAACTGTCTCTTCCTCCCCTGTTTTTGGGAAAAGGAGCTTCCAACTGCAGCCACAGAATAACTCCAGAGGTGGCTTGTGCCACCAGCACAGACCTCTGCAGCGTGGAGTGCTCTACCCATGCAACTTCACTGCAGATTGGCAAGTCTGCTCCTTCTATTCTTTCAAGGATGTTGCAGGATGCTCTTCTTGTCTCCTGGGCACCCCCAAACAAGTGCTTTAGATAGCTCTGGGTGTTTACTGACTGTGCTGTAGGAACTGACTCTTGGAGCTCCTTACTCAGTTGCCATCTTGCCCCTCCCTTCAGTTTATTCTTGTTTATTGGAGAAGTTGTGGGTTTATAGAAGAATCATGGATGTATAAAGTACAGGATTCCCATATAACATACTATTAGTAACACCTTGCATTGGTGTGATATATTTGTTACAATTGATGAAAACATATTTTTACAATTGTACTATTAACTATAGTCCGTGATTTAATTTAGGGTTCACTGTTTGTGTAGTATACTTCCATGGATTTAAAAAATTTTTTAAATTCTTTTACCATATATACCATCTAACAGTTTTCTTTTAATTGCATTCAGATATATTTTTCAGTGTTGTTAATTACATTCACAATGTTGGATTACCATCACCACCATCCATTATCCAAACATGTCCATCATTACAAATAAGAACCCTGTATATTTTAAGCTTTAACTTCCTATTCCATAGCTCCACCCTCTCCCCCTCAGAATCTAACTTCCGTATTTGAAATATATTAACTTGCTTATTCTAATTATTTATCAGTGAGGTCATACAATATTTGTCCTTTTGTGTCTGGCTTATTTTACTAATCATGATGTCTTCAAGGTACATGCATGTAAAAAGGAGTGAAGTTCTGATACATGTGATAGTTATTCTTTAAGTAATAAAATATATATCTATCAAAAAAGAATAAATTCAAGAAATCCCCTGTGTTATGGTTACCATACCATGCATCTTACTCCAAAAAAACAGGTAGATAACTTAGAAAACATTATAATAGTTATTAATTATTGGGTGCAAACTATATGACAAGTGCTTTCCTAACAATACCTCTTTTAATCCACTGAAGAGTTTATGTGAAAGGTATTATTATACCCATTTTACAGTTAAAAACTTTAAGAAGTCTTGCAACTTATCCAAGTTCACATGTCTAATATGTAGTAGAGACAGAATTTAAACCAAGATATATCTGGCTCCAAAGCCTGTTCTTTTTCATCAAATTAAATTTGTTCCTTAGATTACTTTAATGAGAAAGGTGCTGAACAATTCAAGACATATGTTTTTAAGTCTGGCTTATTTTTGTTTTTGAGTAAGCTAACTGCTTTGGACTTTGAAATGTGAACTTTCATTTATCATCAAACTTAATGTAATGTTTTCATAAACTTATCTTTTTTCCCTGGGCCTGTTTTGATTTTGTGGATTCTTGATCGTGAAACTGGGGGAAGCAGGGCAGGACTGTAGTATAACTTCTAGGAATTTTGTCATATGGCAATTGATTCACTTGAATTAAAGTTATTGTTTTTCATATGCCTCAGTTTTTATTTATGTTTCTGTTTTGTCATGCTTAATGTAAATATAGGTCTTTTATAAAGCACATTGTAATAAATAGCTTTCATTGACATGAAAATTACTAAATTATATTGCATATTTTTGAAGAAGTATGAAATTCCCAGGGAAATAATTCTTTGCAAAAGATTAAAATTGATAACAATGCAAAAAAGAAACATTCTAGTTGCTTAAATATAGGAAATTGAAAAAGTAATCCCAGTAGTCTTTGGCACTGGACTCATGATATTTTCGTTTGATTGTGAATTAGATAAAAAATTTCATTCTTTTAAATTTCTTTCATTTCAATAATCTACTCTTCTAAAAGTGGAAAACAAGTGTCAACGGCCATGTTGTCCTTACTTAAATGATTAATTTCAGATACATTATTGCCTGTTAAATACAGCTTCATGCTTGCCAAAATGGCAATTCAGCCAGTGTTTTCCCATATAATTTGCTTTCTTCCACTAGCAGGTTATATTTTCTCTTCAGCTTCTTACAGATATTTTGAAAAAGCATTAGAAAAACTTCCAAGTAAATAATTATTTTTTGTTTTGCAAGCCTCCTCCATCCAATCTTGGACACTTATATGTAACTCAACTTGGTCCTCCATTCAGCTGGAAGCATCGTGCCTTACTGTTCTAACCTGTTTCCATTTTATAATTTACTGTACTTAACCATTGTAAATGTAACTGTTTGCCAGATGTGATTTAAAGAGAAATTTTAGTGTTTTTTTTTTTATTTTTAGATTCATTTTAAAAGGAACTTTAGATCCCATAAACATAACATCAAAAATATAGGGGACTCCCACACACCTCACCAACAACATTTTTCATCAGTGTGGTACCTTTGTTGCAATTGATGAACACATATTGAAGCATTGCTACTAAGCATGGTTTACATTATGTTTTCACTTTGCAATGCACAATTTTATAGGTTTTAACAAGGTGCTTAATGATTTGTATCCATCATTGCAATATCATGCAGAATGATTCCAACATCTCAGTAATGCCCAGTGTTACTCTTTTTCTTCCCTCTCCCTCCCCTCAGAACCGCTGGTGACCACTGTCTTTACATCAAGGTTACCATTTCTTCCATTACTACCATAATAATAAGTCTACTTTATTCTATAGTTGCATTCCCCCATTATGTTTGTTCGTTCCTCTATCTTGAGAATTTAGGGATGGTGATGTCCACTGTGCTTCCAACTGAGAGGAGGCTCAGATGCCATGGGGCAGATGGATGGAGCTGTCTTGTTTGCAGTTGCAGATACTAAAGAGAATTTAAAGCTCCTCAGTCCCAAATTGCTCCCTATTCAAGTTATGCTATATGACTTTTCCGTTTAAAAGAAAAAAAATTTTTTAAACAATTCCATTGGGTTAATTGTTTTGAAGTTTATTTTAAATGAAATATTATATGGGTAAGGTAAGATATTGCATGACATTGACTTTCTTCTAGTTTTATTAATGAATGCAATGTCGGTGCACTTATTATACACTAAAGTATACAGCTTGTTGTTGTGGAGGGAAAGGCAAATAAAAAAGATAGGGAGAGGGAAAAGCAGTTGTAATACGGGGGCTTTTTCGGGACATGGCTATTGTCATGAGTGACATTGCAATGACAGATATAGGCCATTTTATATCATCATATAACATGCAGAACAGTGTGGTATACAATGTGAACTATGGTCCATGTTTAGTGGCAAAGCCCCAAGATGTGTATATCTATTGCAGGTGATGTGCCACACTAATGAAAAATGTTTATGGGGAGGTTGTGGGAAGAGTGGGAAGTGGGGGCATATGGGAATCCCTAAAATTTTTGTGTAAAATTTATGTAATCTAAGTATCTTTTAAAAATTTTTACAAGAAAAATAGGTTTTCAGAACTCAAGGAACTTTGTTGGGAGTGAAGATAGCTCCAGAAACTTGACTGTGATATTAAGTGATAGCATAGGTAAGTTTTCATTTGGGTTGAAGGATAGAAGAGAAATTCTGGGGGACAGTGAAGTATGAACAGTAATTGGTAGATCTATTCTTGGTGGAGACTAAGAGTAGGCAATGGAAGGGCAAATTAATGATGTTGGGTACCTGTGTGTGTGTGCACTTGCATGTGTGCACATGTGTGTGTGTTGCATTCCAAAGGAGAATGAGGCCCCCAAATATCCTTACAAATTGTCCAAGTGCTTGCTCTGGTTACTGGGGCTATGCACTTATCTATAGTCACATGTTGCTTTTTGGTTCTGCTATTCTAGGAAAGCCTAGCTATCTTGAAAAGAGTCATGCTGCTTCCATAGCATACAGTTGTTTGAGGGAAGCAGCTGTCCATATAGAGGCTGTATTCCTAATCCTCCTTGCACCTAGATACAGCCATGTCCCTCGCCAATAGAAGATGAATGAAAGTGATATTTGTCACTTCCAGAGAGAAGTGGTTAAGAAGGTGTGCCTCCTCCATTGTGGTTTTACCATCTTCTTGCTGGAGATGAAGGGCTCCAATTCCCTAGGTGTTGATGAAGCCTTCAGATGGAAGAAGAGTGTATTGTTAAATTTCCACATGGAAGTTTACCCACTGTCATAAACTACTGAAAATGTGAAGTTTGTTTGTTACAGAAGCTAGCTTCGCTGTAATTAATATTGCAGAGGTAGAGAGAGGAGAGGATCTCTTAGCAATGTATAATGGCATGGTCATTTTTTAAAACTAAACTCCAAATAATAAAAATCTCAGAATATGAGGTTTTGAGGACAATAGAGGATCTTATCTCAGTTTAGTAGGACCTAAATGATAAAAAAATTTTAGACATATAAAATTGAGCTAGAAACTATGCACAGCAACCTGTGCCTCTACATTTATCACTTCACTTCATCCTCACAATCCTATGTTAAATAATAGCATTGTCTTAGGTTCGGAGATTAGGAAACAGATATAAATCTTCCAAGGTCACACAGCAACTGGTAAATCCAAAGTATGAACCTTAGTTTTTCTTATTTTAAAGTTACCCTGAACTACTACTTTCTAACACTTCTTATTAAAGAGTTAAGAAGGATATTTGTCATACATAGTTTGTAGGTAGATTACTTTTAATACGAGAATGAGTAAAATGCAAAATACTCAATTTAGGGGTCATGTAACTGTTGCATTTATCCAGCACAACTTGTGGGATATAATCAGAAAGAATCTTTGTTTTCATTTACTATGATCTCTTTCAATTTATTCTGTTAAATGAGTTCTTCCCTTGTTCCTGGATGAAAATCAAAGAAAGTTCCATAACTTTCCATAATTAATATGTCTATGGGAATGTAACATTAAAACTTAATGGGTCGGATGTGGCTCAACTGGTTGGGCGTCCGTCTCCCATATGGAGGGACCCGGGTTTGATCCCTGGGACCTCCCGGTAAAAAAAACCAAAAAACAAAACAAAACAAAAAAACATTAAAACTTAAGACTTTATTCAAAGCTTCTCTCCTTTCCTGGTTTGGGCTTGCTGCTGGTCTTGTTAACTTGAACAGGAAAGGGGGATGTATTCTTTGTTTTACATTTTTCTCCTCCTCTACTTTGTTAATGGTGTTTTAGCTTCTTTAGAGTAAGAGAAAGGCAGAAGGAAAGGAGTAAAGGAGAAGGAAAGGAGTTCCTTTTCTATACTCATGTGAGATGGCACAGATACTCCCTGAGGTTGATAGGCATTTAAGCTTGATTCTTTCTTTCATGTAATGCGTTATTGGTTTCTTCAAGGACCACCTCATCACTGGAAACATATCAACTGTAGTTCTACTAATGTTTGTGAATGCACCTCACCTGGCTTCTTGCTTGCAGTTCCTTCCTCAGCACCTAGGAATTTGGCAGTTCACCATCTTATTGGGGACACCTGGTGGGGTTCCACCTCGTTTTGAAACGTGGCATCTAATATTTTGGAGCTTCAGCCAAAACTTATATTTAAATATTTACATTTTAGCATCATATTACAAAAGGTACCTAAACAAAATAAAATAAATCAACAAAACCAGCAACTGAAAACAACAGAAACTGAGAAGTATAAAGGAAGATCTTAAGTCTGAACATAATCTAATTCAAAAATCAGAAGACAAATTTTTATAAAACATCATTGCATCATAAAGTAGTCACAATCACCATTGCTTCAGGATGGAGATTTAAATTGCATTCTCATTTTACAGACAATGAGATATCAAAAGAGATATTCAAGGTTTACTTTTTAAATGTGTACCTCCTGCCTCCTGAGAGAAATGTTGAAGCAGATTTTGACGTTGAAGAGGCAAGTCTAAGAATATTAGGATTTACAATTCTGACAAAATAGGGAGAAAAATACTATCCCCAGGTTAGAGGAGTACTGTCCAAAAACACAGAATCAATTGTGAGGCCCTATGTATGGGAAGGAGAGGCTCTTTTGTATGTGACACCTAGTGGTCTGCCCAAATAATCTTTTTTTTTTTTTTAAACAAATCTATTTTATTGGTACATATTAACAAAGCATACAATTCATTCAATGTGTACAATAATAGTAATGGGTATAATCTCATAGTTGTGCATTCATCATTTCAATCATTATTAGAGTATTGTCATTATTTCAACAATAATAGTAAACAAAAAATGACAAACAATAAACAAGAAAATTCCTCACCTCTCCATCTCTCTGTTTCCACTTCTTTTTTAAATTTATTTATATATATATAAATATATTTTAAGAGGTGCTTAGATTACCGAAAATACTACACAGAACCCCCTGGGATTCCCATGTTGCCCACCCCCCACACCTCCCACCACGTCCCACACAAACATCTCCCACAAGTGTGGCCCACCACCCTCAATGGATTTACACATCCTGTGGACTTGCCACCAACCATAGACCACAGCCCACATCGCAGACAACACCCTCTCCCACACAGTTCTGAGTGGTGTGTGCTGATTTAAAATGGCCTACATCCGTTGCCACAACGGTACTCAGGACAACCTCCAAATCCCAAAGAAGCCCCTGTATTTCAACTACTCGTCCCCTCCCTGCCCCAAAAGTGTCAAGTGGCCACTGACTCCACCTCATTGTTATAATTTCTTCCATTGCTAGAATCACCATATGTGTACAACAGAATACCATCAAGTCCACTCTAGTCCATAGTTCTCCCCCCAATCCTGAAGGGACTGGGATGGTGATGTCCACTCCACCTCCAAGTGAGAGAGGGCTTATATCCCATGGATATGGTGGGTGGGATGATCCTGCCTGCAGATGCAGGCCCTCTCCATTCCATGGGCTGGCCGTTGCCCATTGTTGTCTCCTCACCAGGTGACTTGGATGAGTCCATTGAGCTGTAGGGTAGGAGTTGCAGCTCCACCGAGATTCCACGCACACCTGGCACATAGGTAGGCCAGAGTCTCCAGTCTCTGGAAGTATACCTAAAAACTTCTGCATCACATATAGGTTTGAATAGAAGGGACTGATGAACCCTGTGCAGGGAGGACTTGTTTGAGTCCAATTCTGTCACTCTCAGGAGCACAGATTCCAAAGTAGAGCCCACTGATAAGGCATCAGTCTCTGGGGCTATCCCCACTTATATAGGACTTAGGTGTCTCCAGAGCTCTCAGGACCCCCTCTGTGTGGGGTGATAGGCACTTAGATTTTCTATGAGCTCCTACTGAGGTGTGCATAAGAGTTACCTCTGGGATGACCTCCCGACTCTTTTTGAAGTCTCTTAGCCACTTGAACTCATTTGTCTTGACCTTTTCCCCCTTTTATTCAAGGTCTTTTTCCAGTTGTGTTGCCAGTTGGCACTTGGTATTAATCCCTCGTTGCCAGGGAGGCTCATCCCCGGGAGTCATGTCCCACGTTGGGGGGAAGGTAGTGCAATCATATGCTGAGTTTGGCTTAGAGAGAGGCCACATTTGAGCAACAAGGAGGCTCTCAGGTGGCAACCCTTAGGCACCCTACAACTGCAGGCTAAGTCTCAGTTACAAGAGCAAAGACTCACAAGAGTAGTCATCAATAAAAAGAACACATCAGTGGGTCATCCTCTTTTGACAGACACTGTCCCTGTGCTCAGAGAACTATTGCTGCTCCCTTGGAGACTGTGGCAGAGCTCTCTAGGCTAGGCATTCAGATTCCCTCATTTATTGTGTGATTGTCCACCCATCGTGACCATGCCCCATCTTTTGATCTTTAGAACGATTTTGTATATCTTCATGTATATTCGGATGAACTAATTCCCATGAATCCCCCCCCCAGACACCCCCCACCAATAATCCCCTGCAGTACCCATTGTAACCCTTCTGTGATCCAAATCCTCCATTGACATGTAGTCCATAAAATAATCAAATACATTTACTAGGAAAAAGAAACAAC
Organism: Tolypeutes matacus; assembly: GCA_026826555.1. Lineage (NCBI taxonomy): Eukaryota > Metazoa > Chordata > Mammalia > Cingulata > Chlamyphoridae > Tolypeutes > Tolypeutes matacus. The sequence continues at coordinate 2,158,897 of JAKSZT010054495.1, read as the reverse complement.
TATGATAAGCTTACATGCAAGAGACAAACATAAGGAAAGTCAGGGAAAAAAAAAAAGAGAAGGAAAAAAACAAGGAAAAAAAAAACAAAAACAAATAATCAAACAAACAAACAAAACAAAACAAAATATAATTAGCGGATTGGGACATTCAATACACCAAGTCCTAATTAAAGTTTAATTTCACTCTTGACTTTAAGCTATCAAGTAAGGACTTGGCAAAAAATTTGAGGGTGATTAAAAAAAAATGGGCAAAAAAGCAAAGGAAATGCCTTAAATATATATTTATTTATTCTTTTTTTTTCCCTTTCTCTTTTCATTTTTTGCCTTCCTTTTATCACTGTGTTATTGGATTTCCAGTGTGCCGTGACATCTTCCCCCTCTCAATCCCCATTGTCTCCCAATTTTTCATTTAATTTTCAAAGAAGTTTTAGGTCACAGCAAAGTCACACATGGAGTGCCCGAGACTCCCAGATACCAAACCACCCCATATTAATCCACCCCCTTTTTTTTGGATGTTAGTATTGTTATAACTGTTATACAGATAGCAAAATATAGCAACTAAACATTGTCAATGATTTACAGTATAGTTAACAATTTAGATGATACAGTTTAATAATTTTGATGATATTTACCATGTCCTGTGTCCATTACTGTAAGGTAATGAAAAACCTTCCCTATGACCACCAAACACCCCATTAGATCTTGACTGTTCCCTTTCCCCCAGCCCCCCAGGGCCCATGATACCACCATATCCCCACCCATGGAATGTCAAGATTCACAGTTACATGCCCTGGGAATTCCAAATAATCTTTGACCTAGCCTCTGTTCAAGAACATATAATTCATAAGGATAAGCTACTTTTGAGGGCCTATTTGGACTTATTGGTTGGAGATACAACCTTTCCCAACTTCAAGATCCATTCCAATAGTGAAAAATAAGATTAATGACACTGAGACTGGACACCAGTGACTATAGCAATAGCCCTGATAAAATGGCTGTGCCATCAGCTAATAGTGGCATTTTTCACATTTCATTGGCCACTTTGGCAATGGCAGACAACATAGCCCCAGAAAGGGCCACCTAGTAGAATAGTAGTGTGGAATAATAGCAATAATATCAGGAATGCTTCAGCAATCACCAACGTGTTATCATCCACCCATGACCCAAGACAGAAAGAAGACATATACACTGTGAGATTTTTAAGAGTGAAAAGGGGTATATAAATAATTATGGTAGTATAACAGTAATAAACTAAGACTTCCTGGACAAACTGGAACATATTGTATTCCTGGACTAGGAGAACATGTACATTTTCAGGGTTAAGGCTCTGGATCAACAAACATAGGCATTATCCAGGTCTTTCGTGGGTCACAAGATGAGTGACTATTGCATACACAGCTGATGTCATCATATCTACATTTAAGATGGTTACTTAGAAATCAGTAAAGGAGGCTCTCTATTCTTATTATTAGATTGTTAGTTTATTTTCAAAAACATCTAGCTTTATTTTTCACCATGAAATATCTACATCTAAATGTTCCTTTCCCATAGAAATTAGTATAATTTATAAACTAGGCCATAATTTAAAACATGAAGAGAATTTTGCTTATATGAACTCATTGCTTTAGAAAAATCATTAACGTTTTGATAATTTTCAGAGACATGATTTAGTTGACTTAGGCACTATGAAGGAAAAGTCAGGTGACTGGCTAGTTGGAATAATAGCAGTGAAGATTAAGGAGCTTTTTTTTTTTTAACAAATCAATTTTATTAATACATATTAATAAAGCATAAACCCCTTCCAAAGTGTACAATCAATGGTTTTTGGTGGAATCACATATTTGTGCATTCATCACTTTAATCATTCTTAGAGCACTTTCATTATCCCAATAATAATAATAAACAATAAACAAACAAACAAAACTCATCACTTCTCAATATCTCTATGCTTCCCTTACCATACATAACTGCTATTCTTTTTCCTTCTCTCTAGTACATTTGTATTTCTATTTTGTAAAAAGTCTTATATATGCAATATTGCCCATATTCGTGATTTGCATGAGATTTTATTATCTTATACAATCCCTATTACACTTTTTACCCTTCTTTCCGGTAATATACATGACCTTAGACTTTCCCTTTCAACCACTGTCATGCCCCTACAATAGCATGCTAGTTACAAACACCATGATATGCTTTAACCATTTCTATTCAATTCCAAAAATTTACAATCTTTTTACCAATTCTGCTCAGATTAACCCTCAGCTTTCTCTACCTTTCTTCTATTTTCAATCTACCTATATTCTAATTATTAACTCCATGAGTTTACACAACATATTTAGTTCATAATGGTGCAATCATCAATCATGCAGTATTTGTCCTTTCGTGTCTGGCTTGCTTCATTCAGAATAATTTCCTCCAGGCTCAACCATGTTCTCATGTGCTTCAAGAATTCATTTCTTCTTATCACTGCATAATTATACCATCATGTGTATACACCACAATTTGTTTATCCATTCATCAGTTGATGGATATTTGAGTTGTTCCCAACTTTTAGCAATTGTGAATAAGGCCACTATCAACATCAGTGTGCAGATGTATGTTCATGTCTCTGCTCTCAGTTCTTCTGGGTATATACCTAGTAATGGTATTGCCGGGTCACATGGCAAGTGTATATTCAACTTCCTTAGGAACTGCCAAACGGTCCTCCACAGTGGCTGTACCATTCTACATTCTCACCAACAGTAAATAAGCATTCCTATCACTCCATATCCACTCCAATATTTACAATTTTCTGACTTTTTAATAGCGGACAGTAAAATAGGTGTGAAATGATATCTCATTGTAGATTTTATTTGCATTTCTCTAACAGATAGTGATGTTGAATATTTTTTCATGTGTTTCTTCACAATTTGTGTTTCTTCTTTGGAAAATTGTCTTTTCAAATCTTTTGCCCAATTTCTAATTGGGTATTTGACTTTTTATTGTTGAGTTGTATGATCTCTTTATATATCATGGATATTAAATCCTTATAGAAAATATATATTGCCAAGTATTTTCTTCCATTTATTTGGCTGCCTTTTCACCCGTCTTTTTCTTTTCTTTTCTTTTTTTTAAGATACTTATTTTAGATACACGCTACACAAAAAATATAGGGATTCCTATATGCCCCACTCTCCACATCTCTCACACCCTCCCACATAAACATCCTTCATTAGTGTGGCACGTTCATTGCAATTGAATAGTTCACATTGTAACTTACACTCTCTCCCACACAATTCTGAAGGTTATGGGAAGATATAAAATGGCCTATATCTATCATTCCAGTGTCATTCAAGACTATTCCCAAGTCCCCAAAAAGCCCCTGTATTACAACTGTTTTTCCCTCTCCCTGTCCACAGAGCCTGACCACTGAAGGCTTTTCACCCTTTTGACAAAGTCCTTTGAGGTGCAAGGGCGTTTAATTTCGAAGAGGTCCCATTTATCTATATTTTCTTTTGTTGCTCGTGCTTTGAGTGTAAGGTTTAAGAAACCTACCACCTACCACAAGATCTTGAAGATGTTTCCCTACATTTTCTTCTAGGAGTTTTATGGTTGTTGTTTTTATATTTAGGTCCTTGATTCTTTTTAAGTAAATTTTTGTATAACATGTGAGATAGTGTAAGTCTTTCTTTTAGATATGGATATCCAGTTCTCCCAGCACCATTTTTTGAATAGACTGCTCTGGCCCAGCTGGGAGGATTTAACATCCTTGTTAAAAATCACTTGACTGTAGATGTGAGGGTCTATTTCTGAGTTTTCAGTTTGGTTCTGTTGGTCAATGCGTCTGTCTTTATGCTAGTTCCATGTTGTTTTTACCACTGTAGCTAAGTAATATACTTTAAACTACAGAAGTGAGAGACCACCAACTTCGTTCTTCCTTTGTACGATCTTTTTGGCTATTCGGGACCCCTTAGCCTTCCAAATAAAAATGATAATTGGTTTTTCCATTCCTGTAAAAAAGGCTGTCAGGATGTTTATTGGGATTTTGTTGAATCTGTAAATCAGTTTGTGTACCAGTGACATCTTAATGATATTTAGTCTTCTAATCCATGATGACAGAATTTTCTTTCAGTTATTTAAGTCTTCTTCAGTTTCTTTTAGCAAAGTTTTATAGTTTTCTGAATACAGGTCATTTATATCCTTGGTTAAGTTTATTACTAAATATTTGATTGTTTTAGTTGCTATGAAAAATGGAATTTTTTTCTCATTTCATCCTCAGATTGCACATAAGTAGTGTTTAGAAATGCTATTGATTTTTTAATGTAAATATTTTATCCTGCCACTTTGCTGAATTCATCTATTAGTTCTAGATACTTTGTTTTGGACTTTTCCAGGAGGTTCTAGATATAGGATCATCTCATCAGCAAACAGTGAAAGTTTTACTTCTTCCTTTCATATTTGGGTGCCTTTTATTTCTTCATCTTGCCTAGTTGCTCTAGCTAGACCCTCTAGAACAATATTGAATAACAAATGTGACAGGGGTCCTCCTTGTCTTTTTCATGATCTCAGCGGGCAGGCTTTCAGTCTTTCACCACTGAGTACTATGCTAGCTGTAGGTTTTTCATATATGTGCTTTACCAGATTGAGAAAGCTTCCTTCTATTCCTATCTTTTAGAGTGTTTTTATCAAAAAAACAGTGCTGTAGTTTGTCAAATGCCTTTTCTGCATCAATCAAGAAGATCATATGACTTTTCTTCTTCAATTTATCAATGCGGTTTATTACACTAATTGATTTTCTTGTGTTGAACCACTCTTGCATACCTAGGATAAAACACTTGATCGTGGTGTGTAATTCTTTTTATGTGATTTTGGATTCAGTTTGCAAGTAATTTTGTTGAGGAATTTTGCATCTATATTCATTACAGCTAATTGGTCTGTAACTTTTTTTTTTTTTTGGTAGTATTTTTATCTGGTTTTGTTATTACGGTGATGTTGGCTTCATAGAATAAGTTTAGTAGCATTCTTTCCTGTTCAATTTTTTGGAAGAGCTTCAGAAAGATAGGTGGTACTAGTTAATCTTTGAATGATTGGTAGAATTCACCTCTGAAGCTATATGGTCCCAGGCTTTTCATCTTTGGGAGGTTTTGATGACTGTTTCGATTTCTTCAGTTGTGATTGGTTTGTTGAGGTCTTCTATTTCTTCTAAAGTCAGTGTAGGTGGTTCATGTGTTTCTCGGAATTTGTCCATCTCATCTACATTTTTTTTAGTTTTTTTGGCATACAATTGTTCATAGTATCCTCTTATGATCTCTCCTATTTCTTCGAGGTCGGTGGTAATGCCCCCTCCCCATTTCTGATTTTATTTATTTGTGTCTTCTCTCTTTTTTCTTTGTCAGCCTAGCTAAGTGTTTGTTGATTTTGTTGATCTTCTCAAAGAACCAGCTTTTGTTTTTTGTTGATTCTCTCTATTGCTTTTTTTGTTCTCGATTTCATTTATTTCTGCAATGATCTTTACTATTTCTTTCCTTCAGCTTGGATGCAATTAATTTGCTGTTCTTTTTCTAGTTCCACAAGGTATGCAATTAGATCTTCAATGTTTGTTCTTTCTTCTTTTTTAATGTAAGCATTGAGGGCTATAAATTTCCCTCTCAGCATTGCCTTTACAGTGTCTCATAGGTTTTGATAGGTTGTGTTCTCATTCTCATTCATCTCAAGATATTTCCTGAATTCTCTTGCAATTTCTTCTTTGACCCACTGAATATTTTAGGCTGTGTTTTTTAATCTCCATATAGTTATGGATTTTCACTTTTTCCATCCATTATTTGTTTCCAGCTTCATTTCAATATGATCAGAAAAAGTGTTTTGTATAACTTCAATCTTTTAAAATTTATTGAGACTTGTCTTGTGACCCAACATATGGTCTGTCTTGGAGAAGGATCCATGAATACTTGAAATGAAAGTTTATCCTGATGTTTTAGGGTGCAATGCTCTCTAGAAGTCTGTTAAGTCTAGTTCATTTATCATATTATTCAAGATCTCTTTTTCTTGATTTATCCTCTGTCCAGATGTTCTATCCAATACTGAAAGTGGAGTATTGAAGTCTCCAACTTTTATTGTAGAGACATCTATTTCTCCCTTCAATGTTGCCAATGTGTGCCTCATGTATCTTGGGGCATTCAGATTAGGTGCATAAATATTTAGTATAGTTATTTGTTCTTGGTGATTGCCCCTTTTTAATATATAATGACTTTCTGCATTCCTTATAAGAGTTTTGCATTTGAAATCTTTTTTGTCTGATATTAGTATTGTTACTCCAGCTCTTTTTTTGCTACTATTTGCATAGAATACTTTTTTCCAACCTTTCACTTTTAACCTGATTGTGTCCTTACCCCTCAGTTGAGTCTATTGTAGAAAATTATTATAGACAGGGTAAGATGGCTGAATGCGAGTGTAGAGGACCTAGAGCCAGAATTCTGGGCAGCTGATTTGTGTTCTCTATTTCCAAACATGTTGTAATGTTCATGTTTTGAAGCCAACATTTGTGTGTTTCTTTGGTTATCTTTCATTCAAGTATAGTGATCCACATCAATTCCTGAAAACAGCTGCTGCTCTACATGGACAGTTTGTTCAATTCAAACTCAGACATTGGAGAAGTGATTAGAGAAGTAATTGTTAAAGAATGGTATATAAAGGAAGGAGGCACAGTGTCTGTTTGATAGCAGCTGTGAAGTTCAAAGTGATAAAGCTTCTGTAACCATCACTAGTCGTTATGATGGAGTCATTAAAAACTGTATTATAATATAGATGAGATTGCCTATGTTGGGAAGCCATCAGTAGATATAGAAACGGAAGCTTTAAAAGATTCAGAGGAAGATGTTGTTGAAACACCTGCCCTGTCCCATGATGAACACACACACCAAGAGATAAAGGGCCAAAAAACACTGGCAACTCCTACAGTTCACCACCTTGTGATGGAAAACAATATTAAGCTGAGGGAAGTTGTTGACTCAGGAAACGATAAGAGAATATTTAAAGAAGATATTCTCAACTATTTAGCAAAGCAGACAGGAGCTATATTACCTCCTTCACCAAAAACTGAAATTATGCCATCTCCAGCAACACCAAAAAAACTGAACTATTCTATACCAATTTCAAATCCTCCAGTATTCACAGGCAAAGACAGAACAGAGCCCGTTAAAGACTTTCACAAAGCAATGGTCAAAATGTCTGCAGCCCTGAAAATTCCTCACTTTGGCTATTGTGATGAGGACGATTTTACTGAACTGGTTAAGCTATGAGAGAAATTAAAGCCCAATGCTTTTGCTCATGGACTTAAACTCTCCTTTTTGCCCTTCTTCTTAAAGGCTGCTTCCTTGGGATTACTAAAGTTCCTCATTCTTAATGCTTCTGTGGATGAAAACTGTCAGAACATAAGGCTTCTCATAATAGGGTAGCAATGGATACTGAGCAAGGGTTGATTGTTCCTAATGTAAAAAACGTTCAGTTCTGCTCTGTATTTAGTGAATTGAACTGTCTCCAGAAATTCGGCTCTGCAGGTCAGATCAGAACCATCAATCTTACAGGAGGAACATTTACTCTTTCCAACATTGGATCAATTGGTGGTCCTTATGCCAAACCAGAAATATTGCCACCTGAAGTAGCAATTGGGGCTCTTGAATTAATTAAGGTCTTTCCCTGATTTAACCAGAAGGGAGGAATATATAAGGCACAGATAATAAATGTGAGCTGGTCAGCTGATCACAGAATTATGGATGGTGCTACAATGTCACACTTCTCAAATTTATGGAAATCCTACTTAGAAAACCCAGCTTTTATGCTACTAGATCTGAAATGAAGATTGATAACACTTCTTGATTTTTTTTGGCTTCCAAAGAATATGTAAAGCCAGTCCGTGTTCTTCATTGCAATCCATATTACAAATGATCTGTATTATCTGATTAAGGTTTAAGACGCAATGATTCTCACTATTCTATTAGACTTTTTACTGAAAATGAGTAATGATGTAATAGTTTCCTGGGACTGTATGACTCTTAATATGGTGCTGAGATCTTTGAGTGAATGGATTGAAACTGGCAAGAAAAACAAACTTAATGTTACAAAAAGACAAGTAGTTATATACAGTATTTGCTGTTTCTTTTTTTTTTTTTTAACTGACTCTTAATGAAACTTTTCTTTCAACTACTCAGTTGGGAAAAGGAATTTACATACAAAAATATTTTCTATTTATCCACAATAATGCAAATTGTTGTGTAAAATAAGTACAATTAAACTTTTTAAGATATCCAGAAGACTATTCTTCTTCTATAGAGATTATCATCTGTAAATGTCTTATTTATAAAAATTAATATTTCTTAATAGGAAAAATTATAAGGTGATCTTAAAAATGTCCAATTAAAAACCATTAAAGGTGTTTTTTTAATAATGGGTACATTTTTAAAATTTTGTTTTCTTGGGAAGAAACTTCATGTTTGGAAACTTGCTTCATGTAAGGACATATTAAATGTAGAAGGTTCTGGCATTTTCTTACATCCAGAAGTCCACTCTTTTTTAACTTTCTTAGCCTTCACCTAAAAATCAGGATGGGATAAGAAATTGATGTCTATTTCATTCTCCATATTCTGAATAAGAAAATGAGTAAGAGAAAGGAGAAGAGGTTAATGGGTATTTATGGGCAGAAAAATAATAAGTGTGATACAGAAATTAAGGTATCATAATGATCAGTTTATTAGAGGCTCACGTTAATCAGAAATAGATCCAAAATGATTATCCAACACTTTGATTTGCAATTAGAAATCCAGGTTCTTTCTAATACTTGTCTGATTGAATATATATGCCAAATTTAGTTGTTCAAATGAGTTTTGTGACAGAAGAAAAGGTAGTTATAATGTCTACCTGATTTATTTCAAAATAAAAACTAATAAATAAATGCTGGTTTTTGAAAACAGATAATACAGAGTTATAAAGAAAATAAAATATCATCATAATCCACCACAGTTAACATGTTGATTCATATATCTGTGTGTAGCTATGTTTTTTCTACAAATGGGATCATACTATATCTACTATTTTAGAATTTGATTTTTAAAATTTAACATTATATTATGGGTAACTTTATATGTCAATAAACAATTCCATACTATCATTAAAAAAAAGAAAGCATATAGACAACTCATATTTTTTGTCCATGCTATTCAGTCTCTGTCTTTTGATTGGGGAGTTCAATCCATTAACATTCAATGTTATTTCTGTAAAGGCATTACTTACTTCATTCATTTGCCTTTCAGCTTTCTGTTGTCATACTGTTCTATTTTCTGTCTTCTTACCCTTTAGTTTACTCTTCCTAATAATCTTCATTTCTAAACTCTTCTCCAATTCTCTTGCCCTTGTTTATTTCCTTCAGGTTGCAGCACCCACTTTAATATCTCTTTTAATTTTTGTCTTTTGGTAACATATTCTGTCCTTTTTTGTTTGTCTGTGAAGACTTTGAACTCACCCTCATTTTTTAAAGATAACTTGCCAGATACAGAATCATACCATTTTCTTCTCACTTCCATGGCTCCTGATGAGAGTTTGGCACTTAATCATATCAAGATTAGCTTGTATGTGATGCTTTGCATTTCTCTTGCTGCTTTCAGAATCCTCTCTTTATCTTTGAAATTTGTCATTCTAATTAGTAGGAGTCTCAGGCTAGGTTTACTCAATTTTATTCTGTTTAGGGTGCATTGTACTTCTTGGATATTGATATTTACGTCTTTCATAAGGGTTGGGAAATTTTTGGTCATTATTTCCTCAAATATTCTTTCTGTCCCTTTTCCATTCTCTTCTCCTTCTGGGACATCGATAATGCAAATATTTGTGCTTTTTGCTTTGTCATTAAATTCCCTGAGACTTTGTTCCATTTTTTCCATTCTCTTCTCTTTCTGTTCTCCTGTCTTTTCCAGTTCAGATGTTCGGCCTTCAAAATCACTAATTCTGTCTTCAAGCAATTCACATCTGCTCTTATGTGCCTCTAATACATTTTTAATCTCATCCATTGTGTCTTTCATTCCCATAATTTCTATTGCTTTTCTTTGCAGGCTTTCAAAATGTTCTTTATGCTCACCCAGTGACTTCTTAATATCCTTTATTTCTTTAGTCTTACTTTTTAAAATTCTTTGAAGTGATTTAGGAGATTTGTATGATTATCACTGCTTAATTGCACTAAATCCTGTTTTTCTTCAGGATATTTTGTTAGTTCCTTTGGCTGAGCCATCTCTTCCTGTTTCTTAGTATTGCCTGTAATTTTTTGCTGATGTCTAGGCATTGGAATATGTTGGTGAATATACTCTGTGTCCAATTTGTCTCTCTTGCCTATTGTTTTTTTTTTTTTTTCACTGCTTTTCTTTGATATTTGGTTCAACTTATACTAAGTCTTTAAAACTGCCCAGCTTATGTTATTAAAATTGGGCCAGGGACTTACTAGTGTGGCCCAGATTTTCTGCCAGTGGTTAGGATACAGAGAGAACCAAAAACAGTTTTTGCCCAGACCAGCCAGCAGAAGACACTTGTCTGTCTACCTTTACCTTTTCATGGAGGTGTTATAAACTGGGTTTTCCTGTGTTCCTGTGTTGAATCTCCAGAGCAGAGATTCAAAGCGGACTCCGATGGCTGAATTCACTGAAGAAAAGCCCTCCAACGCCCCTCCCTTTTCCCTTTAAACAGCTGACAGGGAGGAAAATGTTTGTTCCTTTCTCAGTTGGCTGCAGTGAACAAGGTGTTTTACCCCAGCTTAATATCTTGGGAGTGGTGGAGGGGAGCCCTTCCTGGTGCCGCTGGGGCTTGGTAACTCATGTTTTTTGATTTGCGTTCTTTGTCTCTCTGTCTCTCACCCTCCTGGGAGTTGTGTAGCACTGTCCTGGTCTGCTGTCCTCCAAAGCAGGTTCCTTGGACACCTTTTGACTCTTTCTCCATTGCTTTTTTATTTTATTTTATTTTTTTTACATTGGATGAAGACTATTCCATTTTTATTACATTTATATTATGAGTTCTCTCCTGTTGTAAAATATCAGACAATCTAGTAAAGGCTTTGTAATATAGGTAACATATCGATTTTCTCCAATATGATTTGGCTTACATTGATGTAGTCAGGATGACAAAAGTTCTACAGATTAATTACAATGTGTTTGTTCAGTGTTTTACTCTTCTAGTATGTCAAAGTTTAACACAAGGGTGCTGGAAGAGATTCCAGCACCCTTGTGTTAAACTTCTCCATTGTTTTTGTGAGAGCATTGAACTTTGCCTGTTAGTCCAATGCCATTTTCCACAATCCTCTCTCCTCTATTAGAGCTTAATTTTGATGTGGAGGAGTATGAGAAGCTCTTACAGATTGTGTGAAAGTGCTGCATGCTTTCAATTGAATGTAGTAACATTTAATGCCTTTCTGTGCCATGTATTTTCTGTCATTGATGAATTTATAATCTGATTGGGGAAACAAGATGCACAGGAAAAAATTAGAGCACAAAACAAGCAGATCAAACGCCAATGCTTGAATTTCAGATAATGAATACTGAGGGGAGAAAAAAGGAAGATCTTAGCCATAATATCCTGCCCAGACATTTCATCTTCTTGTTAACATGGTTAAAGACAATGTGACAGAAATTGCATACTTTTCACAAAATATCTGTACACCTCCATTTCCAGTTTGTGGAATTGTCAACTGAAAATAGCTGTCAAGACAATGATGATATCTCCCCACCATACCTTTGCATCAATTGTGACCATATGATTAGTCTTCACCATTGGAACATGGATAGAAGTGATAGATTGGGGCTAGTTTATCATGATAGATCTGATGTGCTTTGCTACACTTTATTCCTTTATCTGTAAGTGAGTTGTAGAGGATGTCAATGCCCTAGAAAGGAATCTATGTCCCCTAATCACCACATGGAAGAAAACTACATGCTAACCAGGAAACCTGCATGTGACTGTTACATTAACAAGAAAGAAACTTTTATTTTGTGAAGCCATTGGAACTTTTAGGGTTTCTTTGTTACAGCAATTTGTATTACCCCATAAATGTGGGCATTAAGTTTTACAGGAGTCCTCACAACAAGCTAGCTTATAAGAAACTAGTCCAGGATTTAATTTCTTACTGTTCATATGCTACATTTTTTCAAAATAATTAGGGCATGTATTATTGTTTCCCCCTCTGTTTACCTAATAAAAAGTGAATCTAAACAACAACAACAAAAAGAAAATACTCATTTTCTACCTAACCTCTCAGTCTCCTAAATTATTTTAAAGTAATTTCAAACTGGTTGAATTTAAAAGTTGACCTTGTAATAGTTTGGTATTGCTTATGAATTCTAAAAATAGATATTGGATTATGTTTGCGAACTGGTTTGTTCCTCTGTGCATATTAGATTATATTGGATTCAGAGGTTTCATTTTACTTGATTAAATAACGATTACGGCTTTGATTGGTCCATGTCAGTAGGACATTGAGTCCCTGCCCTTTTGGTGGGTGGGGACTCACGGAGAAACCACACAGCAGAGAAGGGAGGTGAGAATTTTGATCTTGGAGCCTGGGAAGTAAACACACAGAGAAGCAGATATGTGAGGAAGGAGAGAAGTTCCAGTAAACATGACAGAAGCCCGGAAAGAGAGATGAGCTGTTTGCCTGATAGTCTGCACCTGGCCTTGTGGAGAGAGCAGAGCTGCTGAGTCCGGAGAGAAATGAGCCCCCGGAAGAGAGGAACCCAGGAAGCCTGAACCCTTGCAGACATCAGCAGACATCTTGTTCTAACATTGTCAACAGACTTTAGTGAGGAATTAACTTATGCTTTATGGCCTGATATTTGCAAGCTTCTACCCCAAATAAATAACCTTTATAAAAGCCAACAGATTTCTGGTATTTTGCATCAGCACCCCTTTGGCTGACTAATACAGACCTCTTTACACATAATTGCAGAATGAAATAATGAAACAGTGTAGAGAACTCTACAAGAGTCCTGAGTCTATATATATTCTGAGTAATTTGGAAGGATATTATTTTTTTCTGAACAAACTTATTGATCTTGCTTGATAAATGGTATATTAACTTCAGAATTAGTATAAGCATATACTCCTACCCAGCTCAGAATTTCACAAGTTTTAAAATTCTTCTTTGCTATTAGACACATTGACTTCTAATAGTATTATGTTTCCCTTAGTTATGAGACTACAGCTAAAAACTATAGCATGACCTTAGGAGTTTTGCCTCATTTGTTTAGCAACAGGAAACTTTAAAAAGTGTTTACCTACTAGAATTTCATGTTCAAGGCCTTGCTTTTGGCAGATTGATCTGGGAGTATTGTCATGTAAGACAGGAATTGGTAAGATACTTCCAGGAGATTATTTTGATAGTCCAGTCAAGAAATAATATATACTATATGTAAGCAGATTTGGAGAGAGAGAAACCTCATGTTTTTGACTTGGATGACTTAAAATATAATTCTTTCAAAATTAATATTTAAATTTAAAGCAACCTCACTAAAATATCAGTAGGATTTTCATTTTATTTATAACATAGCTTTCTGGAAGAACAAGCTTGCAATAAAAGGCTAGGTATTTTAGAATAAGATTAATAACAGTAGACTTATCCTCCCATATTTAAAAATATATAACTATAATAATTAAAAGTGTGCTACTAGTGCTTGAATAGGCAAGCAAGTCATTGTAAACAAATCAGTGAAATTATAGAAATTCACCCCAATGCATAAATTAATGATAAGGATGTTATTAAAAATCAATATGGAAACGAAGGAATATTTTTGGAGTAAATTGCTATTTGGAAAATTTTTAATGAAATTAGCTTTTATATTCGTGAAGTAGATCAGTGGTTCTTAAGGGGCGATCCTGGACCAGCAGCATCAGAATCACCTGAGAATTGGTTAGAAATACAAATTATCAGGTCCTATCCAGACTGATAGAATCATAAACTATGATTCTGGGGATGGGACCTGTAGCGGTTTGATATTTTTTATGAATTCTGAAAATAGATATTGGATTATGTTTGTGAAGTCTGTTCCTCTGGGCATATTAGATTATGTTGGATTCAGAGGTTTCACTTTTACTTGATTAAATTATGATTAAGGCTTTGATTGGTCCATTTCACTAGGACGAGGACTCACAGAGAAAACCACACATCAGAGCAGAGGTTGGAGTTTTTTGATCCTGGAGCCCAGGAAGAGAGATGAGCCCCATTTGCCTGAGAGTCTACAGCTGAGCTTGTGGAGACAGCAGAGCAGCTGAGCCCAGAGATGAACGAGCCCCAGGAGAGAGATGAGACTTATCCCAGCCTACAGCTGATATTGGAAGAAGCTGGGACCACAGAGCCTTCAGAGGAAGAGGGAGGCTGAACTCTTGGCAGACATCAGCAGCCATCTTGCTCCAACATGTGGCAACAGACTTTGGTGAGGGAAGTAACTTATGCTTAATGGCCTGGTAACTGTAAGCTTCTACCCCCAATAAATACCCTTTATAAAAGCCAACAGATTTCTGGTACTTTGCCTCAACACCCCTTTGGCTGACTAATACAGGACCCAACAATATATGTCAGAACAACCCCCCATGTGATTCTGATGCATGCTAAAGTTTGACACCAGCTGGACTATATTATGTCACAATAACAAAACCAACCTTGAAATCCCAGTGACTTTACAAAACCAAGATTTATTTCTCACTTAGATTAATGTATCTTTTGTAGATTAGCAGTGGTATCTCTGTACCACAGTCACTCAGGGTCCATGCTGACAGAGGCACCAATATTTTATGGTTGGACTCTGAAATATGTGGCTTCCTTAGACATAGCAAGGGAAGAGAGAATTGGAGTGTTGTGAGCTGGTTCTTTGTGTTTTTTTCCTACAGCTCATTAACCATATGATCCTTTCTAATAATGAGGGATCTGAGGAATGAGGAAGAGTAGTTGATATATTTGGTGATAACTGTTATCTGTGACACAGATGTCTATATTACAAATATTGGAAATGGAAGAAATATTTAATTACAACAAATGAAATCATACTATAGGAAAATATAAGTTGATATTTGTAAAATACCTATGGTGAGGAAAGCCTTTATAAAACAATTAAGAAACCCAGAAATCATAAAGGAAAACAGTGACAGATATGACTGTTTTGCTAAAATAGAATGAAACTTAAAAAAAGAAGATGGTGGAGTAGGAAGTTCCAGGATTCAATCTCTCCACTAGAACAGCTATTAAATAGGCAGTGATTGTCTGAAACAACTATTTCCAAACTCTGGGATCTAGTAGAACACTGTACAGCATCCAGTGAAAAGCATGTGGAAGAGACTGATAAGTTATGGTAAAAACTAGTAAATTGCCCTCTCTATGCAGTGGTTACAAGTGCAGCAGGCCTCCATGGGGTCCAACCCCTTGCTAGCTCTCTGTTGACAGAAAGGGACATAAAAATACACTTCCCCAAGGTCAGGGATAGGCTAGCTGATTGCTGATCATGGCTTTTGATTAGCAACTTTGGATTGCTAGGGGCCTTTCTCTGAGGGAGGCCCTTGTTCCAACCCACCCAGACAAAGGTAGCTGAGGAGACAAAGATACTATGCTTCTTTTTTTTTTTACTTTTTATTTTTTTAATTTTTTAAAAAGATACTTAGCTTGCATATGTGTTACACAAAAATTGTAGGGATTCCCATACGCCCCAGCTCCCACACCTCCACAACCTCCCACATAAACATCCTTCATTAGTGTGGCACATTAATTGAGATTGATAAACACATCCTGGGGCTTTGCCATTAAGCATGGACCATAGTTTGCCTTGTAGACCACATTCTCTCCCACACAGTTCTGCATGTTATATGATGATACTATGCTTCTTTAGAGCTGCAAGGAACAGCTGAAAGGTTGCATTGGCTGGGCAGGCCAAGAAGGCACAGCTTTGGGAAGCCAAGGAAGAAGCAGTTGGCACCCTTCCTGGCTCTTCCCTCCTCTCTACAAGTCAGTCTGGAGCCACCCACCATAAGCTTTGTGGATCCGTGGACTTGTTCTGGCTGGGAAAGTTTGACTTGGGAAACTCCTTTCTAACCTGCCATACATTCCAGAATTTGCCCTCCAGGCAAAAGTAGCTTCAGACAAGGAAAGCAGTGTAAGAGACAATTGAGGCAGATGGCCTAGGGAAAAGGATTACCTACTTAAAACACTCAGGGGAGGGAGAAGGTATGTGTCCTGGGAAATAGAGGAGGCATCCAAAGTCATATAAATAGGAACTACAGAGCAACCAGCACAGAACTCAAGCACAGGACAAGACACAGGCCCAGAAAAGACACAGAGGACCCTGCACTTTGCATTCACCTTTGGAAAACATTCCTGATTGGAGGGGTGACACTCAAGAAAGTATCTGTCATATCACCAGCTGGTTACAAACTTAAGAAAATGACATCTCAGGGAATAAATCCTAAAGTTAACATTTGAAAATATTAAAATGCCAGTGTACAACGAAAGATCACAAGACCAAGAAACAGGAAATTGGGGCCCCTCCAAAGGAAGAGGATTAAAATCAGAAAACACCAGTGAAGAAGACCATACTGTGGACGTACTGAAAAAAGACTTTAAAAAACTGATCTTAAAAATGTTCAAGGAGATGAAGGAAAATACAGAGGAAGAGCTAAAGGATTTCAGAAAAGCAATGAATGAGCAATATTATAGTCTCAGTAAAGAGAAACCAAATAGAACTACTGAAGTTGAAGGCCACAATAACTGAAATGAAAAATGACCAGGAGGGTTTCAAGAGCAGATTGGAGCTGGCAGAAGATAGAATCACTGAGATCAAAGAAAAGATATTTGAAATGAGCAGATTGGAGCTGACAGAAGACAGAATCACTGAGATCAAAGAAAAGATATTTGAAATGAGGATCAGAAAGAAAAAAGGAATTATAAAAATAAAAAATAGCCTAAGACACTTCTGGGACATCATCAAGGGTACCAATATGCACATTATGGAAGTACCAGAATGGACTTTTTAATCTCATTTTGGAGGGAATGATATAACATATTTTGCCTTGGAAACCTATTTCTGATGTCAATGGTGAAATATGGGATATTGGTATCAGGGAGACATGTTAGGGGGCTGTTGCTATAATCTAGATGAGGGTGGTTGAAGGTCTGTATTAGAATAGTGAGTAGGGGAATAAGATGGAGAATGATTTTGTAGAGGTATAGAAGACATCATTCTCAAGTTTTAGTGGTGTGTGTGTGTGTCTGTGTGTGCACATGAAGAATGGGGGTTGGAGGTAAGAAAAGGAAGGAATCCTTGATCAAGCTTCTTACTTGAGCCACTGGATAAATGGTGGTGTTTTTTCCTGGAAGAGAAAATGTAGGCTTTGAAGTGGAAGTTGTTCTGTTTGGTTTGGTTTGGGGCAGGTGTCAAGATTACCTCACTTTTGGACATGATAGATTGGAGGTAACGATGTCAGGTTTCTGGCCAGAGTAGAAGATGCTATTGGCATGGGATAGGGAGCATAGGAGGGTGATACTATTTGGGAATTTTTGTGCCCTTTGGAACATCCAAGTGTAAATGTCTACTATTTAGTTAAATTTGTGCATCTGCAGCTCGAGGAGCAATTTTGTGCTGGAAATATTGATTTGGTGATCATCAGAATATAGATATTAAGTGAAATAGAGATATTCAGAAACCACAACTTTTAGCCTGTCATTTCTTCAAAACACTCACATCTCTCCCTCCCTCTTCCCTCAAATAATTTCAGTTTCTGCAGTTGTGAAAGTACCCCAGTGTAGGTGCCTAAGGGTTGCTTTCTGAGAGCCTCCTTCTTCCTCAAATGTGGCCTCTCTCTAAGCCGAACTCAGCATATGAATGAATTACCTTCCTCCCAGTGTGGGACATGACTCCCAGGGATGAGCCTCCCTGGCACTGAGGGATTGCTACCAAGTGCCAACTGGCAATGTGAATGGAAAAAGATCTTCAATAAAAGGGGGAAAAGGTAAAGACAAATGAGTTTATATGGCTAAGAGACTTCAAAATGAGTCAATAGGTCATCCTAGAGGCAATGTTTACGCACATCTGAGTAGGATCTCATAGAATTCCAAAGTGGATATCACCACAAAGAGTGGGGCTCCTGAGGGCTCTGGAGACACCCAGGTCCTATGTCAGGGTAGATAGCTCAGGAGTTTGGTGCTTTGCCAGTGGAGCCTACTTTGAAGTTTGTGCTCCAGAGAGTGACAGAGTTGGACTCAACTATGTCTTCCCTGCACATGGCTCATCTGTCCCTTCTATTCAAACCTATACTTGGTGCTGGAGTTTGTAGGTGTATGTTCAGAGACTTGAGTCTTTGGGCTATCCATGTGCCAGCTGGGCCTGGAACCTTGGTGGAGCAGCAACTTCTACTCTACAGCTCATTGGACTCACCCAGGAAAACTGGTAGGGAGATGATGATGGACAACGGACTTCCAAGGGAATGGAGAGAGTCTGCAGCTGCAGGCAGGATAATCCCATCCATCTTCCCATGGGGATATAAGCCCCCTTTCAATTGGAGGTGGAGTGGACATCACCATCCCAGACTCCTCAGGATGGGTGGAAGAGCTATGGACTAGCGTGAACTTACAGGTATTCTATTATAGACATATTGTGATTCAACAATGGAAGAAATTACAGCATTGATGTGGAGACAGTGGCCACTGGAGGCTCTGGGGCAGGGAGAGGGAAAAGCAGTTGTAATGCAGGGGCTTTTTTTGGGCCTTGGGAATTGTCCTGAGTGACATTGCAATGACAGATATAGGCCATTATATATCAGCATTTAACATGCAGAACTGTGTGGGAGAGAGTGTGGTCTACAATGTGAACTATGTTCCATACTTAATGGCAAAGCCCCAGAATGTGTTTATCAATTGCAATTAATGTACCACACTAATGAAGGATGTTTATGTGGGAGGTTGTGGGAGGTATGGGAGGTGGGGCATATGGGAATCCCTATATTTTTTGTGTAACATTTATGTCATCTAAGTATCTTTAAATATATATATATATATATATATATATAATTTGCATATTCTAAAATTTATGGTTGTGTTACAACTCTGTAAACATACTAAAAACACTTAATTATTCACTTTATAAGGGTGGTTTGTATGGTATATAAATTATATCTCAATAAAGTCTTTAGAAAAAATTTAAAAAAAGAAAGTACCCAGTGTTGAAGGTACTCCAATGCTGCAACTGAATATGCCATTTCTGTTAATTTTTGTGATTCCTAAGATTTGTTCCTCCATTATTCCTTCTGCTTTGATGATTTTCTCTAGTTCTATATCACATGCAATTAGGAAAAAGCATGGTTAATGTTTTTTATTATTATATTTCAATTGTATTTTTTGAATTTGAAATCATTCTGCAAAACTGAAATCAAAGAAGTCTCTAGTGTAACTTAGAACATAGTTCCTGGTTCACATGCATATGAGTAATAATGAATGATTAAGGTAGACATACATAAGAAAGATTGACTTTACTTTTTTATTACTGGTAAAACATTTGCTTCATGCTTAAAGTTCTATATTATTGGTTATATTATATATAACCACACTCAACACATTAGAACTTCAGGAGTGAGGCATAAAAAATTCCAGGGAATTCAATAAACAATGGGGAATTAATAAGGAATAGGATTCCAGCAATGAAAAGCCTCTCAAAAAGTACAAATGACATTTTCCCTTCATGCAGCTTCCTGTTCCTTACCTAACTTGATGTTTATCAGGATAAAATTATTCCATTCATTTCCTGATGAAGAGTTATTTAGTTTAATCGCATTTTCTATTTAATTCATTGATTGTCAAAAATATATATTGAAAGAAAATTGCTCTTTCATTTCTCTAGTTGCAGAATGCTTTTGTGTGTGTGTTTTAAATATTTGACTGTAATTGTCTTTGCTCCATTCTTCAAGCACAATTCTAAAGGTCAAACTTTGCATTTAGTAAATGCTGCCCCTTGCCTCACCTCTATCTCAGGTCCTGCTAAAGTGACTGGGAAGCGAGACATTTTGTTCCATCTGTAAGAGTAGTTATGTAGCCCATTCTCTGTGTGGTTTTTGCAAGACTAACAGCCCAATCCAAATTTTCAGAAAACATAGTTTTTAAACTGTTGTATTCCAGTGAGTTGCCTTTTATTGAGCATATAAGTTGATTAAAATCACAAGGAACTATTAGATGCATCTTTCAGCATTATCTTTATTTCTCTTCTCAGACTGTTATTTCGGAACTTTGGGGATCTTATTGCAATAAAAATATTTTGGGTATCTAAGCACCTCTTAAAATATATTTATATATATACATAAATAACATTTTTGTAAGCAAATGCACATATATGCATATACATTTATATATCATTTTGTAAACGTTGGTATGTATTGTGAAAATTTTTATTTTTACCCACAATAACAAAAAAAAAAATTTGTTTTGGGGGAAATTGATTACATCATAGTTAGTCAAACATTCCCTGGGCCAAGAGATAATTCACACCCTTTGTACGTTTCCATTGTTCATTTTGCTAAGACATATTAAGTGAATTAAAAAAGAGTGATCACAGTATTTGTTGTCTTTCTACCTCTGATCCACAACCAGTTGAGCAAACACTGAGCAATATTTATTATTTCTTTTCTCCTTCTTTGTAAGTTGCTAGATTAAAATATTTTCCAAAAGTAAAATGGTAGACTTTAGATGCTATATGAGTCTTTTATTGTATAGGAAACTTGTTAGTGTTAAAAACATCAGAGAAAGTAGTGCACTGAGACAGAACTCTGTTATGCAATTAAATGGTATGAATATCACATTATAGTTAAGTTTTAAAAAATCATCTAACATTCTTTTCTTTTAATAAAGGAATTTTTAGTCCAATTTTCCCCAGTGATGAAGGTGTGCCTATTAAACAAATGCTTTAGAGATACTTATTTCCCATAGATAATTCTAGTAGAGATCATGGGTCTTCTATGACACTATCATGAGATTCCTGATCAAATTGGAACTATAACATCACTGTCAGATACAGAAAATCAATCTGAACAGTCATGCCTTACTTGGAAAGTACTAAGTGACTTAACATGCATAGCTATTGATGTCCTTTATTTGTAAATGTTTTTTGTGCTTACTAGAAAGGTGGCCCTACTCATCATAATCTTTTAGCAGATTATATACCGTAGAGTTATTCAACTTCTCGTTTCAAAAATTGAGGCAAGATGTCTTGTTCATTCAAGGAGCTCAAAATAGCCACATCAAATAAATTCATTCATTTGGTCATTAATGCATATTTCAAGTGTTAAAATGAAGCAAATATCCAAGCAAAGTGTAATAAAAGTCAGATTCCTATTGTTAATGAGGCATATTGTCTAATGAATACACTAATTTCACTACAGGGTGCAGTCTTGGGACCTTTCAAGCTAATTAGAATTATTTTCCATATTCTTTATCAATTATTCTTCAGCTGAAATCTTCTCAAATGACTTTTTTTCTTCACCTATTAGTTAACCAAAGACTATATTTTACCCCAAACAATCATTCTAATAAAACTGCATTTCTTCTGATAAACATATTCTGAGAATAAATGACCTTGCTGGAAAATATCCACTAAATGGGAGGAAGGTATTGACTATAGTAAGCTTTTTTTATTAGTATTGCAAACACTTTACACAGATCCTTGAGGTGGGAAATACCAAATAGAGAGTATGTTTTTTGGGCCTCTGGGCATAGGAGAATTGGGTGTGTGCTCAGGAATTTCCAGTAGATTAACTGTATTTACTGTTGTCTAGTGCACATATGAACTGAAAGATCTGAAAGAAGAAAAAAGGGGGAGTCATGTGCCCATGAACCCTAGACAGAGTTCCATCAAGACAAACTGCCTACACAAAATTTGTCCTTTGAGACAAATTAAATATGCATAGCTCCTGCAGGTATAGCTCTGTCTGACTGACTGAGTGCTTTGTCTGTTCTTATTCTAGGTCATTCAGATGACTTCCAAAACTGTCTATAAAAATCTTTTTTCATGTTTAATAGTATATGGTAATTATCAGACAAAAATGTTTTATTCAGTTCTATTCTGTGACCCTACATGAAAGGATGGCTTGTAGTCAACTGTTAGGGGGAAATCTCTGAGTGGTTTTATGGGGAACTGTGGACAGTCTTGATAAAAGAGCAAATGAGGTAACACATACATCTCCATCTCTTGGAAGGTTTGCAGAGGGAGCATTTGATCTCCTCTCCAGTTCTTGATGAGTTAATTGTGTGTCCTGTGAAATCAGAAGTAGAGAATCAAGATGATTAATATTAAGGAAAGAAAAAAGAACTGGTACTTTTGAAGTTTTCAGTTAGTTTTCATTACACAATTTGACAAATGGAAAATTATATGGAAGATGAATCTGAAAGCTTTATGAGTTTCTAGCTACCAAATTATAATCAAATTTATGGTGGGAAGGATCTGTGGAGTATTGTATGTATCCCATCTTTCTAAAATTGTAAAGGCTTTAGTTTGTAATTGTGGTTTAAAATGCTATGACATTTACCTTCATGTTACCAGACATGACACATATTGCTCCTCTTCAAGATCCTGTTATTAGTGATGAAGCTTATATAACTCATCTGGAAGTTTTCTTTAGTGTCTTTCCTCCCCTATTGAGTGGTTTAACATGTTTCAACAACGCTGGGGAAAATTGCAGTGCAGATTATTACTCTGACATCAGTTCATCATTGGGACTTGTTATTCAGGGTTGGCTCTAATTTTCAGACCCCAAACAAAGTCAAGTAGTTTATTTCAGTTTAATAACTTTAAGCAGATGAATTCTTGGCTTTTCAAACAAAAGCTAGGAGCTAAACACAGAGTGAAGACTGAGATATGAGTTAAAGATTTGCCCAGACTTGAACACCATCCTTACTGAGTTATGATATGTACAAGCAAATAAAAATATGGCCTGACAAATATCATATCAGTGATATTCCATAGTGAATATAGATGTCAAAAATGGCAATCCAGAGAAACTGTCAAGAGCTTCAAATTCTTTTTGCAGACTTGAAGTTCATAATTATAGTTCAACATCTCTCTACAGGTCATTTGATGTTTCCCTTGCTAGGGTTTGTAAGACCTCCTGACCAACTGTGAGTGAGGTCCCTGCTACTGCTGTGCTCCCAACTACTCCTAGTCCTAAGAGTAGTGGAATTTCCTGTATTGCTCATTTGGCTCGGGAGAGGTCTCCAGGCAATTCATCTCCATACGTTGAGAACGATGGTACTGGCCAAGCCAGGTAACAGATGCCCTGGCCATCCTGGGGTAGGCACCAGTAGGCGCTGGTGCCACAGACCCAGATGGTGGAGTTTGCAGCACATCGGTCAGGCTCATTGAGTGGGCGGGTGGGGTTACAGTCAGCCTTTCCAAGAGGGAGGATGGTTGAAGGAGCCCTGGTAGTTATGTTTTTACAGTTAACCACTTTTCCTGGGGGTTAGGTTATGCGGACTGGGAGGGGCCTGGTTCCTGCCACAGAGCTGTCATGGGTCAGGAGGGTTATGTTCCATGGGACAGGTATGGGGAAGATGTTTAGACTTAAGGAAGTGCATAGCCAGCAGGATGCAGCTATGTCAGGCCGGGATTTATTTAGGAGTTGGTGGAAATTTCGAACCTGGTTCAAAAGGATGTTGCGGGGGCTGTTCTAACTTTGGTTTTTAGCATCTGGGCAGCTTTACTGATATTTTTCACCAGGGTTTTTTCTGGAGGTTGGGTTACCAGGATCAGTTGGACCAGTATGAGGTCCCCTGGGTCCGACCCCCTGGGTTGTATATTCCAATTCCTAGTTTTACTCCTATTTGGGTCTTTAAAAAGGTATTTTCTGATCTGGTGGTTATGTTTAATAAGGTAAATTTTATGGGGTTACAGGTTTCTGTGCCACACCCTGCCAGGCTGGAGATTTTCTGTAGGAGATATGGAGAAGTTGGTGGGACCCCTCTCCAGGAAGCGGTGGCACTTACCAGCAAGCTCCAAGAGCGGCAGAATCCTCAGCTCTTGTGGGAGTCTCGGCAGAGGTATTTGTTATAACTCTTGTAGTTGTGGTCCCTACACCTTCTCCTGGGGGCAAGTATGGGGGCATGGGGGTACGGGGCAACTAGCAAGATGTAAGGAGCATGATTTTGGATTGCCCTGCAAGTGTCAGATATTACATAGGCTGAAGCTGCACTGGTCGAGAATGGGACTGAAGCATTCAGCACAGACTGTTTGCCCCAGCTTTGACTAATTTGCAGCTGCCATAGATTTTGGGGGCGGGTATTGGCTCCTAGGGAGGGGGCAAAGAAGGAAAGGATAAGCAAGTCAAGGCACAGAAGCATCCTATTATATACCTATTATATACCAATAAGCAATTGCAATTAGAGCTCTATTCACTATAGTCCAGTCTGCAGGGGCCACAGCAGCGAGTCCTACTCCAAATACCAAGGCAAGTAGGCCATATAAGCACAGGATCCACCAGGAGCAGGGGTCCATTCAGCAGACGTTTGACGAGGTTGGTGTTCGGGGATCCGGGGTGACTCATGCTCTCAAGGGGTGGCTGGGTACGGGTTGGGGTGTCCAGCTGTCCTGCTCTTTATTGGGGTGTGCCTTCTTGACCCTGGAATGATGGATCCAAGGGATGATGCCTGCAACTTTAAGAGCAATAGGAGTTACAAGGATCACAGTATGTGGACCTGTACAGGAAGGCTGAAGGGTTTCTTTTTTTCCAGTCTTTGACCCAGACTAGGTCCCTTGGCCGGTGAGGGTGCACCGGGTGTCCCAGGGGGATGAGGTCCCGGGACAAGACAGTTATATGTATTTAGGCTAGAGTTTTCCTCAGCTACTGGGGAATGGAATCTTGGCTAGCCTCCTCCAGAAGTTTGAGATTTCCTTTGAAGGCCCGGATAATTGTGGGTGGCCTTCCAAACAGAATTTCAAAGGGTGAATAGCCTGTGGGTCCTGGGGTGCACCTAACTCAGAGAAAGGTTAAGGGAAGTAAGTATACTCAGGAGAGGCCAGATTCCTGGCAGAATTTGGCTAGGGTGGCTTTGAGTGTTCAATTCATGCATTCAACTTTCCTTGAACTCTGAGGCCTGTAAGCGGTATGGAGTTTCCACCTGATTCCTAACATTTTTGCCAGCTCTTGGACTACAGCAGCCACGAAGGCCAGGCTGCTGCCACTTCCAATAGACAGTGGCAGCCCGTGTCAGGGAATGATTTCTCTAAGTAAAGCCTTAGTCACTTCTCTTGCCTTTTCGGTGTGAGTGGGGAAAGCTTTGACCCAGCCTGAAAAGGTGCATATCATCACTAACAGATATTTGTATCCCTGACTTGGTTTCATTTCTGTGAAGTCTACTGTGAGATCTTCAAAGGGGGCTGTCCCTGTGTGCTTGACACCTGCTGGAGCATGGGGGCCCTGCAGAGGGTTGTTTTTGGCACAAACTTGGCACTAGCTGCTGATGGTGGCACAGAGAGAAGCTAGTTGGGCTATGTAGTAGTATCTCCTGAGCAAGACTTCTAGTGCAGTTTTCCCTATGTGGGTGAGTTGGTGGTATTGCTGGATGAGGGCATGAGTGGCTCCTTTTGGGACAAAAATCTGGTCATCCAGGAGCAGCCAATTTCCTTTGGGGGATTGGCATCCCCCTTCTCTCTTGGCACATTCCTTTTCTTCCCAGGTATAGCTTAGTTGATTAGTTTCTTGTCCTAAGAAGGACAGCTGTGGTGTCGATTCTAGGACTTATATTTCATGAGTTCCTTCAGCCGCTTGCCAAGCTGCTTTTTTAGCTAGCTTGTTTTCTTGAGTGACCATATCCATTCCTTTCTGATGTCCCCGGCAGTGGATGATGGTGACTTTGTCTGGTTTCCAGATTGCTTCTAACAGTTGGAGGATTTTTTCTTTGTTTTTTTATTTCCTTTCCCCTTGCAGTTAGGAGACCTCTTTTTTTTTTTTTTTTTTTTTTAAGGTTTTTTTAAGTTTTTTTTTTTTTAAACAAATCTATTTTATTGGTACATATTAACAAAGCATACAATTCATTCAATGTGTACAATAATAGTATTTGGTATAATCTCATAGTTGTGCATTCATCATTTCAGTCATTATTAGAGTATTTTCATTATTTCAACAATAATAGTAAATAAAAAATGACAAACAATAAACAAGAAAATTCCTCACCTCTCCATCTTTCTGTTTCCACTTCTTTTTTTTTGAGACCTCTTTATTTATAAATTGCCCTGTGGATATGAACGGTAGCGAATGAATACTTAGAGTCAGCGTAAATGTTTACCGCTTGCCCGGTGGCTAACTGCAGGGCTCAGACCAGTGCCCAGATTTCTGCTCGTTGCACAGACCATCCCCGGGGTAAAGATGCTGCTTCCACCACCCTTTCGGTAGTGGTGACTGCATATCCAGCAAGCTTTTCCCGTTTTTAACGAGACTGCTCCCATCTGTAAATAGTGTCTGATCTGGGGAAGGGAGTGGTTTGTCTTGGAGGTCGGGGCGGCTGACATAAACTTCCTCAGTTACTTCAACACAATCATGCTCAGGAACCCCTTCATCGTCTGGCAAGAAAGTGGCAGGGTTTAGACTGTGCACTGTTCCTATTGTCACTCTGGGGTTTTTGCAGAGTAAACTTTGGTAATGTGTGAGCTGGGGATTAGATATCCACCGGTGCCTGTGTGAGTTCATTAGGGCAGTGACTGCGTGTGGCACCATAACATGAATAGCCTGTCCGAGGGTTAATTTGTTGGCTTCTTTGACGAGGGTTACGGTTGCTGCCAGGGCTTTCAGGCTACCCTGCAGCCATGGGGTCCAGTTGCTTGGAGAGGTAAGTGATGGGTCTTTGCCAGGGGCCAACAGTTTGTATGAGGACCCCAATGCTACTTTGTTCTTTTCATGCATGAACAGGTTAAAGTTTTTAGTTACATCCAGGAGCCCCAAGGCAGGGGCTGGGCCAAGTTGTCTTTTGATATATATATATTTTTTTAACATTTGCAAAATGATATATAAATATATATGCATATATGTGTATTTGCTTACAAAAATGTTATTTATATATATATATATATATAAACACATATATTTTAAGAGGTGCTTAGATTACCCAAAATATTACACGGAACCCACTGGGATTCCCATGTTGCCCACCTCCCACATCTCCCACCACATCCCACACAAACATCTCCCACAGTATTTTGAAAGCTCCTCTGTTGAGCTTCTCCCCAAGCAAGGGACTCTTTTTCTGGACCTGTCAGAACTTCGTAAAGGGGTTTGGCCATGGCTGCAAACCCGGGAATCCAGATGCGGCAGAACTCTGCAGCCCCGAGGAGCTCACGAAGCTTTCTTTTTGTGGTGGGGCTAGGGATGGTGCAGATCACTTTCTTTTGTTGGGGTCTGAGCGTCCAGTGCCCTGGTGTGATGCTGAACCCCAGGTATTTGACTTGCTGTTTACAGATCTGGGTTTTTCTCCAAGACACTTTGTACCCAGTCTGTGTTAGAAGTTGTAGGAGAGTCTGGGTCCCCCTCCAGCAGTCCTCTTCCATCTCTCTGGCAAGTAGGAGTTCATCTACATATTGCAAGAGGGCACACCTGCAGTCCTCCCAGGGGTAAGTGGCCAGATCTGCTGCCAAGGCTTCCCCAAAAAGGGTAGGGGAATTTTTGAAGCCTTGTGGGAGTCGGGTCCAGATTAGCTGAGTTTTCTGCCAGGTTATGGGATATTCCCACTCAAAGGCAAACAGAGGCTGGCTCAGGGGGGCTAGCTGCAAGCAGAAGAAGGCGTCTTTCAGGTCCAGGCAAGTTAAACCAGGCGGCTTCAGGTGGCAGCTGTCCTAGCAAAGTGTACGGGTTGGGAACAACCTGATGTAAGGTGAGAGTGGCATTATTGATGGCTTGTAAATCCTACACTGGTCGATAACCTGTCCCATCTGGCCTTTTTACTGGTAATAATGGGGTGTTCCAGGGTGACCGGCACTCGATCAGGATTCCTTCTTTTCTCAGGCAATCTGTGTGTTTGACCACGTCCAATTGTACTTCTCTGGGAATCGGATACTGCCTCTGTCAGACCGGGGCCACTCCAGGCTTCAGGTCGATGATGATGGATGCATGGTTCTGTGCCATTCCTAGTGGGTTTTTTTCTGCCCAAGACCTGGGGGGAAAGTTTCAGCAGCTTTTCCGGATTCTGACTTGAATTTTCTTCTGCATGAAGTCACCATTCCTCACTTTGGGGGATGGTGACGAGGAGAATGAGGCCGGTCCTGAGGCTTAAGCTTTCTGGCCCTTCAGGTTTGAAGGTAATCTGGGCTCCCAGTTTGGTTAAGAGGTCCCTACCAAGTAGGGGAGCTAGACATTCAGGCAGGTACAGAAATTCATGAGTCATTTTGTGGCCACCAAGTTGGCAAGGTCTTGACTGGCAAAAAGACTGTTAGCTTGACTGGTCCCCAGTTGCTCCTATGATATTAGCAGTTTTCCCACTAAAGGGGATGATGGGGGGTGTGGCCACAGAATATTCAGCAACAGTGTCCACCATGAAAGTCATTGACTGGCCCCTGACTTTTAGTTTGACCATGGGCTCGTGGGGGCCAAGTTCCAGTGAGCCTGGTTGCCCCTATTCGAGGTTGAGCCTTGCCTGCCCGATCAGATGGTCTTGGGGCTCAGGTCAGTATTTCCCTTTAGGGATGTTCCCAAAATGTGCCTGAGTCTTTTGGGGGAACTCATTTTTCCAGTGTCCACTTTCCTTGCAGTAGGCACATTGGTCTCTGGCCAGGGGCACCCTTCTGGTGCTTGTCCCCCTTTTCTACTGGGTCCTTCTCATCTGGTGTGGTCAGGAGTTCCCATTGCTGCTGCCAGTAGGGAGACTTGATGTTTTATTCACTTCGTTCGGCGACTTCGTCTCAATTGACAAATACTTTGTTGGCGACCTCAAGGAGTGGAAAGATGTTCATCCCCATGAACCCTTCTAATTTTTGGAGCTTTCTTTTAATGTCCGTTGCTGCCTGCACAACAAAGGCAGCATTCACCATCCTCTGGTTTTCTGGAGCTACTGGGTCAAAAGGGGTGCAGATTCTGAAGGCTTCACAAAGTCATTCACAGAAATTTCCCGGAGATTTGTCGGGCCTTTGAGTAACTACAGTCTTCTTTGTCATGTTTGTGGGTCATTTTGCCCCTTCTCAGACCCCTCAAAGGAGCACTTCCTGATATTGTTGAAGTGCAGCCTGTCCCTGATCAGCGTTGAAGTCCCAGTTCGGTTGAGCTTCTGGTGCCGCTTCTCATGCCCAATCTTCTGGGTTTAAGACGCCAGTAGGTGCCTGCTCCTGCAATCACTTTTGGGCTTTCATTAGAATCTGTCGCCTCTCCTCCGTATTAAACAAAGTCAGGAGGAGTTGGCGGCAATGATCCCAAGTAGGATGATGGGTTTGGAAAATGGATTCCATGAGATCAATAAGGGCCTGGGGCTTTTCTGAATAGGAAGGGGTGTGGTGCTTCTACTTTAAGAGGTCTGTAGTTGTGAAGGGCTCGTAGTACAAAACAGTACTCCTGGGTCAGATGGTCCCATCCTCGCTGATCTGGGCTGGGCCCTGTGTTTCACGGAGGAGCATCTGTAATGTGGGTTGTGCCGACTGGAACCTCCTTGCTATTAGGGTTTTGGGGGCTTTCTTCAGAGGGGATCGGTGTTCCCGGAGGGACCGAAGGTGGGGGTATTTCTGGGAGATCTGCCTGCACTCCCGGGCTAGGAGGAGAGGCTAGAGTGGCCAGAGTGCATGGTAGTCATGGTGAGGGTTGTGGGTACTCTTCCAAGGACCCTTGATGAATGACTGGCTTCTGGAGCTCCATTCCTGTGCAACCAAGACCCTGCTCTCTCCCTTTTATCCAAAGCACAATTGAACCCAAGGGGGCAGAGTCTGGGCTATTTCTAACCAAGAATCGATGTAGGGAAACTGATCAGGGTGGCCGGGAGTTCCTGTGACAACCCACCACACTGCGTGGACCCTGGCTATATCCAGGGTCCCTTCTGAGGGCCAGTCAACATTAAAAGTTAGCCACTCTACTTCACATAAGGTTTGGAGGGTGCCGGAGTTCATACAGATGCCATAATCTCTGGAAAAGCCCTTCTTGAAATTCTTGAGTATGCAGTTTAAGATGATAGGCTTTGACTATGATGAGCCCATACCCTGCGTTGGTGGCACAAGACAAACAAAGGAATGGGATGCCTCTTCTGAGGCCACTCAGATGCCTGCTTGTCCACGTCTCTCACAAGGAGTTCAGCTCATCTTAGCTAAGGCGCCTGGGCAGAGTTTGGGGTGGACCATTATGTTGTATGATGTAGCCGTGGAAAACAGGTTAGGGCCCACTCAGGCTCTGTAGCACAAGCTGTGGAGTGACAGACTGGAATAACAGAGTCCAGCCTCTGTCATCCTCATTCACACATACAATCACTCAGAGATTATGCAGTCCCTCCCACAGTGTCTGCCCTATCCTGGGATCTCAATATTCGAGAATTTGGGAGCTGATCAGTCTCCCCTTCTGTCCAGAGTTGGGCCTGACTGAGGACTTGGCACCTGGGGCCTTACCTTTCCAGAGTCTTCTGGCACTATTCAGTCTTCCTCCCCACTGAATCAGGCCGGGGTGTGAGGATATGGCCCATGGGGACCGCCTCCGAAGGAAGTCCCATTAAGAGGACAGGTGGTGCCCACCTCGTTCACTCAGAGATCGCCATCAGCTGCACCCATCAGCCCCAAGCCGGAGGCACAACGAGCCTGCTCAGTTGGGTTTCCTGGTCAGGGAACCAAATGTTGTGGCAGATGAAACTTAGACAATAAAAAACTCAAGCGTGCACTCTGAGAGGCAGAGGAACAAAGTTTTATTACGCGTGAGCCCAGAAGAGAGTAAAGTCTCCAAAAAATCTGAGCACCCTGTCTTAGCTTTCATAAGTTTATATAGGTACTTCAAGTGGGCAAATTCCTAAGCAAGCGGGCAAGCAGAGGTTACAAAAGCAAAAGGTGCGAGTTTAGCTTATCTTCCTTAAGCAGAGGGCTATTAGGGAGGAAAAGAGTCATTATCTGTTTAGAGTTGTAAATTCAGTTGAAAGGGGCAGGTGATGAGTCCTTATCTTCCTAAGGATGTGGATTTCAGGTAGAAAAGGGAGGAAGGGAGAAAGGGATGAGGGGTGATTATCTTCTTAAATCTGTGGGTTTCTGCTGACAGGGTGGTGGTTAGGGCCACAGCACTTCCTTTATCAGTGGTACTGCCTGTTTCTCAAGGAAAATTGCTATTTCTATAAAAATCGCTCTGGAATAGTCTTAAAGAGCAGTCAAAACATGCAAGAGGAAGCCCACCAACTTTGAGATATTGCAGCCTCTGGAGGTACCTGGCCTTTCTCATTCTCATGGTTCAGTATGTCATAGATGGCCCCCCTTTTTGAGCCCACTTACCACCATCTTCTTTATCCTTTTAGTGGGACCAGCATCTTCAAAATTCTAACTAAGTTTATTTCTTCCAGAATGAATGCCTTCCAAAACATGAAAACTCTCTGAGGAGAGAGTTGAGGAAGGTTAGTGAAGTAAGTCAGAAAAACAAGGAGAAGACAAGCCACAACAGG
The DNA here is from genome assembly GCA_026826555.1 of Tolypeutes matacus. Taxonomy (NCBI): domain Eukaryota; kingdom Metazoa; phylum Chordata; class Mammalia; order Cingulata; family Chlamyphoridae; genus Tolypeutes; species Tolypeutes matacus. The sequence goes on along the minus strand of JAKSZT010054495.1, from coordinate 2,127,288 downwards.
GCCTGACAGACAACATGGCCAACAGACAACATTGCCTACAGACAACTTGGCTGACAAACAACATGGCTCCAAAACCTCGCTGAGACCTTGAGTTTAAACTTGAGGCCCCAATTTCTCTTTCTGGGGACCTCCCCTTGGCCCTGGATATTGCAACCAGGCCTCACCATTGGTGGGGTAACCAATAACAGCTGGGGCCCATCCCCTTATCATTAGCAAGTAGGAGGAATAATTAACAGTTTAAAAGGTAACCACACAAGGCAGAGCCCACTCTCTCTGCCTACAGGAGCTGCACCAAATCTCGGTGTGTATTTCTGCCCTGCTCTCCCATTTCTCAGCAAGTTCTGTTTTTTTTCCCCCGTTTCCCAATAAATTCTTTTTACTGGTCTAAAAAACAAGTAAGGGAAATTATTCCTTTATGACAGAACATGAATTGAAAGAGGTCATGTAGAGCATCTCAACAATCATATTCCCGATGACCATGCAAACAGTATAGCTTTTGTTAGGAAACTCTTTCTGAGATTTGGATAAGAGAAAAATAGGTCTACAGAAATGTTAAGGAAATTTGCCACAACCAATTCAATTCAATAAACGTTTATCAAACACTCATTTCAAAATGGAATAAGACACAGTTCAATTCAAAACCCAAAAGAAGAGTAATACATAATAAATAATTCCTATTAAAAGTATACCCCACCCCAATATTCCCTAGCTCTCTACTTGGCTTTATTTTGTACCATTTTATGACATTCTTATATGTCATATAATTTACTTACTTTTATCTCTCCAAACTATAATTGAAGCTCCATGATGGAGGAGGTTTTTGTCTGTTTTGTTCACCTTTAATTGTTTAGAGGATAGTGCATAATGAATATTGTTTGAATCAGTGACTAGATTAATGGATATTACAAAGAAGACTAATGAATTTTAAAGGGGAGTTAGGAATAATGTGGCTTTGAAGTATATATAGAAATGATAGGCCAACTCTGTGGCTGCTCAAATGTTAGCTTCTGTGTTAAACCAATTCCCAATCCTCCAAGCAGATTTCTTTCTGCTGTGTCCTTTTTAAACTTTTAAATTGTAGTAACACATGTTCAACTCAAAGTTTCCCATTTTAACCACTTTAATGTGTGCAATCCAGTAGTATTAATTATATTCACAATATTGTACTAACATCACCAATATCCATTGCCCACATTTTTCATCATCACAAGCAGAAACTCTGTACCCATTATATCCTGTGTCTTTTTTCTCATACACCTCTCTCATTGCACTTTCTATATTATATTATAGTGATCTATTCATGTCTTTCTTCATTGAACTATGGAATATTTGAAGACAGGTAACATTTTTCCTCTTTTTCTTAATTGCCCATTATAGTGTTTGGTACTTAAGTGTTTATTGAATAAATGAATGAATGTTTAATATGCTTGGGATTCAGAAGGTAATGTTGGGTTGTGGGAGAGAGGTTTGATCAGGGTCAAAGACTTCAGACAAATTGTCTCATTATTTGTGGGGACCACTGAATGATAATAAGACAGGGAATGTAGATTGAGCAAGACTACAGAGGGCTTTATGCTTCATATTAATGGGCTTTGTAGATAGTGGGAAGCCATAAAAGTCTCTGAATAGGAAGATGAAACAATTATATATGATATTTATGAGAGCAGAGTGATGGACTGAAGTCAGGACACTAGTTAAGAAAACAGATTATCTACAACTGCAAGCAAGACAGTTCCATCCATTTGCCCCATGGGATCTAAGCCTACTCTTAAACAGAAACAGAGTGGGCATCACCATTCCAAAGTCCAGGTTTGGAGAGTGAACAATGGACTTAAGTGGATTTATTATTCTATTGTTATTCTCTTATAGACATTATTATTCTAGCAATGGAAGAACTTTTATCATTGATATAAAGGCAGTGGCCATCAAAGGTTCTGAGGGGAGGGAAAGGGAAGAATAGGTGTAACATGGGGTCATTTCTGGGGCTTTGGAATTGTCCTGCATGACATTGCAATGATGAATACAGGCTGTTATACATTTTGTCAAAACCTATAAAATTGTGTGGGGCAAAGTTTAAACTATAATTCAAACTATAGTCCATGGTTAGTAGCAGTGCTTTACTATGTGTTCATCAATTGTAACAAATGTATGACGCTAATGAAGGATGTGTTAATGTGGGAAAGTGTGAGAGGGGAAGGGTTTGGGGTATATGGGAATCCACTATAGTTTCAATGTAACATTTATGTAATCTAAAACTTCTTTAAAAATAAAAATTAAAAAATTATGAAAAGAAGTTATTACAATAATCAAAGCTTGAGATAATGAGGGCATGAGCTAGGATAGTAAATGCTAGTTTACTTAGAAAGAAAATAATATGTGGCATAAAAGATATTGTAGAGTTACAAGTAACAGAATTTAATTCCTGATTAAATAAAAGGGATAATTAGGAATATGGGGGGGTGTCAGAATTTGATACTGAGGTTTTTTTTTTTTACATTAAATGTTTGAGAGAATAAAGAACATTAGAGAACATAAGAAGATGAAAAAGTTTGGAAGAATGACGAAGTGGTTTCATTTATATGTTAGGTTTGAGAAGCTTCGGGAGCATTAACAGATGCTATTCAAGCAGATATAAATTTGGTATTGCCTTTCAGGAGAAAATCAGGGCATGAGCAATTTATTGTTGATGTTATGGGCATGGATACAATTGCTAAGACAGAATACCAGAAAAAAGGGGATCTGGGACATAATATTAGGAATACCTAATTAATATTTGCTTAGAAGAGGAAACCTTAAGGAGACAGAAGAACACTCAAAGAGAAGAAAATAGAAGAGAATGAGAAAACATCACAGAACTCAATGTAGGAGGAAATTTATGAATGAAGGTAGGGCTAAGAAGGGAACTGAATAAAACATATAAGTCATTTAAATGAATTATATGAATTTAACATATAAGTCAACTCAGATGAAGGATGGGAAGAAGTCATTGGAACTGGTGCTTTGTAGAGAATAATTTTTTCTTTCATTTAATTTTTTTTATTGCAGCATATCATTCATACATGAACATATATAAACAATAAGTCTATATAAAAGTTGTGAACTTAGAAAACAAATGTGCATAATATCATGCAAGGATCCCATACATCTCCCCACTACCAAGCCTTTACATTATTGTGAAACATTTGTTACAAAAAATGAAAAAGCATTGTCATAATATTACTACTATCTATACATATCTTATATTTGGTGTATTTTCCCCCAAAACCACCTGATTATTAGCACCCCGTATTAGCATTACATATTTGTTACAGTTCATGAGAGAATATTCTTAAATTTCTGTTAACCACAGTCCATCTTCCACCACAAGATTCACTGTGTTATACAGTTCCTTGCCTTGTACAATCCATTCAAAGTGTACACTCAGTGGTTCTCATTTTCATCACAGAATTTTGCTGTCATCACCTCAGTCAATTTTAGAAGGTTTTCATTACTCCAAAAGGTAAAATCTCATACACCCTGTATTAGTTAGGGTTCTCAAGGAAAACAAAACCAACAGAACATATCTGTAAATAGCATGAGATTTTGTAAAATTGTCTCATGTGACCCTGTGGGTGCATAAGTCCAAATACTATAGGGCATGCTGCAAGGTCCTCAATGAGTTTCTCAGGAGGCACTGGCTATTTGAGGAAGAGATAGGAATTCTCTCTCTGAATGCTGAAATCATTTCTCCTTTTAAGGCCTTCAACTGATTGGATGAGACATAACTCACTGTTGATGCCAATCTCCTCAATTGTTTGTAGATGTACCCAGCCATCTATGCAATCAGGTCACTGATGATTAATGTCCACAAAATGCTCCTGTATTACAATTAACCCAGTGCTTGCTTGACCAAACAACTGGGCACTAATACGTGGCCAAAATGACACATAAGTTTAAATATCACATTCCTTTATACTACTCTATTGTTGTTCCTTAGAATTGTTATAATATCTTCTTTGCCATTGCTGCAAACATATTACAATATTATTCTCAACTATTATCCATAAGTTACATTAATTGAAATTTTCACATGTATCACAATGTTCTTAGTATTTTTGTAAAATAAGAACATTCTTATAATTATACTATTAACCACAGTCTTCATCCCACCACGAAATCATTGTTATACAGTCCCTATATTATCTTCTAGTTTCCTTTCAAATAGATTATCTTCTATCTTCTGTTCAATTGACATTTGCACCCATACACTACCCCTTTAAGCCACAATTACATTTAAAACTCAGCAGTGTTAGTTATACTCACTATAATGTGTTACCGTCAACTCTAATTATTTAGATGCTTTTAAAATAAACTTTATTAGAAATACAACATACATTAAGCATCAGCTCCCATACTCAACACACATTCTATCAACTAGTAACCTATACTTTAGGGTTTGCCTCTGTGAGTTTACTCATCTTATTGAGTTCATGTCAGTGAGACTATACAATATTTGTCCTTTTGTGTTTGGCTTATTTCACTCAACATAATATCCTCAAGGTTCATTCATGTTTTCATATGCATCCTGATTTCATTTCTTCTTACAGCTGAATACTGTACCATTGTATGTTTATACCACATTATGTTTATCCATTCATCAGTTGATGGACGCTTTGGTTGTTTCCAAATTTTAGCAATTGTGAATAATGCTGCTATGAACAACAGTGTGCAAATGTCAATTTGTGTCCTTGCTTTCAGTTCTTCTTAATATATTTCTAGTAATGGAATTGATGGATAATATGGCAGATCTATATTCAGTTTGCTGAGGTAGAGCCAAACTGTCTTCCACAGAGGCTGCACCATTCTACATTCCCATTAAGACTGAAGGAGTGTTCCTCTTACTCCACATCCTCTCCAGCATTTGTAGTTTTCTATTTTTTTTAAAAAAATAATGTCCAATCTATTAGGTGTGGAATTATATCTCATAGTACTGATATGCTTTTCCCTAAAGGCTAGTGATGTTGAACATATTTTTATGTGCTTTTTGGGCATTTGTATTTCTTCTTTGGAAAACTTTCTCTTCAAGTCTATTGTCTATTTTTTAATTGGGCTCCTTGTCTTTTTATCAATGAGCTATATAATCTCTTTATATATTATGGATATCAAATCCTTATCGGATATATGGTTTCCAAATATTTTCTCCCATTGAGTAAGCTGCTTTTTTACTTTCTTGACAAAGCCTTTTTTTTTTTAATTTCAAAATTTTAATTTTGATAATATTTTACATGTATATAATCCTTTTGACTTTACAAAGATATTTTCCTTGAACTTTTTAATAAATAATAATAACAGTTTGCTTATATTGGTTATATCCACATGAATTTTTTATGCTCTGAAAAATATTTCATGCAAATTATTTTTCTGTAATATCCTTTTAATTAAGTGTGGTTTCCTCTAATATCCTCATTTGGTAAAGTATATAAAATACTTTAAGAAGATAATTTTATAAGTTTTATAAACTACCAAAACATTACTCATTGGTAAAGATGATATGATTGAACCAAGCTTACATCTGTTTTTTAATTTATATTTGCTTCGTCAAAGTCATGCATTAACCCTTGATCATTAGAATTCTACTTCCTATCTTCCATCGCTTCTCATTTAATACTTCTTATTTTTTAAAAGATATTTAGATTTCATAAATGTTACATAAAAAATATAAGGAATTCCCACATGTCCTGCTCCCTAAAGCTCCCACCTTTTTCCACATTAACAACATCATTGATTAGTGTGGTACATTTGTTACCATTGATGAACACATTTTGGAGCATTGTCACTAAGTGTGGATTAGAGTGTAGTTTACGCTCTCTTCTGCACAATTTTGTAAGTTATGACAAGGTATATATTGGCCTGCATCTTTCATTGCAGTGTCATTAAAGACAATTCCCAAGTTCTGAAATTGCCCCTATATTATACTTGTTTTTCCCTCTCCCTCCCCTCAGAATCTCCAGTGGCCACTGCCTCCACATCAATGATAAAAGTTCTTCCATTGCTAGAATCACAAGAAGTCTATGGTAGAATAACTGTAAGTCTACTCTAGTCCATTATTCTTTCCTCAAACCTGAGGATTCTGGGATGGTTATGCCCACTCTGCCTCTAATTGAGGGAGCTTAGGTTCCATGGGGCAGATGGATGGGACTATCTTGCTTGTAGTTGTGGACTCTCCGTTCCTTGAGATGGTTGTTGTCCATCATCATCTCCTTGTTAGTTTTCCTGGGTGAGTCCAATAAACTGGAGAGTCTATTGTGACTCTATTGAGATTCAGGTCCCACTTGGCACATGGACAGCCCAAAGATTTAAGTCTCATGGACATACACCTATCAACTCTATTACTAACTATAGGTTCAAATAGAAGGGGTAGAAGAATCATGTGTAGGGAAACCACAACTGAGCCCAACTCTGTCACTCTGGGGAACATCAATTCCATGGTAGGGCCCACTTGCAGGGCACCAAAGTCCTGAGCTGTCTGCCCTACCTAAATTATCTGGATGTCTTCAGAGCCCTCAGGAGCCTTGCTATTTGAGGTAATATTTACTTTGGTAGTCAATGATATCCTGCTGAGATGTACATAAGCACAACCTCTGGATTGACCTTTTAACTCACTTTGAAGTCTCTTAGCCTTTTTTCCTCAGTCTGTTGAAATTCTTGATTCACTGTGCTAAATTTGCTATACAACTTCACCTTCAAAACCTACCATGGTTGGTAGAAGAATAGTCTTGGCCACTAGAGAGATTTCAGGGTAATCACTGTTTCTTACTACCTCAGGATATCTGGAAAGTATTTACTTCAGAATTTTAAAATGTGGACAATATCATACTGAGAAGAATTGCTAATTCCTCATCTATTGTTAAACAGATGTTGCATAGTAATATATTATAATGATCATCAAGAAACATAGCTGGTTTATAATACCCAGTTAATATATTTAAGAAAGTATTCATCATAAAAACTACACAGGAGATCTCTACATCTCCACTGGATTTTAAGGAAAATTTTTGTTTATTTTATTTTATCTTAGATTTCCATAAAATGCCATTGTAACTCATTTTTACCTAGAAAATCTTAGCTATCCTTTAAAATTGAGATCAAGAAATATCTCATTCTTGGTCACCTACTTTAGATCAATTTTTTAATCTTTACATTTCCAATCTTTGGCATCTATATATGTATACACACACAGATGTTCAAGTGCCATTAAAAATTAATTATGTCCCTTCTGTGATCCAAATCCTCCACGAACATTTAGTCCATAAAATAATCAAATACACTTACTAGGAAAAAGAAACAAGTATGATAAGCTTACATGGAAGAGACAAACATAAGGGAGGTGTGGGAGGTGGGCAACATGGGAATCCCAGTGGGTTCCGTGTAATATTTTGGGTAATCTAAGCACCTCTTAAAATACATGTATATATATATAAATAACATTTTTGTAAGCAAATACACATATATGCTTATATATTTATATATCATTTTGCAAATGTTTGTATGTATTGTGAGAATTTTGATTTTTACCCACAATAAAAATAAATAAAAAATTAAAAAAAAATTATGTCAAATAAACACTAAAATTAGACACATTCCTACTATCCTGTTTGCATAAAATTATCAGGCATGGACAGAAAAAAATAAGAATGCTATTGATCTTGAGATATAGCATCACAATTTCAGGGAATTATTCATTAGTGATACCAAAGAAATGAATCACTATAATATACAAATATACCTTTAAAATGAGGCAACAAGTTTATCTTCACTACAATGAATATTTCTTTTGGAATATTAAAAGAGACTGAGCAAATCTATGGTATAGACTCTTCCTTCTCTGAGTATTCATGGAGCTATTTCCATGATAAATACACATTTAAGAATAATTCTGTTTCTAGATGTTTTATTATTATGTTTTTTCTTTAGGAAGGACACATATGTATCATACCCATAATAAGCCCTGGTTAACTGGTGAATTCAACCTCAAGAGAGCCAGCTTTTCTTCATCTCCACTTGAGAAGGATTCCTTCTTGACTATATTCTTGTGAGTAATTACATTTTCAATGCTGTTCCTTTGCAATAAAATTAGCAATTAATTCTTTGGTCAAACTTAAAGAGAAGGATTCAATAATGTTTCCAAATTCACAGCAATAACAATACATTTTCAATTTTATGTCAGAATATAAGTGTAATTTATTTACACACAGTAAATTAATGTGTCTTTGACTTCCTCAGAATAGCTCTCCACATATGTTATTGGATTTGCTTTTTTTTTTTTTTTTTTTTTGTCTATCAGGTTTTTTTTTTTAATTTTTTAATTTTTTTATTTTTTATTGTGGGTAAAAATCAAAATTTTCACAATACATACCAATATTTGTAAAATGATATATAAATATATATGCATATATGTGCATTTGCTTACAAAAATGTTATTTATGTATATATAAATATATTTTAAGAGGTACTTAGATTACCTAAAATATTACACAGAACCCACTGGGATTCCCATGTTGCCCACCTCCCACACCTCCTACCACATCCCACACAAACATCTCCCACAAGTGTGGCCCACCACCCTCAATGGACTTACACATCCTGGGGCCTTGCCTCCAACCATAGACCACAGTTCACATCGTAGACCACACTCTCTCCCACACAGTTCTGAGTGGTGTGTGCTGATTTAAAATGGTCTACATCCGTTGCCACAACGGTACTCAGGACAACCTCCAAATCCCAAAGAAGCCCCTGTATTTCAACTACTCGTACCCTCCCTGCCCCAAAAGTGTCAAGTGGCCACTGGCTCCACCTCATTGTTACAATTTCTTCCATTGCTAGAATCACCATGTGTGTACAACTGAATACCATCAAGTCCACTCTAGTCCAGAGTTCTTCCCCCGATCCTGAGGGGACTGGGATGGTGATGTCCACTCCACCTCCAAGTGAGAGAGGGCTTGACAAAGCCTTTTGAAGAAAAAAAATATTTATTTTTAAGGAGGTCCCATTTATCTACTTTACAAAAATTTATTTATTTTAAAGAAACTTTAGATGACATAAATGTTACATAAAAAATATAGGAGATTCCCATATGCCCCACTTGCTCCCACTCTCAGTTTCACACCTTAACAACACCCTTCATTAGTGTGGTGCATTTGTTACAATTGATGAACACATACTGAAGCATTGCCACTAACCGTGGATTATAATTTACATTATAGTTTACACTCTGTAACGCACAATTTTGTAAGGCCTGACAAAATATATAATGACCTGTAACTATCATTGCAATGTCATGCAGGACTATTCCAATATCTCCAAAATGTCCCCATATTACACGTATTTTTCCCTCTCCCCCCAAACTCTGATGACCACTGCCTCCACATCAATGATAAAAGTTTTTCTATTGCTAGAATAACAAGGTCTATAGTAGAATAAGAAATGAATTTATTCTAGTCCATCATTCATTCCCCAATCCTGAGGATTCTGGGATGATGATGTACGCTTCACTTCTAATTGAGAGGTGGCTTAGATCCCACGGGGCAGACAGATGGGATTATCTTGCTTGCAGTTGTAGACTCTCTCTGTTCCTTGGGATGAACATTGTCCATCATCATCACCTTGTTAGTTGTCCTGGTTGAGTACAATGAACTGTAGAGTAGGTGTTGCAACTCTGCTGAGATTCAGGGCCCAAGTGGCACATGGACGGACCAAAGATTTAAGTCTCTTGGACATAAACCTATCAAGTATAGTACTAACTATAGGTTCAAATAAAAGGGGCAGAAGAGCCATGTGTAGGAAAACTATAAATGAGTCCAGTTTTGTCACACTGGGAAGCATAAGTTCCAAGGTAAGGCCCACTGGCAGGGCACCAAATTCCTGAGCTGTCTGCCCTGCCTATACTGTCTGGATGTTTCTAGAGCCCTCAGGATTCAGGCTATTTGTGGCAATATTTACTGTGGCAGTCAATGAGATCTTGCTGAGATGCGCATAAGCGTAACTTCTGGAATGACTTCCTGACTCCCTTTGAAATCTCTTTGCCATAAGAATTCATTTGTACTTACCCTTATAGTCAATGTCTGTTTCCAGGTGCATTGCTGGTTGGCACTTGGTAGTAAGTAATCCCTCAGTGCCAGGGAGGCTCATCCCCAGGAGACCTGTCTCATGCCCGGTTAAGGTAGTGCTTTTATATGTTTAGTTTGGCTTAGACAGAGGCCGCATTTGAACAATAAGGAGACCCTCAGGAGGTAATTCTTAGGCAACTTAAAATACTAGGCTAAGTTTCAATTTCAAAAGAAAAGGTTCATAAGTACAATCATCAATATCAAGGGCTTGGCACAATGGTCTGTCCTCCAGTAGGTACCGCCTCTGTACTCAGGGGATTCTTGCTGTCCCATCAGATAATGTAGCAGAACTCCCCAGGATGGGAATTTGATATTCTTTTGGTTATTGTGTGGATCTCCACCCACCGTGGCAATGCACCATGAACACTTGAACACATTCATATACCTTAGAGGCTTGCCCCAGATGAACCCACTCCCATGTATCCCCCATCACTGACACCCCACAGCAATGTTCCTCCCCTGCCAAAGTTGTGACTCTTCTATGATCCAAAACCTCTCTAAAGATGAAGCCAAGAAAGTAACCAAATAAAAATAAGAAAATGAAATAATAATGATAGTTTTAATAAGAATATATAAAATACAAAAAATTTTAAAAATAAAAAATTAAAATAATTAAAAAACATTTTTAGACAATATGTCTTTCATTGCTTTAAGATCTGTTGTCTTGTATGTACAGTGAGATTTTCTTCCATATAATCCACCACTGACTTATTTTTTTTCCATTTTATCTTCAAAGAAGCTTTAGGTTATAAAAAAGTCACATAGAAAATATAGGGGGTTCTCATATACCCAATACACTTCCCCTTTCCCCCTCTCCCTTATTAATAATATTTTACATACAGATGGTACATTTGTTTAAATTGATGTACAAATATTGAAGCATTGCTATTGACCAAGGTCAATGGTTTACATTATGATTTACAATTTGGACCATACACATTTTGAAAATTTGATGAAATTTAAAATGGGTTGTACCCATTATTTCAAAATCATGCAGAACAATTTTAATGCCCTAAAAATGCCCTATGTCCCATCTATTCTATTCTTCCCTCCACCTCCCCTCGGGATCTATGGCAACCACTAAGTTCCACTTTTTGAAGAATAAAATTCATAGTTAGTTGCAACAATGTTGAAAACATTGACATATTGGTTTGTTTTCTTTTATCAGGCACTGCCTATGTTTTCAAGAGACTTTGCCCCTCTGTTTGAGAATATAGAACGATTCCCCATGATGAGATTTTAACATTTTCTTGTTTGTTGTGTGGGTCTCCACCCACTGATATAACACACTATGACAAGATGAACATTACATATTCCATAGAAGCCTGCTTCTGGTGCACCCTGTCCTGCATGCAACCCCCAACATCCAACACCCTACATCAGTAATTCGCCCTTGCCTTTGCCAAAAGAACATTCCCAATGTTTTAGTTTTAACCACAGAGACCTGTAAATCCCCAAAGTTCACCTGCTCGTTTCTCTGACCCTCTCCCCAGTTCCATGGATAGTCCAACCCAATCCCCCACGCTTACCCCTCACAGACTAGCACCGCTGAACCCAATAGCATTACTGTACCACTGTCATACCCATCCACTGTGTGTAAGGTTTAAGAAACTGCCACCTAAGAGTAGACCTTGAAAAATTTTCCCTACATTTTCTTCTAGGAGTTTTATGCTTCTAGCTTTTATATTTAGATCCTTGAAATATTTTGAGTTAATTTTTGTATAAGGTGTGAGATAGGGGTCTTCTTTCTTTCTTTTGGATATGGATATCAAGTTCTATCACCATTTTTTAGATTAGACTGTTCTGGATCATTTGGGTGGGCTTGCAAAGCTTATCAAAAATCACTCAACCTAGATGTGAGGGACTATTTCTGAGTTCTTGATTCTGATCCTTTAATCATTATGTCTATATTTATGTCAGGGACATGTTGTTTTTACCAGCGTAGTGAAGTAATTTGCTTTAACATTAGGAAGTGAACATTTCAAACTTCATTCTCCATTTTTTATAACATTTTGGTTATTTGGGGCCCATAACTCTTCCAATTAAATTTGATAATTGGCTTTTCAATTTCTGTAAAAAAAAAAAAAGCTGATGGAATTTTTCTTGGGGTGGCATTGAATCTTTAAGTCAGTTTAGGTGGAATTGACATTTTAATGATATTTAGTATTTCAATCCATGAACATAGAATATCCTTCAATTAAGTTAGGTCTTCTTTGGTTTCTTTAGCAAGATATTGTAGTTTTCTGAAAACACTTCCTCTATGTCCTTGGTTAAGTTTATTCCTAAGTATTTGATTCTTTTAATCACTATTGTAAATGAAATTTTTTTTTCTGACTTCCTCTTCATATTGCTCATTAGTACTGTACAAAAATTCTACTGTTTTTTTCATTACTAATCTTTTACCCTGCCAATTTATTGAATGTGTCTAATAGTTTTAGGTGCTTTCTTGTGGATTACTCGGGATTTCCTGGTATAGGATCATATTATCAGCAAATAGTGAAAGTTTTGCTTCTTCCCTTCTTATTTGGGTGCCTTTAATTTCTTTTTCGTGGCTAATTCCTCTAGCTTGAACTTCTATCTAGATACTGAATAACAGTTGTGACAGTGGGCATCATTGTCTTGTTCCTGATCTCAGTTGGAAAGTTTCAGTCTTTCACCATTGAGTACAATGTTAGCTGTGGGTTTTTCATATATGCACTTTACCATGTTGAGAAAGTTTCCTTCTATTCTTATCTTTTAGATTGTTTTTATAAAAAAATGGACTGTATTTTGTCAAATGCCTTTTCTTCACCAATCATGATGATTATGTGATTTTTCTTCAGTTTATTAATGTGTGATTTTCATGCATTGAACCACCCTTGAATACCTTGGATAAAAGCCACTTGATTGTATCCTATAATTATTTTAATGTGCTTTTGGATTCAGTTTGCAAGGATTTTGTTGAGGATTTTTGCAATCATATTCATTAGAGAAATTGGCTGTAATTTTCTTTTTTTCATAGTATTTTTACCCAGCCTTTTGGTATTAGGGTGATGTTGGCTTCGTAGAATGAGTTTGATAGCAATCTTTCCTCTTCAATTTTTAAGAAAAGATCAAGGAATATTGCTATTAGATCATCTTTGAATGACTGGTAGAATTCACATGTGAAGCCATCTTGCCCTGGGATTTTCACTTTTGACAGGTTTTTGATGACTGATTTGTTTGATGCAGTCTTCTATTTCTTTTAGGGTCAGTGCAGGTTAGTTATGTCTTTCTAGGAATTTGTCTGTTTCCTCTAAATCATCTAGATCACTGGCATATAGTTGTTCATAGTATCTTCTTATGTTCTCTCTTATTTCTGCTGGGTCAGTGGCAATGTCTCCCCTCTCTGATTTTATTTATTTGCATCTTCTCTCTTATTTCTTTATCAGTCTAAGTAAGTGTGGGTCAAAATTGTTGATCTTCTTGAAGAACAAACTCTTGGTTGTGTTGATTCTGCCTATTGTTTTCTAGTTCTCAATTTCATTTATTTCTCCTCTGATCTTTATTATTTCTTTCCTTTGTCTTGGTTTGAGATTATTTTGCTGTTCTTTATCTAGTTACTACAGGTGTGCAGTTGGGTGTTCTATTTTAGCTCTTATTTCTTTTTTTAACATAAGCATTAAGGGCTTTAAATTTCCGTTTCAACACTTCCTTTGCTGTATGCCATAAGTTTTGATATGTTCTGTTCTCCTTTTCATTCTTCTCAAGATATTTACTGATTTCCCTTGAACTTTCTTCTCTGACCAACTGATTAATTGAGTGTGTCGTTAAATTTCCATATATTTGCAAAATTTTTCCATTTTCCATCCAATATTGATTTACAGCTTCATTACTTTATGATCAGAAAAAGTGATTTGAATAATTTCAATCTTTTTATATTATGGAGACTTGTTTTGTGACCCAATATATGGTCTATCCTGGAGAAGGCTCCATGAACACTTGAGAAGAAGGTATATCTTGCTGTTTTGGGGTGTAATGCTCTATAAATATCTGTTAGGTCAAGCTCATTTATCATAGTATTCAAGCTCTCTGTTCCTTATTTATCATCTGTCCAGATGTTCTATATAATGCTTATAGTTGTGTATTGAAGTCTCCAACTATTATTGTAAAGTTATCTATTTCTCCTTTCATTTTTGCCAGTGTGTTCATCATGCATCTTGGGGAACCTAGATTTGTTACATAAATATTTATTAAAGTCGTTTATTCTTGGTGAATTGTCACTTTTACTAATATATAACTACCTTCCTTATCTTATATAACATTTTTGCATTTAATATCCATTTTATCAAGAGTAGTATTGCTTCTCCACATCTTTTTTTTTGATTACTATTTGTGTGGAATGTTATTTTCCAAATTTTCACTTTCATCCTGATTGTGTCCTTAAATCTAAGGTGAGTCTCTTGTAGCCAGCGTATAGATGGCTTATATTGTTTTATCCATTCTGTCAGTCTATGTCTTTTGATTGGGCAGTTCAAGCCATTATTGTTCAATATTATTAGTGTAAAGGCATTATTTGTCCATTTTATATTTCACCTTTCTGTTGCCATATCTTACTATTGTCTTTCTCTTTACACTTTAAGTTACCTGTACAATTTATCTTCTTTTCTACACTCTTATCAATTTGTCTTGCCCTTGTCTTTTCCTTTTAGGTTGCAGTACTCCCTTTAGTTTCTCTTGTATATCTGGTCTTTTGGTAACATATTTTCTGGTTTTGTTTGAGAAGACTTTAAACTCACTCGCATTTTTTACAAAAATGTTTCCTTGTTGACAAGAATTTGCTTTTATATAAACTTTTTTGTCTTAAACAATGGGAATTTATTGGATCACAATTTTTAGGCTAAGAGATGTCAAAAATTGAGGTGTCAGAAAGTTGATGCTTTCTCCCTGAAGACTCACATTCTGGGACTGGTTTCCAGCAATCTTTTGGGTTCCTTAGCTTTTCTGTCACGTGGGGATGTTCTCTCCTTTCTCTTCCAGATTATGTTGACTTCCAGGGTCTATCTACTTTTTGAAAAAATATTTTTAAGTTTACTGTTCATACATGAACCTCTATAAACAATAAGTGTATAGTAAAAGTTGTGAACATACAAAACAAGTATGCATATCATACAGGACTCCCATACATTTCCAACACCTTGCGTTGTTGTGAAACCATTGTTACAAAGTATGAAAGAACATTGTCAAAACATTACTACTAACTATAGACAATTTCTTACATTTGGTGTATTTTCCCCCCAACCCACCTGGTTCTTGACACCCGGTATTAGTACTATATACTTTTTACAGTTCATGAGAGAATTTTCTCATATTTGTTCAGTTAACCACAGTCCATCTTCCACCACAGGATTCATTGTGTTATATAGTTCAAAGATTTGTACAATCTATTTAAAGTGTAGACTCAGTTGTTATGTCTTTCATAAGGGTAGGGAAGTTTTGAGTCATTATTTCCTAAAAATATTTTTTCTGCCCCTTTTCCATTCTTGTCTCCTTCTGGGACACCTATATCATTTATGTTTGTGTGTTTTGCATTGCCTTTCAGTACCCTGAGATCTTATTCCATTTTTTTCCATTCTTTTCTATCTCTGTTCTTCTGATGTCTTTCAAATTCAAATGTTCTGTCCTCCAACTCACTTATTCTGTCCTCAACCAATTCAAATCTCATATTATATGCCTCCAATGTATTTTAATCTCCTCCAAGGTTTCTTTCATTCCCATAAGGTCTTTTATTTTTCTTTGAAAACTTTCAAATTCTTCTTTGTGTTCAACCAGTTTCTTTTTAATATCTTTAATCTCTTTAGCCATCGAATTGGATTTATTAAGGAGATTTGTTTGGATATCTGTGATTAGTTGTCTCAAATCCTGTGTTTCATCTGAAGGTTTAATCTGTTTCTTTGGCTGGGCCATATCTTCCTGTTTCTTAGTATGGCTTGTGATTTTTTGCAGGTGTCTGCAGCTGAATTTCATGTGTTTATTCTGTGCTTAGATTTACTATAACCTGTGGCTTTGCAAAAGTTTCCTCTGTTCTTCCTCTGTGAATATTAATCTTTTCTGTTTGTTTTTTATTTATCTCTGTATATTTTCATGCTCCTTTTGTCTTCTCTCACTGCTGTTTCCTGGAGGGCTAATTTTGGTAGAATTGTCACTCTGTAAACAACCTTCCCCACTCCAGTTTCCTAGTCAAAACATGCTCAGGGGACCTATGAGGGGAGTGTAAATTGATCCCAATGTGCACGAGAGAAGAGACCTTAAAGGTCTCTAATCTTCTCTTTAACGTCTCCCCTAATCTAGTCTTTCCTAAAATACCCAATAGATAGCACTCTTTATCTAGTTGTTCCCTGCTCTTCTAACATTATTTTGTGCTTTTAATTCTCAGCTGACTTACCTCCTTGTGGGGCCATGGTTGAGGCTGATGTTATCAGCTTATCTGGGATAGTACTGTTGCATAGCTCCCAGCCCCTGAGATCTGAATTCTCTGATAAACTGCCACCTCTTTTACTGGCTGCTGACCCCAGGTGGGTCGGGTGACTCTGCCTGCACCATTTTGAGAGAGAGTGATCAGATGGCTCTTGTTTCCTCTCCTTCTTGGGACACCTTGTAGATGAGAGGGCAACTGCTGTTCATGGTTGGTAGGGCGAATTTGCCTGCAGTGTCCACAGAAAGTGTGCCCTTCCCTTCCTTCCAGGGGGTATTGGAGCCAAGTGTGCAGTGGCCCTTTTAAGGTAGATGGTCACCCTCATTTTTAAAGGACAGTTTTGTCAAATAAAGAATTCTGGCTTGTAGTTTTTCTCTTTCATTACCTTTAGTACATAATAACACTGGCTTCTTACCTCCATTTTTTTCTGGTGAGAGATTGGCACTTAATCTCAGTGAGCTTCCATTGTATGTATGCATTGCTTTTTCTTGCTGCTTTCAGAATCTTCTCTTTATGTTTGGTATTTGTCATTCTGAAGAGTTAAGTGTCTTACAGTAGTTCTATTTGGATTTATGCTGCTTGGGGTGTGCTGTCCTTCTTGGATATTTATATTTATGTTTTTCATAAGGGTTGGGAAATTTTTGATCATTCTTTCCTCTAATATTCTTTCTGCCCCTTTCCCATTCACTCCTCCTTTTTGAACACATATAACACACATGTTTGTGCATTTCCTTTAGTTATTCAATTCCCTGAGAACTTGTTCAATTTTTATATTCTTTTCTCTGTCCGCTCTCCTGTCTTTTCAAGTTCAGATGTTCTGTCTGTCCTCAATTTCACTTATTCATTCTTCTGTCATTTCAAATCTACTCTTATATATATCTAATGTAATTTTTTTAAAAAATTCTACTCCTTTAATTAATAACTGTCCATAAGCAGAAGGGAATGAACAAAAGAAAGCTAACATACAGCAAATGAGACATGTTGTTTAAAGATCTATGAACTTGAATACATTTTTAATAAGTTGAATTTCTAATTCATATTTATAAACCATTGGTTAATACACTACAAAACTTTACAAACAATCTAACAACTCTCATTGGTGGCAGAACTCCAAAACTGATGGAATTAATCTCCTCTTCCCTTTTCCTTCCACAGAAAGTCCTAAAATTGAGGAATCATTGGCACATTCCTACACTTTCATACATGTGTTATCAAAACATGAAGGCAGGAAGTAATTTCAAATGAGGTCAAGGGATCTTGTATTCTCTCAAAAAAAAATTTGACTTCTCTGTGCTCCAAGTCACATTGAAAAAAAAAGAGGACAGCTGGACTCATGTAGTTTCTTTCAGTCCAATAATATCATTGACTTCCAAAGTCTCCATGCTAGAAAAAAAATGCAATGTTTAAGTGTTCTACTATAAACTATCTCCAGTTCTAAAAGATTAGCTATTTTATTTTTTATTTTTTGAAGAGGGCTGAAGCAGTACCTTTTACTTAGCGGAGATGAGCCACCATCTTCCTTCCTCTACCAGCTTTCCAAGATGTTACTAAGTGAGGTTTTACCCTGCTATTTTTGCCCCGGGTTTTACGAGGCTTCTCTTCTTTGTGCACCTTTGTGTGCTGCCTGAGATGAGAGCTCTGGCTGAAGCACTTGCCGCATTTGCTGCACTGGTAGGGCTTCTCCCCCGTGTGGGTTCTCTGGTGTTGAATGAGGTGGGAACTCTGGCTGAAACATCGGCCACACTCACCGCACTGATAGGGTTTTTCTCCGGTATGAATTCTCTGGTGCTGAATGACATTTGAGCTCTGTTTAAACCTTTCTCCACACTCATCACATTTATAGGGCTTTTCCCCAGTATGGATCCGTCGATGCTGAATGAGATTAGAACTCTGAAAGAAACTTTTTCCACAATCAGCACATTTGTGGGATTTCTTTCCAGTATGGATTTTCTGGTGTTGAAAAAGAGTTGAACTCTGACTGAAACTCTTTTCACACTCAGTACATTTATAAGGTTTCTCATCCAAGCTTCTTTTCAGCCTACTCCAGCTTGAATCAAATCGAGCAACCATTCCCCATTTCTGCCGCTGCCGTGCTGTTTTGCGCTGGTTCTCATAGGCTTTCCCTTTACTTGAGTTCCGAGAAAAACCACCTTTAGGTTTTCCTAACCTCATGGTGAACAGCAAAATTATTCTTAAGAGAGTTACTGTCTTCCTTTAAACTAATACTTCACTTCCTTGGGTTGCAGCTCAGAATTTTCTAGGACGCGTGGCCGCAGCCCTCCTCTAATGTAATTTTAATCTCATTCATTGTCTCTTTGTACTCCCATAAGCTCTGTTACTTTTATTTGCAAGTGTTCAAATTGTTCTTTATGCTTACTCTGTATCTTCTTTTTTTGTTGCATAAATTCCTTTATTAAAAAATATTGCGATAACCCTGCATTACATATATTCAATATCCATATATGAAGGGTCACACATTTCTGATTGAACAATACTGTTTTAAATAGAGAACATCTGTATATGCTCTCATATACATAATATCCATTATCTCTTTAGTGATATATTTCTTCAATTCCTTGAATTGATTTAAGAGATTTGTGTTATTAACATTGATTAGTTATTGTGAAACCTGCATCTCATTAGGAATTTTTGTTTTTTACTTTGGATGAGCCATCTTTTCCTGTTTCTTAATATGGTTTGTAATTTTTTGCTGCTGTCTAGTCATCTGATTATATTGGTGAATTTATTCTGACAGTCAAATTTTCTCTCTTGCTTAGTGGTTTTGTTTCACAGCTTTTCTTTGATTCTTGGTTCAATTTATTCTAAGTCTTTAAAATTGCCCAACTTAGGTAATCAAGCTTGGGCCAGGGACTCACTAATGTGGTGCAGATCATATAAAATTGATCTGAGACATGAGAGATCTCCAAAAACTGTTTTTCCTTCCTGCAGTTTCCCAGCCTGCTAGTAGATGACAATCTTCAGAGAATCTTTTCACTAAGCTGTCTCCTTCAACCTCCATTTGCCTGTGATATGGGTCTGGCCAGAGCTGAGATTCAAAATGAATTGTGCTGGCCAAACTTACTGAAGCAAAACCATTCTCTGTCCTTTACCACACCCTCCTTTCCAGGGAGGAAGACATCTGTTACCCACTCGATTGTTTGCAGTGAGCCATGGGTTTTGCCCAGGCTGTTCACCTTGATGGTGGCATATGGATGCCATTCCCAGACACAGGACTAGTAACTCATAGATTTAATTCTGGTGTCTTCATCTCTCTGTCCCTCACCCTTCTGGATAATGTGCAGCACTCTCCTGGTCTGCAGATACCCAAAGCAGCTCCATTGTACAGCTTTTTGCCCTTCCCCCATAGTTTTTGTAAGAGAGTTGAGCCCTGGCTACCTACTCCAATGTCATCTTCCTGGAAGTCTTCCTGAATAAGTTTTTATAGCATGATAGATATTTAACACAGAAAGAATGGCGTTTAAGGGAAAAATGAGTATATAGGGATTATAATCTACTGTTTCAAGAAATTTGACAATAATTGGGAAGGTATTCAAGGATTGAGAAAAAAAATTTTTTTGCATGGTTCTTGCAGTGAGTCCAGTAAAAAAGTAATTATCTAGGAATTGAGGGCCCAGCTGAAATTATATGCTATGGATATTTAGTGTAACTAATCAATATGATAATATCTCTCTCTTGAAGCAAGTTGCATAAAAAAGAGATTCAAGAAACTGCCTGGTTAGTTAAATTCAGGGATGTGGCCTTGGTAATTCATGTTAGGTGTAATACAAGTTCAAGGGAGTTGGGAGGTTCATGGAATTGGTGAAAATGTAATTGAAACATTTGTATATAGATCCTGACTGGGTGACAAGACCAATAAGGCATTGAGGAAGTTATTAAAATGAGCTAATAGAGAACAGAGAACTGGAAGGGGCACAATTAGGCAACAAAGAAATTACATGCAGTGATGAGGTCTAATCTGAGAATTGAGGTAGAATAGAGATGGAAGTTATAGAAGCTGAAAGCATTATTAAGATATCATTACAGGGAAATAATTTGGTTAAATAAAACCTTTTAAAAATTAAATTATTACAATATTATTAAGTAGCCTTTAAAATTTATATTTTATTGATTTTGTACCTTACAATATCAAATACACTTTACAATCATATGATAGTTTCTGAATGAAATTTTAAGGACTAACAAAACATTTTCCAAAGGAATGGCTAAGGGAAGTGGATGTGGCTCAGGCAGTTGAGTGCTTGCCTACCACATGGGAGGTCCTGGGTCCAGGTCCCAGTGCCTCCTAAAATAAAGAAGATGAGCAGGTCTTCCCCACCCCCGTTCAACAAGCTAGACACCACCCCCGCTGCAATGAGCTAGATGCCATTCCCACCACAATGAGCTAGATGCCGCCCCTGCCCAAACAAGCAAATGCCACAAGCCAGCAGATGCCACAGCCTGCAGGGAGTAGATGTGGCTCAGGCCATTGAGCACTTGCTTCAATTTAGGAGGTCCTGGGTTTGGTTCCTTGTGCTTCCTGGAGAAGGCAAGGAAACAATGAGCAGATAGATGAGAGAACCATCTGGGGGAGGGTGGTAAATAAAGAAAAATAAAGTAAATAAATAAATCTTAAAAATATATATATATATATAGGTGTAGCCATTTGGCAGTTTGATGTAATTATGAATTCCAAAAATCTATATTAGATTATGCTTGTAAACTAATCTGTTAATCTGGGCATAATTAGGTTATGATTAGGGCGTTAACTGGGCCACATCAGTAGGGCATAGAGCCCCACTCCTTGGTGGGTGGGAAAATCAAATATAAAAGGCATGGCAAGAACAGAACTGAAGCAGTTCTGAAGTTGGAGTTTTGATGTTGGAGTTTTGATGTTGGAGAGAAGGCCCTAGGAGAACAGAAGCAAGCCATTTGCCTGATAGTCTACAGCTGATCTTGTGGAGGTAACAGGAGCTAAGCCCAGAGAGAAATGCAGCTCCAGCAAGAGAGGAACCCAAGAAGCCTGAACCCTGGCAAACGTTGGCAGCTGTCTTGCTCTAACACGTGGCAATGTACTTTGGTGAGAGAAGAAACTTACGCTTTATGGCCTGGTAACTGTGGACTTTTACCCCAAATAAATATTCTTTATAAAGACCAACCCATTTTTGGTATTTCACATTAGCACCCCTTTGGCTGACTAATACAATAAGAATGGGAAAGAAGGAGGAAGATTTATTGAATAGACTAATAAATTCTATAGAAATGAAATAATAACCAATAATAACCCAAATCAATAATTTGCATGGATTTCCTTTGATTAAAAATTTTGATTATCTATTCTGTTCTTGATGTTAGTTAGGTGTTGAGGATATGGTAATGAGAAACTTGTCTTCAAGATAATCAAGATTATTTATTTAAAGCAATGTTTCAGTTATTATTTTCTTAAAACTTTTTATTATGAAACCACTTTTACTATATACATAATATCAAATTCAATGACTGACAGGTAATTTATTTCGCTACTACCCTATTTTTGGACATGTAGGTTGTCTCTACTATTATGCTATAAACATCCTTGATTTTAATGATTTGTTATATTTTTAATACAATTGAGAGGAAATTATTTCAGAGCCTCTTTGAATTAGACACCATTGAAGTAGGCAATGTATCAAAGGATATATTTTGAGAGACCTTTAAAATTTCCCTTGACCTCAAATTTGTTCCCTCCCTTAAATGTCTTTAATTGCCTATCTTTTTTGATTTAGGTATTTAAATGGAATATAATATTATTAAAGTTGTGTAAATGTTAAGCCATTAGCTCTTTAATTTAAATGAGCTCATCAGAGATGCTCAAGTCACTTAAGTTCCCAAGGGCATGTGTTTATGAAAGGCATATTTTGATAAAGATAGGAAACAGGATCCAGCATTTGAAACTCTGGGCATCCCAGGTAGGGTGCTTTGTGGTAGAGTATGAGAGTGCCGGTTTTCTGGGAGGTGAGGAGCAGTACCTAAAACATCGGGTAAACTGTACAGGGACTGCTGAAGAAATTTTTTCTTCACTCCACTGTTTTGCAAATGGCCAGTATTCCTGAACATGTGTATGTACATAAAAAGACAGGTTTCAGTCAGTCCAGATGAATATTTCATCCATCTTCTCTAACTCTTCAATTTCTTTCAAAAGAACATATCTTTTTCAAGGGAAAATTGTGCTCTACTTATAAAAGTATGCTCATTGAAACGTGTGTTACCTACCAGGTGAGGGAGAAAATATTTATGTTTTTCAAATAGCTAGTAGCTTCTCAGAATCCTTATTCTATTTGAAATTTGCTTTAATATTTTAAGATAGGTGCACACACAATTGTGAGCACACATAAATTTATAACTTTTAACTCTAAAATGTATGTATCTGCTTCATGTGAAAACCATTGCATTTGAATCTCTGCGCTTGAATTGGCATAGCTGTTTGTCTTCTGATCTAAACCATCCTTTTTTATTATTTCTCTTAAAATTACCAAAAATGACTACAGCATTAGAGATGCTCTTCTATTTAAGTCATTCATTTATTTTTTATTTAGGTATGAAGGCCTTGGGTAAATGACGTTATCTGACTCTTCTCCTTAAATATTCACATATGCATATGTATATGATAGGGATATTGAAACCATGAAAACTCATAGGAAGCCATTATGTATGATATACAAGGATTTTCAAATATACATTTCTTGGTTCTGATTTTCATAGTGAATAAAAAAGAGAATGCGTTCAACCTTTTATTTGGTACATAAAAATATGTATTCAGAGGCACACATATCCGTTTGAACTTACAAAACTTCAATTGCAAATCTAATTAAGTGCATTATACATGAAGTTTCATATATACTAAAACTATGTGCAAAATGTGAAGAGTATGATTAAGTCTTTATGAAATGTTATGTATTTGTAGAAATGGCTGTATAATTTGTAATTTAAAATTAAAGTTATTTTTTCTGTGTTTTGAGGTAATGGCTAAATGCAAATTTGAAAAATCTCTTCTTTTCACTTAGTGTCTTTGGCATACTTTCTATTGATCTTATTAACTTGTTTAGATAAAGGACATAAAAAGGAAAAGCACATAAATTAACTTTGACAGAACTTTAATTATGAATGAGACCTTGTTATAATTTCAGACAACCTGTAGTATTTAAAATTCTTTTTAATTTTTTAAAGATACTTAGATTACATAAATGTTCATAAAAAATATAGGGGATTCCCATATGCTCCACTTCCTACCTCTCCCATACTTTCCCACATTAACAACATACTTCATTAGTGTGGTACATTTGTTACAAGTGAACACCTTGGAGCATTGTCATTAATCATGGAGTATAGGTTACATTATAAGTGCTTACACTCTCTCCAGCACAAATTTTGTAAGTTAAGACAAGATATATAATGGCCTGTATCTGTCATTGCAATGTCTTTCAGGACAATTCTAAAGTCCACAAAATGCCCCCATATTACACTTATTTTTCCCTCTCCCTCCCCTCAGAACCTCCAGTGGCCTCTGCCTCTGCAGCAATGAAAAGTTCTTCCAATAAAAGTTCTTCCATTGCTAGAATAACAATAAGTTTGTGTGCTTTGTTTGTGATATATTAAATGGTCAACTTTGTCAAATAAAGAACATGAACTTTACCTAACTAAAAAAAAGTTTTATTTCTAATGGTAGACATCCTTTCATTTCTGGAGTTCTTCTTCTATTTCCTTAATAGTTTACTCATTCAATAACCAGTGATAAAGTGAAAAAAGCATGTATTTTGAACTTAAATAGTCCCAGGTTCAAGCCCCATGTCTTAGGATTACTAACTGTGAAAATTTGTACAAGTTAATGAACATCATTGAACATCACTTGCCTTATCCTCCTATTATTTAATTCTTTAATCAGCCATGTTTAATCATAATTACTCAAACATTTGTTGAGTCCCCAATATTACCATATATTATTAGCAAAAGTAAAACTTCTTGATTTGAGCAATCCCAAACCCTACCAAATGAGTTGTTGTGAAAGCACTTACTAACAAGTAACCATATAATAATAGGAATTTTATTCTGTTTTTTTTTGGAAACAATGTTCCTGGTTTGTATAGCTCTTGTCATATATTTGGCAGTTGTCTTCTTTGTTACCTTCTTTCAAAGAAAGAACTATCAAAACACTAATTTAGAATGCCGCAATGTAAAGGTTTGACAGTCATATGAAGAATAATTATTACAGAAAAGAATCAAGACAAGTAAGATAAGGACAATTAAATTTACTGACTAAAGAGAAGTGAACTTTTCGAGGAATGTAAGATAAAACAATGGCAATTCCAGTTGCAGGAATTTCTGCTTTTTGCTTGTTTCTGCTCTGGCTTACTCACTCTATTATTACTCTCAAGAAAGAAAATGATTTAATACCTATGGTCATTGTCAGAAATTCACTTTCTCCAAAAGGAAAATAAGCACTAAAGTAAAGATTCCTTTTTGGTAATATTTGTCTTTTCTATGGAACAACATAGACTATCTTCTCTTCTTTCAGACCTAATGTTGGGCAGTCAGAACTGTGTGCCCAAAATTCTGGAAACAATTTAAAATCTGATTCTGATCATTTTGAAATTTCACCATTTGTTAGACAATCAAATGTTCCTGCTGACTCTACTGAAGATTATGGTCAAAGACTCCCTTAAATGGAACTTGTTTTGTCTTTCAAGGCATGAATCCAACTTTGTAGATGTGTGTAAGCATTTGCATTCCAGTGGGTCTTTGAGTTTATGAGAGGTCAGAGTCTGAGCTAAGTTCACAGTTGAGTACACACTTGTCGTTATTGCTAAATTGACCACACAACTGGCTGTAATTGGTCATTTTGTATTTTGCAGAAAAGTTAGATTGACTAGAGGTAAATAAGTAAGGCCTTCAAAAATAGAGCAGATGCCAATCGATTAGGTGGACATATATTGTAAATTTAAGATTATTATTGAATAATGTTTTGTTTTCCATCATACCTAAAGCATCATTACTTAAAATGGTGTACAAAGCCTTAGATGATCTGGTCCCTGCATACCTCTCCAACCTCATCACCTACTAGTTGCTAAGCCCCAGCCAGCTGCACTGAACTTTCTGTCCCTGACACACACTAAACATTCTTTTCTTGGGACCTTTTCATTTTTCATTCTCCCTGACTAAAATACTATGCTCTTTGAACTTTTAAGGACATTTTCCTTTTCATCCAGGTCATGACTCAAATATTGAAATACATCTTTCCCTAATCCCACCCACCATGGACAGTCACTCTTTATCGATTTTATCTTCATGTTTAATACCTCTTCATAGATTTTACCTCTGTCTGGAATTATCTTGTTTCTTTTTCTTCTCACTCTCCTAGCTAGAATGTAAATCCAGTGAAAGCTTGGACCTTGTTTTCTTGTTCATAGCAGTATCTTTAATACCTGGAACAGTGACTATAATGTAGTAGACACTCATTAACTTATTGAATGAAATAATAAGTTTTTACAGTGACACACTCCCCCTATTTCTAAATTCAGAAGAAAAATGTAAGTCAGGATCAAAAGTTGGTTCCCAAATGAAGGACTCACAAATATGATATTGGGCAGGGGACTCTGAATATATTCTAATCACATCCTCCAAGAATCAAATGTGCAGTATCTAAAGCAACCCTTGATGTAACTCTCAACATTATGAATTCCATTAAAACCCCTCATCTCTCCTTTCTTACAATATTGGAAAATGCAGATATGCTGGTCTTGTGAATATGGAGGTTCAAACTGAGTCTTCTCAGAGCTTCTACCACATCATTATCTTTCCCAATCCATTCTCCATACTAGACAGAATGACTTTTCAAAAAATGTAAACACAATCATAACATTCACATGACTAATTTACTTCATTAAATTGCATCCAGAATCATTACCTTATTTTCAAAGTCTCTGCACAATCTCTCTTTCTACCCTGAAGTCACTTTGACCTTTCTGCTCCTGGAGTATGTCACACAATTTCTCTAGTTTTGGTCCTCACAGATGTTATTTCTTCAACTTGAAACACTCTTTCCTCAGCCTCCTTCCCTTTCCTAACTCATCCTCAAATCTCAGATAAAATATTACTTTCTTTAAAAAAGGCTTCCTTTAACCTTTAGACTAGTTCGATGTCTCTCATATGTACTCTCATAGGCCCCTGTACCTTTCATCATTATGCTCAACACATTGCATTCTGATTCCAGGATGGAGAGCAAGGGATGAGTTTGTTTTATTTACTGTTGTATCCCTAGCATAGGGCTTGGAATACAATAGTTGCTAAAAAATTGTTTAAATGAAATTCTTCAATGAAGTGTTGGGAGTTTAATCAATCAGTTCTATGTATATGGTTAAGTTTAATTCCATAAAAAGAGTTTTCTTTAGAAAAGTTTTCTTATTTCCTATACTAAAGTCCATATTAATGAATTTTCTCCTATGAAACAAGGCTCTTGTCCACTTGCTCCTTTTATTAATTTTTACAAAAAGAGGTCTTTGTCCAAATTGGGGAGTCAGATCTTTGTAACTGACTCCTTTTATTTTTTTGGCTAATCAGATCTTGTGCCGCCCCATCATTAAATTTCTATTCCAGAAAGTCAGTCTTCTTAGAAAACAAACAACTAAACAAACACTTCTGCTGTCATACTTTAATTTTTTTTCATTTTAGGTAATCCATGCAGAATGAGAATGCAAATTTCAGGGTAGGAATTTTGTCCACTTTGTTTGCCTCTTTTGTCTACAGTGCTAGAACAGTGTCTGGCACATTATAGGTGCGCAAATAAATACATATTTTTGTCTAGTGAATGTGTTCTATCTACCATCGATGGCCTGGAATAGAGAAGATTCAAATATTCATGTTAATCTTTGATCTACCACTAGGTATTTTATTTTTAGCTTCCTAGAGACAGCTTATAAGCACTTTAGAAACAGTGCAAACAAACACTTGATTTGGAGGACTCAGAGAATCCTCTGAGATGATTTCAAAGTTTTCTTAGCCTCAGGGTCACAATGCCTTATTCACATCAAACTAGAACCATATTCCCTTTGGACTGTGATATAAAGAGTGTAACTAAAGCATCAGTAATGGCTCAGGTCTCTACAGTAGCTGACCACAGCAGTTCTGATTGTATGTTGATGTATTTTGTTAATCTTATTTTCATCAAAGTCTAGCTCCATTGTGAATTGATGTGATATACCTATTAGAATTTACCTGAGGCAGTGTGCCAGAATCTTTGTATACTCAGACTGTTTTCAATCAAATTTAACTCATATTTTATACTGTGAAAACACACTGCTCAAAAAGGTAATATTAGTGATCAAAGATCATAAAGATTTCATACTTTAAATGTAATGTATTCACTTCTTCATGTAATTTTTCACAATCTTGCATAATTCAGTGAAAATATATTTGCTTTTACAACCAGGTCTTTCTCATCTTCTGTCTCTAAATGAAAAGATAAACACAGTTAAATATTGTGGAAATATTGCCTATCATTATTCTAAGCACATTTCTCAACATATTGAGTAGTGATGAAGAGATCAACACGTGCTGTATTTTATTTACAAGTATAGATTTGTGGATCTTCAGATGTATCTATATTTCATTGTTCATGCAGTTGCCTAGATTCTGTAATGAAACTATTTTAGATCTAAGAAAGTTTCCAATTTAAAGGTTGTGACTAAATATGATATTTTAAGTTAATCTATGTTAGGTTTTGTTTTTTTATTTTTTTTATTTTTATTTTTTTTTTAATTATGGGTAAAAATCAAAATTCTCACAATACATACAAACATTTGTAAAATGATATATAAATATATATGCATATATGTGTATTTGCTTACAAAAATGTTATTTTATATATATATATATATATATATATATACATATATTTTAAGAGGTGCTTAGATTACCTAAAATATTATACGGAACCCACTCGGATTCCCATGTTGCCCACCTCTGGGAGAACATACTGAAAAAATAACTAACACACCTAAAAACGTAATGGATATGATGGCGAACAAAGACACAAGTCAAGAAATGAAAAAGACGCTGGACTCACATGGCAGCAGAATTGAACAGGCAGAGGAAAGAATTAGTGATATGGAAGACAATACAGTTGAAATCAAAGAGATTGTAGAAAACATAGACAAAAAGATAGAAAAAATCCAGTATTAGGTTTTGTTTTGAATTTCAAACTCTTTCAGAACAGTCTGAAATTTTCCATGTTTGTAATGTTGTGTGCTACTTTGATTCAATATATATATAAACATATTGCAAAAAAAACAATGGATTAGTACTTAGAAAAGTGAAGATTACTCCCTTCTGAATGGATGAATGTCACACCAGCAAAAGAATTATTGCATCAACCTTTCTCCGTATCATTTTAACAATGGTAGAAGGAAATTGTAGGAACTTGTAATAATGATTGGAGAAGCTAGAAAGACACTTTTTGCTTTCCCTTTGATAAGATTTGGAATCAGTTTGGTTTCTTTTGTTAAAAAGAGGTATGTCTTGTTGTCAAATAGGCCAAAGGGGCATAATGTTGCACCCGGAAATATTTTATTCTAAATTGAGGTAAGGGCAAAGAAAATGAATACAGAATAATAATTAACATATTCTTTCAAGATTACAAAGGAAGGTATCTTATCTAAGATATGAGTTTGTATTTTTTAAATCTTGTATTTTTATGTTTGTGTCATTTTTAAAAAAAATGTGATTACCAGTGCAAGTTAGTGGTCAGGCCCAGGTATTTTAAGAAAAATTTCCATTAGTTTCCATAATACTGAAGTTAAAAACCAAAGATTATATGCCTTCTCTGTAAGGACGTTTGCTATGGTAAGTCTTGCACTTTGGGGCATGAAATTACAATTAAAACACATCTAACCATGTGATGATAATACATCTAAATTTCTGGAAAATTATCTTTAAGTCTAGTTTAATAAAGTAGTATTCAAGGATTTTTCACTGCTCAAACGCAGTAGTTATTAAGATAAATAATATTCAAGACATTTTTACTTTATAGCATTTCCTTCTTGTTCTTTCTTCCTCAAAGTGGTTCATTTATTTCAAATTTTCGACTAACTGCACTAGTCAGGGTTCTCTTGGGAAACAGAACCGACAGGAGATATCTGTAAATGGTATAAGATTTTATAAAATTGTCTCATGTGTCCATGGGATGCCCAAGTCCAAATTCCATAGGGCAGGCTGCAAACCAGGAATTCAGAGGAAGGTCCTCCTTGAGTTCCCCAGGAGATGCTGGTTATTGGAAATAGAAATGGGAATTCTCCTTGTTAATTCTGAAGTCACTTCTCCTTTTTTCATAATATGCTTTTTTATATTTTTAAAAGATATTTAGATTATATAAATGTTACATAAAAAATATGGGAGGTTCCCATATGCCCCGCTCCCTATCCCTCAAACATTTTCCCACATTAACAACATCCTTCATTAGTGTGATACATTTGTTACAATTGATGAACACATTTTGGAGCATTGCCATTAAGTATGGATTATAGTTTACATTGCAGTTTATGCTTTTTCCTGCACAATTTTGTAAGTTATGACAAGATACATAAAGGCCTGTATCTGTCATTGCAGTGTCATTCAGGACTATTCCAAAGTCCCCAAAATGCCCTCATATTACACCTATTTTTCCCTCTCCCTCCCCTCAGAACCTCCAGTGGCCACTGTCTCCACATCAGTGATATCAGTTCTTCCATTCTCCTTTTAAGGCCTTCAACTGATTGGATGGGACATCACACGTTGCTGACAGAAATCTCCTCAATTGATTGTAGATATAACCAGCCATCTATGCAATCAACTCACTGATGAGTAAACTCCATGAAATACCATTGTATTACAATTAGCTCAGTGCTTACTGGAGCAAACAACTGGGCACCATTACCTGGCTGAATTGATATATTAGCTTAATCATCATTGTCCAGCCATTGTCAACATGGCAGCCATAAGCATTACCTTAAACCATACTTAATCTCTAAATATAAACAAATATATATATATATATATATATATATATATATATATATATATATATATATTCTACCTAATGATACTCAACTGTCCTGCATATAGCCAGGAATATACTAAATCCTTCCAGAATGGGGTGCAAGCCTTGGGTAATAGTCACCCTTAAACTTGTCATCCTTAAATACTACAGCACAAAACTAATGCAACTTATGTCGTATGATAAGGGGAAAGGATAATGAAGAAAACAAAGATATTCATTTTATGTACATATACAAACATGCTCATAACAAGACTAGGAAGAAAGATTCATGACAATTATAATTTTCATTTCTGTAACTGGTCACATAGTCAAAGTTAATGTTTACCACCACCTTCTTCCACTACCCATTCCATGTTCCCTTTACCCTCAGCAAGCACCTTAGCTGGCCATGGTTCTTTGCCTGGTGAGGGGACCCAAACCTTCATTCCTGAAGATTTTTGGCCTTTGTTAGTACTGCCTGGATTGGGTTGTTGCAATTTTTCACTGACTTTAATCACAGGAAATACTAGTACTAAGAGATGCCCTAGGGGATCTTCTGTATGCCAGGTAAACTCTTCTTTACCTCCATTGTGTAAGAGCAGTCTGATTTCCCCCTGATAGTCAGGATTAATCACCCCAGCCAGTACAGTAATTCTGTTCTTGGCCTGTAGATTCAGAATCATGAGGAGCCCAAAGTGGCCAGGTGGCAGTCTTAACTTTCAGTTCAATAGCATCATTATTGTGTTCCCTTGTGGAAGCACTCTTCCTTTTGGAACTAAGACCTGTAGATGAGCACAGCTTAAGGTTTCAGGGACAGGAAACAAAAATTTTCCTAGTGGGTCACTAGGGGTACTAGTGAGTGGTGTCACTCCCATTTCCACCTTTTGATTCCTGGACACCTGAATCCTGGTTATGGGAGAAACAGCTCCATAGGGTGGATGTCAATTTAGAGTATGCACAGCCTCCTAGAGAACATTGCCCCAGTCCTGCAAGGTATTGCCACCTAGTTGGTGCTGTAATTG
Organism: Tolypeutes matacus; assembly: GCA_026826555.1. Taxonomy (NCBI): domain Eukaryota; kingdom Metazoa; phylum Chordata; class Mammalia; order Cingulata; family Chlamyphoridae; genus Tolypeutes; species Tolypeutes matacus. The sequence continues at coordinate 2,095,647 of JAKSZT010054495.1, read as the reverse complement.
AGCCATTCCACACTTCTATTAATCCAGCTCCTTCAGAATGGTGAGGGACATGATAAGACAAGTGAATTCCAAGGCCATTTGCCTATTCCCACACATCATTTGCCATGAAGTGGGTTCCTTGATCAGAAGCAATGCTGTGTGGAATACTATGGTGGTGGATAAGACATTTGGTAAGTCCATGAATGGTAGTTTTGGAAGAAGCATTGCATGAAGGAAAGGCAAACCCATATCCAGAGTATGTGTCTATTCCAGTTAGAACAAATCACTGTTCCTTCCATGATGAAAGTGGTCCAATGTAATCAACCTGCCAGCAGATAGCAGGCTGAACACCTCGGGGAATTGTACCATACTGGGGTCTGAGTGTAGGTTTCTGCTGCTGACAGATTGGACACTCAGCAGTGGCTGTAGCCAGGTCAGCCCTGATGAGAGAAAGTCCATATTGCTAAGCCCATGCATAACCTCCATCCATACCACCATGGTCACTTTGTTTATGAGCCCATTGTGCAATAACATGAGTGAAGATAGAGCTGACTTCTGTCCACAGAATGAGTAATTTCATCCACAAGATTATTAAAATCTTCCTCTGCTGAAGTCACCGTCTGGTGAGCATTCATGTGGGACACAAATATTTTCATGTGTTTTGCCTACTCAGAAAGTTCTATTCACATACCTCTTCCCCAGACCTATTTCTCACCAAATCTAATCATGTTTCTTCCAACTCCCTGACCAGCCAAATCATTGGCAACAGCCCATGAATCAGTGTACATATAATACAACAAATAATAATAAATAAAAGAAATAATTTAAATAAATAAAAATAAATATTAAAAAGTTTTCAGTGTAGTTAAATGGTGAAATGCCAGTGGCAAGGAGAGAGTTCTGAATGCTGCAGGAGAAAAGTTTTATGTGCAAGGGAGGCACAATATATTTAAGTGCCAGTTTCTCATAAGAAACCATGGAGGCATAAAAGGCAGTGGGGAATTGGGTTGTTTCCATGTCTTAGCAATTGTGAAGAATGCTGCTTTGAATATTGATTTACAATATTCTTATTCATATTCTTGCTTCCAATTCTGCTGAATATATTTCTAGTAATGGGATTGCTGGATCACACAGCAGTTCTATATTCAGCTTATTGAGGTACCACCAAACTGTCTTCCACAGGAACTGCACTATTCTCCATTCCCACCAACAGTGAAGGAGTGTTCCTCTTTTTCCATACATAATCTCTCCAGTATTTGCAGTTTTCTGTTTTTTTAAATAACAGCCATTCTATAAGTGTGAAATATCTCATTGCAGTTTTGATCTGCATTTTCCTAATAGCTAAGGATGTTGAACATTTTTAAATGTACTTTTTTGCCATTTCTATTTCCTCTATGGATAATGTCTATTCAAGTCTATTTTTTAGGAGGTACAGGGGATTGAACCAGGACTTTTTACATGGAAGCCACTGTTCAACCAATGGGCACCTTCTTTGATCCTTGAGTTGTACGATCTTTTTATATAACATGGGTATCAAACCCTTATTGGATATGTGGTTTCCAAATATTTTCTCCCATTGAGTTGGCTGCCTTTTTACTTTCTTGACAGTCTTTTAAAGAACAAAAGTGTTTAATTTTGAGGCAGTCACTTTATTCTCTTTTTTAAATTGTTCATGCTTTGGGTATAAGGTTTAAGAAATTGCCACCTACCACAAGATCTTGAAAATGTTTCCCTAATTTTTTTATAGGAGTTTTATGTTTGTAACTTTTATATTTAGATCTTTGGACCATTTTGAATTAATTTTTGGATAAGTTGTGAGATAGGAGTCCTTTTTATTTGTTTTGCATATGGATATCCAGTTCTCCCAGCACCATTTCTTGAATAAACTGTTCTGACCCAGGTGGGTATGACAGCCATATCAAAAATCACTTGAGCATAGATAAGAGTTCTTGATTCTATTTCATTGGTCAATATGTCTATCTTTATGCCAGTTCTATGTTGGTTTTTTTTTTTTTTTTTTTTAATCACTGTAGCAAAGTAAATAGATTTAAAGTCAGGAACTGAGAGCCCTCCAGCTTATTTCTTCATTTAAAGATTTTTTTGTTGTTGTTATTTTGAGTCCCTTACCCTTCTGAATAAATTTGATAATTGGCATTTCAGTTTCTGCAAAAAGGGGCTGTTGGTATTTTCATTGAGATTGCATTGAATCTATAAATCAGTTTAGGTATAATTGACATTATAACGATATTTAGTCTGCCAATCCATGAACACAGAATTTCCTTCCATTTATTTATGTCTCCTTTGTTTCTTTTTGTAATGTTTTTCACTTTTCTGAATACATGTCCTTTATGTCTTTGATTATGTTTACTCCTAAATATTTGAATCATTTGTCACTATTGTAAATGGAATTTTTTCCTGACTTCTTCCTCAGATTGCTCATTAGTAGTTTATAGAAAGGCTACTGATTTTTACATATTAATTTTGTATTTCACCACTTTGTAGAACATGTCTATTAGATCAAGGAGCTTTGTTGTGGATTTCTAGGCATAAGATTATATCATTAGCGAATAACGAAAATTTTACTTCTTCCTTTCTTATTTTGGTGAATTTTATTCTTTTTCTTGCCTAATTTCTCTAGCCAAAACTTCTAGCATAATATTGAATAACAGTGGTGACACTGGACATCCTTGTCTTGTTCCCAATCTCAAGAGAAATCTTTCAGTCTTTCACAGTTGAATAGAATGTTAGCTGTGGGTTTTTCATATATGCACTTTCCCATGTTGAGAAAATTTATTTCTATTACTATCTTTTGTAGTGGTTTTATCAAGAAAAGCTGCTGTGTTTTGGTGGATGAAGATTGTTAATAGTGTAAATATAAAAATGTTCTTCTACAAATTGTTAAGAATATGGTGATACAGGGGAAAATTACAATTAATGTAACTTATGGATGATAATTAACATTAATATTGTAATATTTTTGCAACAACGCAAAGATGATATATCAATTTTAAAGGACAGTAGTAGAGGAGTATAAGAAGGTATGGGATTTTTCCTTTTGGAATAATGAAAACATTCTAAAATTGACTGAAGTAATTACAACACAACTCTGTGATGAAAATGAAATCCATTGCGTGTACGTTTTGATGGACTGTAGAAGGCAAGGCATGGGACACAGTGAATCCTATGGTGGAAGATAGACTGTGCTAAGAGAACAAATATGCGATTTTTCTCTTACATACTATAACAAATATATAATACAAATAAAGGGTGTCAATAATTGGGTGGTTTGTAGGAAAAATACAACAAATATAAGATATGGGTTATAGTTTGTAGTGATATTTTGACAATGCTCTTTCATAGCTTGTAACAAATGTTTTGCAATAAAGCAAGGTATTGGTGGTGGATTGATGTATGAGAGCCCTGTATGATGATATGCACATTTGTTTTGTAAGGTCACAATGTTTCCTATAAACTTATTGTTTATGGATGTTCATGTAGGAATAATATACTTTAATACAATTTTTAAACAAATCAATTTTATTGGTACATATTAATAAAGCATAAGTCCATCCAAAATGTACAATCAGTGGTAATCCATATAAACATATAATTGTGCATCCATCACTTCAATCATTTTAGAGCATATTCATTATTCCAGTACTAATAATAATATTTTAAAAAATTGAAACAAACAAAGCTCATCACCTCTCAATCTCTCTATGTTTCCTCTACCATAGCTAACTGCTATTCTGTGTCCTTCTCCCTAGTTTATTTATATTTATATTTTGTAAAACAGTCTTATATATGCAATATCACCCATATTTGCATTTCACATGAGGTTTCACTATGTTATACAGTCCCTTGTTATATTTTTTAGCTTTCCTTCTACTAATATAAATGTCCTTAGGCTTTCCTTTTCAACCGCTGTCATACTCATGTAATAGCTTTGCTAGTAACAAACACCATGATATGCTCTCACCATTTCCATTCACTTCCAAAGATAAAAGAAGAAAAATCATTGGGAAGAAATGTTTAAAGTGCTGAAAGAAAGCAATTGCCAACCAAGGATTGTGTACCTGGTAAGAATGTCTTTTAAAAATGAGGGAGAGAGGACTTCTGGGAAGAAGGCATCAGAGTAAGTATGCAGGGCTCAACTCTATTACAAAAACAATGTAGCAAGGGCAAAAAGCTGTCTAAGCAACCTGCTTTGAGGACCTGAAGACCAGGAGAATGGTGCACATCAGCCAGGAGGGTGAGGACCTCTAAGAAGCCAAAACACAAATCATGTTACTAGCCCTTGCATTTGGGAATAACACCCATCACCCAAAATCAAGGTGAAAAGCCTGAGTAAAACAAAAGTCTTTACAGTTGAATTCTACTAATCATTCAAAGATGATCTATTAACAATTTTACTCAAGCTCTTCCAAAAGCTTGAACAGTAAGGATGACTACTAAACGCATTATATGAAGCCAATATCACCCTAATTCCAAAGACAGATAAATAAATTATTAAAAAAGAAAATTACAGACCAATTTCTCTAGTAAATATAGATGCAAAAATTCTCAACAAAATGCTCACTAATCGAATTAAAAAACACATTAAAAGAATTATTCATGATAATCAAGTGAGTTTTATCCCAGGCCTGCAAGTGTAGTTCAACACAAGAAAATCTTTGTAATATACCACATTATTAAATCAAAGAAGGGGAGCAGATGTGGCTCAAGCAGTTGAGAGCCTCCCTTATGGTAGGTCCGGGGTTTGGTTCCTGGTATCTCCTGAAAAAATAAAAACAAACAACAAGCAAAACAAATGAAAAACCCAGCTCAAGAATACCAATGTGGCTCAGTGGTTGAGTGCCAGCTTCCCACATACAAGGTCCTAGATTCAATCCCCAGCCCCTGCTACCTCAAAAAAAAAAAAAATCAAAGAAGAAAAATTACATGATAATCTTGATTGATGTAGAAATGGAATTTGAAAAAATCCAGCATCATTTTTGATTAAAAACACTCCTAAAGATAGGAATCAATGGAAACTTTGTCAACCTGATAAAGGGCATATATGAAAAAAACTTCATCTGGTAAAAAACTGAAAGCTTTCCCTTGAGATTGGGAACAAGTCAATGATGCCCAATGTCACCATTGTTGTTCAATATAGTGCTAGACTTTCTATATAGAACAATCAGACAAGAAAAAGAAAAAAACACATCCAAATTAGAAAGGAAGAAATAAAACTTTTGCTATTTGCTCATACAATTATATACCTAGAAAGTCCTGAAAAATCTTCAACAAAGCTACTAGAACTAATAAATGAGTTCAGCAGAGTAGCAGGATACAAGATTAATAAGCTAAAATTAGTAATGTTTCTATATATAAGTAATGAGCAATCTGAGGGAGAAGTCAGGAAAAAAGTCCATTTCAATAGTGACTAAAAGAATAAAATATTTAGGAATAAATTTAACCAAGGACATAAGGACCTGTCCTCAGAGAACTACCATACATTGCTAAAATAAACCAAGAAGACCTAAATAAATAGGACATTCCCATGCTTATGGATTGGAAATCTAAATATCTTTAAGATGTCAGTTCTGCTGAAATTGGTTTACCAATTCAATGCAATACTGATAAAAATTTCAACAGCTTTTTTCTTTTAAAAAAGAAAAAGGAAAACCAATTATCAAATTTACATGTAACGGTCAGAGGCCCCAAATAGCTAGAAACATCTTAAAAATACAGAACAAAATTGGTGGACACTCGCTTCCGGATGTTAAGTCATATTACCTATCTACAGTGGTAAAAACAGCATGGTCTGGCAGATAGAAAGACATATAGACCACTGGAACTGAATTATTTATTTAGAAACAGGCACTCACATCTATGGTCAAGTGATTTTTTTTAAACAAATCAATTTTATTGATACACAACATTAAAGCAAATAATTCATCCAAAGTGTACAATCAATGGTATTTGCTATAATCACATAGTTGTCCATTCATCACTTCAATCATTATTAGAACATTCTCATTATTTCAATAATAATAATAATAAACAAAAAACAGACAAATAAACAAGAAAATTCCTCACCTCTCAATCTCTCTATGCTTCTCTTACTGTACATAGCTGATGTTTCTGGCTATTCTATCCAAAATGTATAATCAATGGCTTTTAGTATTAGCACAATGTTGTACATTCATTATCTTAAATATTTTAGAACAATTTCATTACTCCAAAAAGAAAGACTACACACCACTTAGCATTCCCTCCTCAGACCTACATAACCACTAATCTCCTTTCATCTTTATAAATTGATTTATATTCACATTTTATATAAACGAAATCATACAATATGTACTACTCTGTGTCTGGTCTCCTTCATTTAGAATAAGATCTTTTTTGTCTGATATTAACATTTTGTAATATTAACTTACATTTGTTCAGCTTCAAAGAAAAATTGCCTTATATATGCAATTCTACCAATTCATATTTCACATAATATGTTTATATTTCACCTAATATATTTAGTTCATAATAGGGCAATCATACATTATTTGTCTTTTTGTGGCTGGCTTACCTCACTCAACATAATGTCCTCCAGGTTCATCCATGTCCTCATATGTTTCATGATTTCATTTTTCTTACTGCTGCATAATATTCCATCATGTGTATACACCACAATTTGTTTATCCATTCACCAGTTGATGGACACCTGGGTTTTTCCAAATTTTGGCTAGTGTGAATGAACATTGGTGTGCCGTTTTTCTGGGTATATACCTATCAATGTTATTCCCAAGTCCCATGGCAAGTCTATATTCAACTTCCTTAGGAACTGCCAAACAGGCCTCCACAGTGGCTGTACCATTCTACATTCCCGCCAACAGTGAAAAAAGCATTCCTATCTCTCCACATCCTCTCCAACATTTACAGTTTTCCGACTTTTTAATAGTGAACAGTCTAATAGGTGTGAAATGATGTCTTATTGTAGTTTTGATTGCTAGTTTTCTTGAACATTTTTTCATGTGTTTCTTCACCATTTGTATTTCTTCTTTGGACAATTGTCTTTTCAAGTCTTTTGCCCATTTTTTAATTGGGTAGTTTGTCTTCTTATTGTTGAGTTGTATGTGCTCTGTATATCATAGATATTAAACACTTATAGGATATGTGATTGCCAAATATTTTCTCCCATTGAGTTGGCTGCCTTTTTACCCTTTTGACAAAGTCCTTTGAGGTGCAAAAGTGTTGAATTTTGAGGAGGTCCCAGTTATCTAATTTTCCTTTTGTTGCTCATGCTTTGGGTGTAGAGTTTATATATCATTTTGCAAATGTTTGTATGTATTGTGAGAATTTTGATTTTTACCCATAATAAAAAATTAAAAAAAAAAAAAATACTGGTTACCACAATATCTTGAAGATGCTTTCCTATATTTCTCTCTAAGAGTTTTGTGGTGGCTGTTTTTATCTTTAAGCCCTTGATCCATTTTGAGTTAATTTTTGTATAAGGTGTGAGATAGGGGTCTTCTTTCTTTCTTTTGGATATGGCTATCCAGTTCTCCCAGTACAATTTGTTGAACAGACTCTCTGGCCCAGCTGGATGGGCTTAGCAGCCTTGTCAAACATCATTTGACTGTAGATGTAAGGGTCAATTTCTTAGTCCTCAATTGGGTTCCATTGGTCGATCTGTCTGTCCTTATGCCAGTACCATGCTATTTTTCCACTGTAAAAACAGTAATATGGTTTAATGTCAGGAAGTGAGAGTACTCCAACTTCGTTCTTCTTTTTAAAGACATTTTTTGCTATTTGGGGACCCTTACCTTTCCAAATAAAATTGATTATTGGCTTTTCAATTTCTGCAAAAAGTCTGTTAGATTTTTTGGGGATTGCATTGAATCTGTAAATCAATTTGAGTAGAATTGGCATCTTAATGAAATTTAGTCTTCCAGTCCATGAACACAGAATGCCCTTCCATTTATGTAAGTCTTCTTCAGTTTCTTTTAACAATGTTTTGTAGTTTTCTGAACACAGGTCTTTTGTGTCCTTGGCTAAGTTTATTCCTAAATATATGATTTTTTTTTATTCACTAATATAAAAGGATTTTTTTTTCTGATTTCCTCTTCAGATTGCACATCAATATTGTATAGAAATACTATTGATTTTTGCTTGTTAACCTTGTATCCCACCAGTTTGCTGAACTTGTTTATTAATTCTAGGAGCTTTGTTGTGGATTTTTAGAAAATATATATTTTATTTTTTTTAAAGAAAAGGTATTTAGATTATATAAATATTACATAAAAATATAGGGGATTCCCATATGCCCTGCTTCCTAAACCTCTGACATATTCCCATATTAACAACATCTTTCATTAGTGTGGTACCTTCATTACAACTGATGAAAACATAATCAACTAAGCATTGATTATAGTTTACATTGTAGTTTACACTGTCTCCCACACAATTTTGTAAGTTATGGCAAGATATGTAATGGCCCATATCTGTCATTGTAATGTCATTCAAGAAAATTCCCAAGTCTCCAAACTGCCCCCATATTTCACTTGTATTTCCCTTTCCCTGCCCTCAGAACCTCTAGTGGCCACTGTCTCCACATGAATGATATAGTTTCTTCCATTGCTAGAATCAAAATAAGTCTATAGTAGAATACCATTAAGTCTACTTTAGTCCATAGTTCACTCCCCAATCCTTAGAATTCTGAGAAGGTGTTGTCCACCCCCCCCTCTAATTGAGAGGAGGCTTTGACCCCATGGGGCAGATAGATGGGAATCACTTGCTTGCAGTTGTAGACTGTCTTGGTTCCTTGGGATGGTTGTTGTCCAACATCATCTCCTTGTTAGTTGTCCTTGGTGAGTCCAAAGAAATGGAGAGTAGGTATTGCAACTCTATTGAATTTCAGGGCCCAGCTGGCACAAGGATAGCCCAGATATTAAAGTTTCTTGGACGTGCACCTACCAACTCCAGCACCAACTAGAGGTTCAAATAAAAGGGACAGAAGAGGCATGTGTAGAGAAGTCATATCTGATTCCAACATTGTCACACTCGTGAGCACAAACACCAAAGTAGGGCCACTGGCAAGGCACCAAACTCCAGAGCTATCTGCCATGACTGTAAGACCTGGGTGTCTCCAGAGCCTTCAGGAGCCCTACAATTTGGGGTAGTATCTACCTTGGCCATCTATGAGATCCTGCTGAGACATGCATAAGTGTTACCTCTCTGATGAACTCCCGACTCACTTTGAAGTCTCCTAGCCATATACACTCATTTGTCTTTACCTTTCCCCCCTTTTATTCAAGGTCTTTTTCCAGTTTTATCACCAGCCGGTGCTTGGTAGTAATCCCTCAGTGACAGGGAGGCTCATCCCCAGGAGTCATGTCCCACGCTGGGGGGAAGGTAATGCATTTATATGCTGAATTTGGCTTAGAGAGAGGCCACATTTGAGCAACAAGGAGGCACCTCTTAAGCACTCTCTAGCACTAGGTTAAGTTGCAAAATTAAGAACAAAAGACTTGCAAGTGTAGTCTTCAGCATCAAAGACCCATCAATGGACCATCCTTCACTAGTCATTGCCCCTGCACTTGGGGTATTGTTGCTATTCCATTAGAGAATGTGGCAGAGCTCCCCAGGATGGGAATTCAATAATCGTTCAGTTGTTGTGTGAATCTCCACCCACTGTGGCTATATTCCATGAACATTTGAACATATTTATATACCTTGTATGTATACCTAGGTGAACTTCCTCCCATGTATCCCCCATCACTGACACCCCACCCCATTGATCCTCCCCTGCCATAGTTGTAACCTTTCTGTGATCCAAAACCTCTTCAAAAATGAAGCCAAGAATATTGCCAAATTTGATTAATAGGAAAATGAAATAATAATGATAGGTTTAAACATAAGAAATAAAATACATAATAATTTAGAGAAAGTGAAACTAAAAGTAAAAAAGATTGGGATATTAAAAAATGAAAAACATTAAAAAATAAAATAAAATAATTTTTTGATGTTTTTCCTTTCATCTCTGTAATATCAGTTGCCCTGTATGTACAGTGGCATTTTCTTCCATTTCTTCCACAGTGTCTTACTTTTTTATATATATATTGTCTTCAGGGAAGTTTTAGGTCACAGTAAGGTTACATACAGAACATAGGGGACTCCCATATGCCCAACATCCTCCCCCCTTTTTGTGTATTTTTCAGGATTTTCTAGATATAGGATTATTTCATCAGTGAAAAATGCAAGTTTTACTTCTTCCTTCCTATTTCAATGCCTTTTATTTATTTGTCTAATGTCTAGCTCTCGCTAGAATTTCTAGCAAAATTTTGAATAATAATGGTGACTGTGGCCATCTTTTTCTTGTTCCTGATCTCAGTGGGAAAGTTTTCAATCTTTCACCATTGAGTGCAATGCTGGCTGTAGGTTTTTCATATACACACTTTACCATATTGAGAAACCTTTCTTCTATTCCTATATTTTGGAGTGTTTTTATCAAGACAGGTTGCTGCATTTTGTCAAATGCATTTTCTGCATCAATCGAGAGGATTATGTGAGTTTTCTTCTTCAATTTATGAATGTGGTTTATTACACTAATTGATTTTCTTGTGTTGAACCACTCTTGCATCAAGTGGGATAAAACCCACTTGATCGTGTTTTTGGATTCTTTTAATGTGTTTTTGGATTCTGTTTGCAAGTATTTTGTTGAGGATTTTTGCATATATTCATTAGAGATATTGATCTATAATTTTCTTTTTTCATATTATCTTTATCTGGTTTTGATATTAGGGTGATGTTGGATTCATAAAATGAGTTCGGTAGCATTCTTTCCTGTTCAATTTTTTTTTGAAGAACTTGAGCAAGATTGGTGGTATTAGTTCATTCTTGAATGTTGGTAGAATTCACCTATGAAGCCACCTGGTCCTGGGCTTTCCATCTTGGGGAGGTTTTTGATGACTGTTTCAATCTCCTCTTGTGATTGGGTTGTTCAAGTCTTCTATTTCTTCTAAAGTCAGTGAAGGTGGTTCATGTGTTTCCAGGAATTTGTCCATCTCATCTACAGTTTTTAGTTTTCTGGCATACAGTTGTTCATAGTATCCTCTTATGATTTCTCTTATTTCTACAGGGTCAGTGATAATGCCTCCCCACTCATTTCTGATTTTATTTATTTGTGTTTTCTCTATTTATTTCTTTGGCAGTCTAGCTAAGTGTTTGTCGATTTTGTTGATCTTCTCAAAGAAACAAATTTTGGTTTTGTTGATTCTATTTTATTTTTTGTTCTCAATTTCATTTATTTCTTCTCTGATCTTTTCTATTTCTTTCTTTGGCTTGGTTTCTGATTAGTTTGCTGTTCTTTTTCCAGTTCCTCCAAATGTGCAGTTAGATCTTCAATTTTAGCTCTTTTCTTCTTTTTTAATGTAAGCATTGAGAGCTATAAATTTCCCTCTCAGCACTGCTTTGCAGTGTCCCATAGGTTTTGATGTGTTGTGTTCTCATTTTCATTCATCTCAAGATATCTGCTGAATTCTCTTGCAATTTTTCTTTGACTAACTGATTTTTTAAGAGTGTGTTGTTTAATCTCCATATATTTATGTATTTTCCGTTTCCCATCCATTATTTATTTCCAGCTTCATTCCATTATGATCAGAGAAATTGTTTTGTATAATTTGTATTTGTTTAAATTTATTGTGACTTGCCTTGTGACCCAACATATGGTCTATTTTGAAGAAGTATACATGAGTAATTGAAAAGAATGTATATCCTGTTCTTTTTGGGCACACTGCTTTATATATGTGTTAGATCTATTTCATTTGTCATGTTATTCAAGCTCATTGTCATGTTATTCAAGCTCTCTGTTTCTTTATCCTCTGTCCAGATGTTCTACCCAATGCTGAGAGTGGTGTATTGAAGTCCCAACTATTATTGTAGAAACATCTGTTTCTCTCTTTACTTTGCCAATGTGCCTCATCTTTCTTGGTTCACTGAGTTTATGTGCATAAATATTTAGAATTTTTATTTATTCTTGTTGAATTACCCCTTTTATTAAAACATAATGACCTTCTTCATCCCCTTTAAATGTTTTGCATTTAAAATCTTTTTTTGTCTGATATTATTATTGCTAATCCAGCTCTTTTTTGGTTACAATTTGCATAATATATCTTTTTCTGACCTTTCACATTTAATCTGTTTGTGTCCTTACCTCTAAGTTTAATCTCTTTTATAAAAAATAGTTGGGTCATATTTTTTAATCCATTCTATCTGTCTGTATCTCTTGATTGGGAAGTTCAAACCATTAACATTCAATGTTATAACTGTAAAGGTATTACTTACTTCATCCATTTTGGTGAAGTGATTTTTAACAAATGTATCAGGCCCAATCAGTTGGGGAAGAACAGTCTATTCAACCAATGGTGCTGGGAGAACTGGATATCCAAAAGAAAGAAAGAAGACATATCTCACACATTACACAAAAATTAACTCAAAATTGGTCAAAGACCTAAATATTAAAGCCAGAACCATAAAATTTTTAGAGAAAATGTGAGGATGTATCTTCAAGAACTGGTTGTAGGTGGTGGTTTCTTAAACCTTACATCATAAGCACAAGCTTAAGAATAAACAGTTATGTGCTTCAAAGACATTGTCAAGAAAGAGAAAAAGCAGTTTTCTCAATGGGAGAAAATATTTGGAAACCAAATATTCAATAAAGGTTTCATTTTCATGCTATATAATGAGATCATACAAATCAATGATCAAAGAGCAAGCAATTCAATTAAAAATTGTGCAAAAAACTTAAATAGATATTTTTCCAAATAGGAAACACAAATTGTGAAAAACCACACGAATAATTTTTCAGTATCACTAGCCATTAAGGAAATGCAAATCAATACTAAAATGAGATAGCTCACTCATCATAGAATGGCCATTATTAAAAATAAACAGAAAAACTACAAGTGCTGGAGAGGATGTGGAGAAATAGGAACACTCCTTCACTGTTGGTGGAGATGTAGAATGGTGCAGCTTTTGTGGAAGATTGTTTGGTGGTATCTCAGGAAGCTAAATATAGAACTGCCATATGATCTGGCAATCCCCCTATTAGGAATATATCCTGGAGAACTGAAAACAAGGATGCGAACAGTCATTTGCACACCAATGTTCATTATTCACAACTGCCAAAGATGCAAACAACTCAAGTGTCCATCAACCAATAAATGGATAAATAAAATGAGGTATATATATATGTACGATGGAATACTATGCTACTGTAAGAAGAAATTAAATTGGGACAGATATGACAGCATGATATAACCTTGAGGACACTATGCTGAGTGAAATAAGCTAGACACAAAAGGGGAAATATTGTATAGTATCACTAATAGGAACTAAATACATAAGATAAACACATGGAGTTAAAATCTAGAGTATAGGTTACTAATATAAAGGATGAGGACTGCGAAGGGGTACTGATGCTTAATGTATGTAGAATTGTTATTTAGCTTGATTGTGTAAGTGTGGAAATTGATAGAGTTGATTGTAGCATATTATAGTGAGTATAACTAACACCACTGGTTTATAAATGTGATTGAGGATGAAAAGCATAGTCTAGGGATGTAAATGTCAATAGAAAGAAAGCTAGAGTACAATCTAGGGACTGAATAACATAAGGGACTTGGTGGTAGATGAGGATTGTGTTTCATAGTACAGATACAAGAATGTTATTCTATGAACCAGAACAAGTGTATGTCATTATTACTTAGGTGGTAAGAATATGGTGAACCATGAGAAAAATACAGTTAATTTAACTTATGGACTATAGTTAACAGCAATATTGTAATATTGTTACATCAAAGTCAACAGTGTTAATGTATCAATGCTAAGGTTCAATTAAAGAGGGGTGTGAGAATTCTTCTTTTGTTCTAAGGAAAACTGAGGTGATTACTGCACAACTCTGTGATTAAAGTGAGATCCACTGAGTATGCACTTTGGATAGATCGTACAAAGCATGGGACTGTATAACACAGTGAACCATGTAGTGTATGATGGACTGTGGTGGACAGTATAAATATAAAAGCATTCTCTCATGAACAATGACAAATTTACAATACTAATATGTGGTGTTAATAATAGGGCATGTATGGAAAAATATACCACATGTAAACTATAGACCCTAGTTATTAGTAATATTTTATTAGTAATATATTGATGATGTTCTTTCATAATCTGTAACAAATGTTCCACAACAATGCAACATTTTGTTGGAAGGGTGATTTATGGGAATTCTACACCTTATGCATGATTGTTTTGTAAGCTCACAACTTCTCTAATACTATATATATATATATATATATATATATATATATATATATATATATA
>JAKSZT010054495.1:1884567-2081294 GCA_026826555.1 Tolypeutes matacus | reverse complement strand
TATATATATATATATATATATATATATATATATATATATATATATAATTTTAAAAAACCAGAATGGTACTGGCAGAAGGTCAGATATATAGACCAATGTAATCAAATGGAGAGCACAGATTTCAACCCTCACATTTATGGCCAAGCCTTTTGACAAGCGGGCAAAGACCACTCAATTTGGAAAGGAATAGTCTTTTCAATAAGTGATGCTGGAAAACCTGGACCTCCATTTGCAAAAAAAATGTCGACTTCTAGCTTACATCTTACAAAAATTAACTCAAAATAGGTCAAGGACCTATCCAAGTCCTGGAAGAAAATATAGGTAAGCATCTTCAGATCCTTTTGTTAGGCAACAGTTTCTTTGACTTTACACCAAAACTTAAGCAAGAAAAGAAAATGTAAATAAATGGGACCTCCTCAACGTTGAAAACTTTTTTTGCCACCAAGAACTTTATCTTGAAAGTAAAATGACAACCTGCACAATAGGAGAAAATATTTGGAAACCACATATCTGATAAAAGTTTAGTTTCTAGAATATATTTAAAAAATCCTTTCACTTAACAACAAAATACAAACAAACCAATTAATAAATGGGCAAAAGACTTGAATAGACATCTCTCCAAAGGTGATATAAGAATCGCCATCATTAGCCATCACAGAAATGCACATCAAATCAACAAAGAGAGAACATTTCACACTCATTAGAATGGCTGTTATTTTTTTTTAAATAAAAGGAAAATAACAAGTGTTGGAGAGGATGAGAAGAAGGAATACATAGTCTTTGCTGGTGAGAATGTAATATGGTGCAGCCATTGTGGAAGACAGTTTAGTAGTTGTGGAACTATGACATGACCTGGCTATCCTACTACAAGGTATATAACCCAAAGAATTGAAAGTATGGGCTCAAACAGATATTTGCACATCAATGTTTATAACAACACTATGTACAATTGCCAAATGGTTGTACCAACCCAAGTGTCAATCAACTGGTGAATGGATAAATAAGATATTGTATATACATACAATGGGACATTATTCAGCTTTAAAGGAATAAAGTTCTGAGACCTGTGACAACATGTATGAACCTTGTAAACATCATGTTGAGTGAAATAAAACAGAAAAAAAGCACACCGATAGGAAGCGATTAGAATAAGCCAATTCACAGAGACAAAAACTATAATAGAGGTTACCAGAGTCCAGGGTGTGGGTAGGGAATCTGGAATTAATGTTTAAATTGAACAGAGTTTCTATTTGGGGTGATGAGAACATTTTGATAATGGATAGTGGTGATGGTTGCATAACATAGTCAACAAATTTAATAGAACTGGATTATATATTTGAATGTGGTTATATGTGGGAAATTTTAGGCTGTACATGTTACTGGAATACAATTTTTTTTTAAAAAAATCATGGGAATATACAACACAAGCAGTGATCCCTTATGTAAACTATAAACTATAGCTAATAGTTCAATTTTAATAATATTCCTTCATCAATTGTAACAAAGTAACCACACTGATGCAAAGTGTTAATAGGGAAAATTGCATGTGTGTGTGTTGGGAAAGAGTGTATATTGCAACTCTATATTTTCTGCATGATTTTCCTGTAAACTTACAACTGTTCTAAAAATAAATAAATAAATAAAATCCAAGTGTATAAAAAAGATAGAGGATGCAAAAAATCTAAAATCAGAAATGAAAAGTGGAACATTACTACAAAACACAAAAATAAAAAGGATTATAAGTGGATAGTATTTCAATTGTTTGCCACCAAATTAGATAACCTATATGAAATAGTCAAATTTCTAAAATCACACTAATTACCTACTGTGGCAGTTTGATATTGTTTATGAATTCCAAAAAGAGATATTGATTATGTATGTAAACTGCTCTGTTCTTCTGAGCATGATACTCTTTAATTGATTTAAATTCAAAGGCTTTACTTTTACTTAATTAAATCAAGATTAGGACTTTGATTTGACCACATCATTAGGACATGCAGGGTTGAATCCTGGTCCCTTGGTGGGTTATATAAACAGACACTCAATCAGAAACAAAGAAGAGATACCAGAGGAAGAGAGCTCCATAGACATAGAAGAGAAGAGAGCTTTGATCCTGCAGCCCCGGGAAGAGAGATAAGCCATTCACCTGATAGTTTGCGCTGAAGAGAACAGAGCAACTGAGCCGTATGCCAGCCTACAGCTGAGATCAGAAGAAGCTGGGCCCATGGAACCTTAAGAGGAAAGAGTAAGGCTGAACACTTGTAGATATCGCCTGCCATCTTGCTTCAACACGTGGCAACAGACTTTGGTGAGAAACCAACCTTGAGTTGGATTCTTTAGGGCATTGTAACTATAACCTTTTACCCCAAATAAATACCCTTTATAAAAGCCAGCAGATTTCTGGTACTTTGCATCAGCACCACTTTGGCTAATTAATGCACCTACACTTACTCGTAAAGTATAAGACCTCAATGTAACAATAACCCACAAAGTTACATAGAGTCATTCATTGTAAACCTCCAGCACTGGATGGCTTTTTAAAAGATTTTATTTTATTTATTCCCCCCTTGCTGCTTGAGCTCACTGTCTGCTTTCTGTGTTCATTCACTGTGCATTCTTCTGTGTCTGCTTGTCTTTTCTTCTTGTTTTCTGTTTAGGAGGCACCGGGACCCAATTCTGGGACCTTCCGATGTGGGAAAGAGGCACTCAATTGCTCAATTCCTTGGCTCCCTGGTTTCTTGTGTCTCTCATTGTTGTTTTCTTCTGTGTCTCTTTTTTATTGTGTCATCTTGTTGCATCAGATCTCCATGCAGGCTGCCAGATTTCTGTGCAGGCTGCCAGCTCTCATATGTGGTATATACATACAATGGAAAATTTATTGATGTTACACCAACCTTAGTTGGTTGTCCCTAACTCTGTCCACATTTTCATAGTAGTATTTGCCTTCACCAGGAGGCCCCAGGAATTGAACCTGGGATTGTCCATATGGTAGACAGGAGCCCAATCGCTTGAGCCACATCCACTTCCCACTAGATGGCTTTATCGGTGAATTCTACCAAACATTTCAAGGAGAATGAACACCAATCTTGTTCAAACTCTTCCAAAAAAATTGAAGAGGAGAGAACACTTTTTAATTCATTCTATGAAGCCACCCTCACCCTAATAGCAAAGCCAGATAAAGGTACCACAAGCAAGAAAAATTGCAGATCAATATCCCTTATGAATACCAATGCAAAAATCCTCGGCAAATACTAACAAACTGAATCCAACAGCAAATTAAAATAAGTATGCACTAATATCAAGTGGTATTTATCCTTGTTCTTCAAGGGTGCTTCAACATAAGATCAATTAATGCAGTGCATCACCTGGATAGAACAAAGGAAAAAAACACATGATCATCTCAATTGACACCGAAAAAGCATTTGACAAAATCTGGAATCCTTTCTTGATAGAAAACTCTTAGAAAATAAGGAATAGAAGGATACTTCTTCAAATGAAAAAGGGCATATAAGAAAAACCCACAGCTAACATCATACTCAGTGGTGAAAGACTGAAAGGTCCCTGTAAGATCAAGCAGAAGACAAGGATGCTCACTGTTCCCACTTTTATTCATTTTGGTACTGAAAATTCTAGCCAGAGCAATTAGGAAAGAAAAATATTAAAATAAAAAAACATCCAAGTTGGAAAAGAAGAAGTAAAACTTTTCCTAATTTCAGATGATATGATCCTATATATAGAAAATCCTGAAAAATCCACACAACTGCTAGAGCTAATAAAGAAAGTTACCAATATGACAAGGTACAATATCAACCTGAAAAAAATCAGTAGTGCTTCCATATGCTAGCAATTAGCAGTATGAGTAAATCAAGAAAACTCCATTTACAATATTAATTCAAATAGTAAAATATTTAAGGATCCA
This sequence comes from Tolypeutes matacus, assembly GCA_026826555.1. Lineage (NCBI taxonomy): Eukaryota > Metazoa > Chordata > Mammalia > Cingulata > Chlamyphoridae > Tolypeutes > Tolypeutes matacus. Next base: position 2,077,375 of record JAKSZT010054495.1, on the reverse strand, counting down.
TTTAAAGAAAGGTGTAAAGGATTTGTACATGGAAAACTACAATATATTGCTAAAGGAAATCAAAGAAAACCTAAATAAACTGAAGCACATTTCATTTTCATAGATTGGAAGACTAAATGTTGTTAAGATGTCTATTTTATCCTAAGCAATTTACAGATTCAATGCAATCTCAATCAAAAGTCCAACAGCCTTTTTTGCAGAAATGGAAATGCCTGTCTTCAAATTTATGTGGAATGGTAAGGGGTCTCAAATAGCCAAAGCCATCTTGCAAAATAAGAATGAAGTTGGAGGACTCACATTTCCCAATCTTAAAATTTATTCCAAAGTTACAGTAATTAAAATAGCACAGTACTAGCACAAGGGCAGATATACCGGCCAATGGAATCAAAGTGACAATTCAAAAATAAACTTTAACATCGATGGCCAATTGATTTTTACAAGAGTTCTCAATGGATACACAATAATGTCTTCAAAAATTGTGTGAGGAGTACTGTATATCCATATGCAAAAAAACGAAAATTGACCCATACCTCCCACCATATATTCAAAAATTAACTCCAAATGGATCAAAGATCTAAATATAAGAACCAAAACTATAAACTCTTTAGAAGAAAACTTAGGGAAGCATCTTCAGGACCTTGTGGTAGGCAATGGTTTCTTAGACTTTACACCAAAAGCATGAGCAGCAAAAGATAAAATAGGTCAATGAGACTTCATCAAAATTAAAACTTTCATAAAAGGACATCATCATAAAAGTAAACACACAACCTATATAATGGGAAAAATGTTTGGAAGCTACATAGCAAATAACGATATTTAGTAATATCCTGAATATAAAAAGTAAATTTACAACTCAATAACAAAAAGACAAAATAGTTCACTTTAAAATGGGCAAAAGACTTGAATAGATATTTCCCCAAGAAAGATATGTGAGTGGCCAAAAAGCACATGAAAATATGCTCAACATAATTATCTATTAAAGAAATGCAAGGGACAACTACTATGAGGTAACTTTTCATACCCAAAAGAATGGCTACTTTAAAAAAAAAACAGAAAATAACAAGTGCTAGACAAGATGTGGATAAATTGAAACATTCATTCAGTTTTGGAGGGAACATAAAATGTTGCAGCCACTGTGGAAAACAGTTTGGCAGTTCTTCAGAATGTTAAGTCTAGAATTATCATGGGACCAAGCGATCCCACTTCTAGGTATATACTCAAATAATTGAAAGCAGGAATTCAAACAAGTATTTGCACACCCATGTTCATAGCAGCATTATTCACATTTCCTAAAAGATGGAAGCAACACAAATGCCTATCAGCCAGTGAATGGATAAACAAAATGTGGCATACACATACAATGGATATACCACCATTTATCTCAAATATGGTTTATCTCAAATCTGGTATATACATACAATGGAAAATTTATTAAAAAATTTTAAAATTTTTTTTAAAATTTATTTTTATTGTGGGTAAAAATCAAAATTCTCACAATACATACAAACATTTGCAAAATGATATATAAATATATATGCATATATGTGTATTTGCTTACAAAAATGTTATTTATATATATATATATACATATATTTTAAGAGGTGCTTAGATTACCCAAAATATTACACAGAACCCACTGAGCTTCCCATGTTGCCCACCTCCCACACCTCCCACCACATCCCACACAAACAGAGAGTGTGGTCTACAATAAATTTTTTATTATAGTACTAATAACCATAAGACTGTACAGCATGTACAGCGCAATGAACCCTAATGTAAATTATGGAGTTTGTTTAATAGTACAATTATAATGATATTCTTTCATTCATTTTAACAAGGTACCACACTAATACAGTGTTAATAATAGGGTTAACTCTGCCTGTGAGGGAGTGTTTATGGGAACTCTGTATTTTATGCATGCTTTTCCTCTAAATTTACTCCTCTAATAAAAAATTTAAAAATAACATAGGCAATCTAAATTTCACCTTTCTAAATTCTGAGAAGATAGGAAAAATTATTTTAAATTAAATGCCCTAGTGGTCATTAATGATGATAATATATTGGTTTTAAGTAAATGATTTTGCAGTAGAACTGCCTATCTATGTGCAAACATTCAGTCCCATTCAGTGAAATTCAGAACATACGTTCCCTCCAGAAAAATACAGTTGACCACATGGTAGTTCTCAGTCACAAACTGCAGGAAAAAGAAGATGTTATCCACTCTCTAGAGGCTAAGAGAATGACCATCCAGAAGGCTCAGGTAGGTTTTGATGAAAAGAAGGGATCAAGAGGCCCCCTGTGCACAGATCGAGGAAGATGAGAAAAAATTCAAGGAAATCCACCCTCACTGTTAATTAATTATATTATTCTGGATGTTCTGGTCATCTCAATTAAAGCATGAACCAGAAATAGAAGATAATTATTAAAAATCATGAGGTAACACGGAAATTATATAATGAAACAATGTGAAGAGCTACCTAGAATGCCCAAGACAAATGAAAACTGAGACAGGCAATAAGACAGATGAATAAGGTGATTCTATTTTAAAAAATCAATATCAATTAGTAGATAGATAGATAGATAGATAGATAGATAGATAGATACATACATACATACATACATACATAGAGGGATTGATAGATGGATAGATGGATGAGCGATGGATAGTTAGTATGATATGGCAAACATGACAAAATATTAAAATTTGGTGGAACTGAGTATCTGGGTGGGGTTATGTTAGGGTTCTTTGAATCTATTTTCTATTATATTAGCAATTGTCCTGTGAGTTTGGAATTATTTCAAATAAACAAACAATTTAATGTTTATCTTTTCCCATTATTTAAGTTAAAAAGAAGAGAGTGAAAAAAATGCAGAAGTTATGCGGTCTTCTTCTTGAGTAGATATATCTTTAAAGGTGTGTTTGTGTGTGTGTGGTGTTAGTGATAGAAGAGAGGGAGAGAGAGAAAAAAAAAAGGCAGAGCAGGAAAGTTAGCAGTGAGCAAAGAATGGGAGAGTGGAGTAGGGAAAGGGGTGTTAAATGATAAGGGGCCACTCAGGCTATTGGTTTCCTAAATCATATAAATAGCTATCTAGATCATTGTCAGGTCAAGCCTGAGTCACTCTAACAGATGGTGAAAACCTTTCTTGGGTCTTACTGCATCTACTGCTGCTACATAAAATTTATCTTTCATTAGCTACCTTAGCTATAGTTATTCTAGTTTCCAAAAGTCAGTTGGCAAAGTTCCATCCCAGGAGCCCACATATGAGATCATGAGGAAGCCAGTAGTTTCGAAACTGAGCAGACAAGTGGATGGATTGAAATTGAGTTTTTTTTCTTTATTAGAGAAGCTGTGGGTTTACAGAGCAATCATGCAGAAAATATAAGATTCCCATATATTTTTCCATCACCAAAACACTGCATTGGTGTGAAACATCTGTCAGAACAGATGATAGACCATTTTTAAAAATTTTACCATTAACTATATTCTATGGTTTAAGCTAGGATTCACTGTGTAGTGTAGTTTCATGGGTTTTCACAAAATTATTGTACCATATATACAATCTAACATTTCTGCTTTTCAGTGCTGTTAATTGTGTTCACAATATTGTGCTACCATCACCACCATCCATTTCCTGAAGATTTCCATCATTCCAAACAGGAATAAATTCAAAATAGCAACTAAAAGAATCAAATATCTAGGAATAAATCTAACCAAGGATGTAAAGAAACTGTACGCAGAAAACTACAAAACGTTGCTAAAAGAAATCATAGAAGAACTTAATGGGAGGTCATTCTGTGTTCATTGATTGGAAGACTAAATATTATTAAGATGTCAAGCCTACCCAAAACAATTTACAGATTCAATGCAATCCCAATCAAAATTCCAACAACCTCCTTTTCAGAAATTGAATTTTGATGACAATGGAAATGAAGTGTAAATGTCAAATTGATTCAAGCATCAACCCAATTTTAACCAATGGATTAGGTACATGCATCACTCTTGGCACCTCAGGCATTTTCAGCATCTCAGCTGTATTATAATTTTTACTGAATACTGACTCATATGTGAGGCTCAACAGTGTCAAAACTTAGTAAGGTGTACAATTTCCCAGTCACACACACAGGCATACACACTCAAGGAGTTTTCTTCAATTCAGCTATGTAAGATAAGACCTGCTTGGAGAATTCATGATAGTAGGGAATTAAGGTTATAAGATTGCAAACAGAGCTAACAGAAAACATGGTACATGTAGTTTTGGGTCAATCTCTTTTTGTATTTAAGTTATACCTCCTTTTCCTCCAAACTTTTCCAACCCCTACCCATAACAACGATATTATCATCTGATTCATACAAAATATGCATTGCAGATAATGAGCTGTGTTCTCTTATCCCTGTGATATAAAGACCATTAGCAGAAAGTGGGATCAGATAAAAAAGGAGGAGGCTATGGCATTCATAATTTGAAAAAAATCATTTTTGACTTTAGCATGATCAGAGAGTTCAGTTCAACAAACATTTATTTTCATGATTTTTATATTTTAGGACAGTGCGAGGCACTAAGAGCACTAACATAAAGAGTCCTTAGTATTAAAGAGTGTATAATTTAGCAAGGGTAGAAAGACAAAATAGAGGATTCATTTTAATGTGGTGACTAACAAGATGAAGCATGAGCTCCATGAGTACAGAAGACATGCTATCCCAACCACATAGCACATTATCAAACACATGATAAGTTCTCAATATATGGTTATAGAATAAATGAACAGAAGTATGTGCTGGATATTATGGGACCAGAGAGGAAGGCAACCACAACCTGGGATTTGGGAAAGGCTTCTTGGAAGGGATGATGGCTAAACTGAGACTTAAACATTAGCAGTGTAGCAGGTTAAAAGTGGGAAGGCTCTATACAGAAGGAAAAGCATGAAAACAGTCAAGAAAGCATGAAGTAGAATGTTGGGTGTAGAAAATATAATTACTACAAATTATATGCATATAGTACCAGTATACAATGTATTTACATAATCTATTACTTTTGGTGAGAATATTAGTCACCAAAGGGGTGCTGATGCTAAATACCAGAAATCTGTTGGCTTTTATAAAGGGTATATATTTGGGGTAGAAACTTATAGTTACCAGGCCATAAAGCACAAGTTACTTCCCTCACCAAAGTTTGCTGCCATGTGTTGGAGTAAGATGGCTGCTGGTGTCTGCAAGGGCTCAGGCTTCCTGGGTTCCTCTCTTCCCGGGATTCATTTCTCTCTGGGCTTAGCTGCTCTGCTCTCCCCACAAGACCGGCTGTAGACTATCAGTCTAACAGCTTGTCTGTCTTCCTGGGACCTCTGCCATGTCTAATGGAGCTTTCTCTCTCTCCTCACATATCTGCTTCTCTGTGTGTTTACTTCCCAGTGCTCCAACATTAAAACTCCAACCTCCCTTCTCTGTGGCGCAGTTACTCTATGAGTCCCACCCATCAATGGGGCAGGGACTCACAATGTCTTACTGACGTGGCCCAATCAAAGCCTTAATCATGATTTAATCAAGAAAAGTGAAACCTCTGATTCCGATACAATTTAATATACAAACAGGCGAGTTTACAAACATAATCCAATATCTATTTTTGGAATTCATAAATAGTACCAAACTGCTACAGTGAATTTGAGGATTTTGAATGGGAAAAAAAAAGAAAAGCATTTATATAGCCTACAATACTATTATTGGGGTGTGATAATCTAGGATGGGGCATCCATATATTTTTATATTTTGATTCACATGATCAATAAGGCATATCTATGAAACCTGAATATATTTAAATGGTGAAGTATAGCCTTCTAAATTTTAAAATGGGAATTTTAGCAGTGATAAAAATTTCAAAATTAATTAAACTGCAAAGTGCACAGTTATAAGTCAATGGAATATTGCTATGAACAGAGGACCTATTATGGAACCACAGGCGAATTTACTTAAAGCATTCACTCCAGCTTCCCATCTCTTATTGTCTTGGTTTGAATAGTTACATAAGGGAAAATATACTTTCACAGAGCCAGATGGACCCAAACATAGAACAGAGTTTGGCCTCATAGTCCGATATTTTAGAATTATTTTTGCAATTACAGTCTCATCTCCAAAATTTGAAGAATATTATATCTATCTGGTAAGTATAGTTTGCTTTCAGCTCAATAAGTTTCTCTTTGAAATGAGCTTCACTAATGAGTCAGATGTATACTAATTCAGATACTTCCTGAGATATGAATTCCAAAGGCACCTGCAAATATTTAGCATGTCACTTATTTTATTTTTTTACAAATAATGTAATTTAAGAATGATAGGTGTTGTTATATTTCTGAAGCAATTGCAAAAAAGATACTATATCAATTCTAAGGGCCAAAAGTAGGGGTGTTTAAAGAGGTATGGGAGTATGGGATTATTCATTTTGTTGTAATGAAATCATTCTAAAATTGAGTGAGGCAATGACAGCACAACTCTGTGTTGAAAATATGAGCCACTGAATATACACTTTGAATGGATTGTGAAAAACATGGGGCTGTATTATAACACATCTTTCACTAGTAGTGAAAGATGGACTGTGGTTAAAAGGACAAATATGGGAATGTTCTCTCATGAACTGTTACAAATGTATAACTGATACAGGATGTTAATAATCAGGTGGGTTGTGGGAAAATACACCAAATGTATGTTATGGGCTATAGTTAGTAGTAATATACATATATTTTTAATTTATTGAAGTATATCACTCACACATGAACACACATAAACAATAAGTATGTAGTAATAGTTGTGAACTTACAAAACAAAAATACATAAGATCATACAGGGCTCTCATACCTCACCCTACCACCAATACCTTGCATTGTTGTTTAACATTTTTAACTAATGATTAAAGAACATCTTCAAAATATTACTACTAGACAAAGTATTTTCCCCCAACCCACCCTATTATTATTTTTATATTATTTATACATGAACATACATAAAAGGTGAGTGTATAGTAAAAGTTGTGAACTTACAAAGGTCCCATACATCAACTCTCCACCAACACCTTGCATTGTCGTGAGACATTTGTTACAAATTGTGAAAGAATATTGTCAAAATCTTACTACTAATTATTATTGTCCTTATCTTACATTTGGGGCTCCATAGCTCAGGGGTTAGAGCACTGGTCTTGTATCTTACATTTGGTGTACTTTCCCCCCAACCAACCTTATTATTATTTAAAAATATATTTTTATGGCAGAGGTTGTAAATTTACAAAACAATCATGCACATGTGCAGAATTCCTAAGCAATACCCCTCTATGAACCTCCCATACCACGGTGGAACATTTGTTACAGATTATGAGAAAATATCATCCGATTATTATCATACCTACAGCGTACATTTGGAACACATTTTCCATACTCTCCCATTATCAATAGAGTATATGTTTGGCATAGATGCGAGGATATTACATTATTACTGTTAACTACACTCCATAGGTCACTCTAGTTGAATTTTACCCATGCTTCTTCACATTTCCACCACCCTGCAATACTGATTATACATCTGCTCTAGCTCACAAAGGACACTCCTGCATCTGTACCATCAACCACTATTCTCATCCACCTCTGGGTTTACTGTGCTATTCAGTCCCTAGATTATTCTCTAGCTTTCTGTCAATTGGCATTTATATCCCTAGACTGCCATTTTCAGCCACATCCCCATTTATAAACGAGCTGTTATTCACTATAATGTGATACCATAAACTCTGTACATTTCCACACGCTTACAGTAAAGCTAATTAAAACTTCTACATACATTAAATATCAGTAGTCATTCTCAGTCCTCCTCTTATCTCCTTTAAGAATACACCACCTACCACCAGGTCTTGAAGATATTTTCCTACATTTTCTTCTAGAAGCTTTATGGTTCTTGCTTTTATATTTAGGTTTTTGATTGATTTTGAGTTAATTTTTGTATAAGGTGTTAGATAGGGACCTTCTTTCCTTCTTTTGATATGGATATCCAGTTTTCTCAGCACCATTTGTTGAGCGGACTGTTCTGCCCGAGCTGAGTGGTTTGACAGGCTAGTCAAAAATCACTTGGTCATAGATGTGAAGGTCTGTTTCTGAACCATCAATTTGGTTCCATTAGTCTATATGTCTGTCTTTATGCCTGTACCATGCTGTTTTTATCACTGTGGCTAGGTAATACAACGTAAAGTCTGGAAATGAGAGGTTTCCAACTTCGCTTTTCCTTGTTAAGATGTTTCTGGCTATTCAGGACCCCTTACCCTTCCAAATACATTTGATAATCGGGTTTTCCATTTATTTGAAAAATGCTGGTGGAATTTTTTTTTCAGGATTGCATGAATCTGTATATCAATTTGAGAAGGATTGACATCTTAATGATACTTAGTCTTTCAATCCATGAGCATGGAATATTCTTCCAATTGTTTAGATCTTTTTTTTTTTATTTCTTTTAACAATGAGTTGTAGTTTTCTGAATACAAGTACTTTAAATCATTGGTTATGTTTATGCCTGAATGTTTGTTTTTTTTCTGTCATATTTTATTTTCACCACTCTTTTGATGTTTTAATTACTTTTATTGATATAATCTTCATTTCTAGATTCTGTTCTATGCCTCTCTCTCCTGTCTTTACTTTTCAGGCTGTAGCACATTTTTAATATTTCCTGCAAAGCAGGTCTCTTGGTTACAAACTCTCTCAGTTTCTGTTTACCTGTGAATATACTAAACTCATCCTCATCTTTGAAAGACAGTCTTGCCGGATATAAGGTTCTTGGATGGAAGTTTTTCTATAGCAATACCTTAAATATATCATACCAATGTCTTCTTGCCTTTATTGTTTCTAGCACTTAATATTATTGGGTATCTCTTATATGTTATGCATTGCTTTTCTTTTGCTGCTCTCAGAATTCTCACTTTGTGTTTGGGATTTGACATTCTGATTACTATGTGCCTTAGAGTTGTTCTTTTTGGATTTTTTTCTGATGGGAGTACGTCGTGCTTCTTGGAGATGGATATCTACATTCTTCAATAGGGTTGGGAAATTTTCTACCATTATTTCTTCAAATGTTCCTTCTGCCCTTTTTCCCTTCTCTTCTCCTTCTAGTAAACCCATGACACATATGTGGGCACCTCTCTTGCTGTCATTTAGTTCCCTGAGAACTTTTTCAAGTTTTTTTCAATCTTTTCTTCATCTGTTCTTTTGTATGTTCACCTTCAAAGGCCATTTCTTCAAGCTCACCAATCCTTTCTTCTGCCTCCTCAAATCTGCTATTATATGATTCTGGTGTATTTTTAATTTCATTTATTGCACCTTTCGTTCCCATATGATCTGCTATTTTTCAATGTATGCTTTCAAATTCTTCTTCGTGCTCATCCAATGTCTTCTTAGTATCCTTAATTTCTTTAGCCATCTCATTGAATTTATTAAGGAGATTTGTTTGAACATCTATGATTAGTTGTCTCAAGTCCTTTATGTCATCTGGAGGCTTACCTTGTTCCTTTCACTGGGCCATATCTTCCTGTTCCTTGGTGTGGATTATAATTTTTGCTGGAGTCTTGACAAATATGACAGATTAAACTTAAATATTCAGGAATAAACTCTTGGAATACTAGAGTATTTATTCTGGGTTCAGTTTTTTTCTTTAGTTTAGGGCTTCCTGCCCTTTATCCATTGCTGGTTGTGTAGCAGGAGCCAAGGATGTAGTTGGTGTTATAAGCTGTGGAGGTTTAAGCTGCCCTCATTGCCCCAAGGACCGAAGAAACTTCTCCCAACTTTCTCCTTTGCCAGGTGTAGGGACAGAGCCACAGCTGTGTGAAATAATCCAACTCATGCAAGCCTATACTGTAGTTGCCCAGAGAGATTGATGAAGCTTCACATTCCTTTCTCCCCTGCCTGGGGTGGGGATGGAGCTGCAGGTGTGGGCAGCAGTCTATGCAGTAAAGGTCCAAGATGACTGCAGTTACCCCAGTAGACTTCCGATTATTCAGTCTGTGCCAGCTAAATGTACCTGCAGTTACCTGGATAGGCTGGTGCAGGGCCTGCCAGCTTCCTCCCTGCTAGAGGTGGGGCTGAAGCCTAGGCTAAGGCTGTAGGCCAATCTGGGTGAAATAAACCAGTCTCTACCACCAGTGTGATTTTCAGTCTGCCCGGCTTCCCCTTATGCTGGGGGTGGAGTCAAAATGGCAGCTACCAGCCTCCTTCTGACTTGGACAGCCTCAAACTTTAGCTGTTCTTAGGGTTGTACTTTAGCTAGCCGATTTTACTAATCACTAGCTGAGATTGGTGGCCAACCGTCTCTTCCTCCTCTGTTTTTGAGAAATGGAGCTTCCAATTTCTGCCACACAATAGCTCCTGGGGTGGCTTGCACTGCCAAAGTAGGATGATCACCGGCCTCACGGTGTGGCCTGTAGTTTCCTGGAGAGGCTGGTGAAGCTCCCACCAGTTTCTCCCTGCCCGAAGTGGGCCTGGGGTTTAGGCTAGAGTGGCAAACTGATCTAGATGGAAAGAAGCTGGTCCCTAACAGCACTGTGATTTTCAGTCTGCCCTGCTTCCCCTTGTGTCAGGCATGGTGTTAAGATGGTGGCCACCGGCCTCTTTCTGACCTGGACAAGTTCAAACTTTATCTGTTCTTAGGACTATACTTTAGCCTGCTGAATTTACTAATCAGTAGCTGTAGTTGGTGCCCAAATGTATCTTCCTCCTCCATTTTTGGGAAGTGGAGCTTCCAATTCCAGCTGCTGAACAGTTCTCGAGGTGGCTTGTGCTTCCAGTAGAGGATGGCCTCTGTGGTGTGGAATCCTCTATTTATGAATCTTCTCTGCAGATGGGCAGTCTCCTCTTTCCATTCTTTCAAGGATGTTGCAGGATGCACTATGGTCTCCTGGAGTCCCCAAACTAGTGCTCTAGATAGCTCTGGGTGCTCACCAACTGCCCGTAGCAGGAACTTATTCTAGGAGCTCTTTACTCTGCCACCATCTTGCTGGTTGTCTCAGCAATAATATTTTGATGATGCTCTTTCATAGTTTGTAACAAATGTTTCACAACTATGCAAGGTGTTGGTGTGTGTTGCAGTTGGTCAGTTTGATGTAATTATGAATTCCAAAAATATGATTGGATCATGCTTGTAAACTAATCTGTTAATCTGGGCATGATTGAGTTATGATTGGGGCATTGACTGGGCCACGTCAGTAGGGTGTTGAGCCCCACCCCTTGGTGGGTGGGGAACAAGGGGTGGGGAATCAAATATAAAAGGCATGGCAAGAACAGAGTTGAAGCAGTCTTTTGAGAAGCAGTTTTGATGTTGGAAAAAAGGCCCCAGGAGAAGAGAAGTGAGCCGTTCGCCTGATTGTCTACAGCTGACCTTGTGGAGGGAACAGGAGCTAAGCCCGGAGAGAAACACAGCTCCGGGAAGAGAGGAACCCCAGAAGCCTGAACCCTGGCAAACGCCGGCAGCTGTCTTGCTCTAACACGTGGCAATGGACTGTGATGAGAGAAGAAACTTAATGCTTTCTGGCCTGGTATCTGTGGATGTCTACCCCAAATAAATACCTTTTATAAAAACCAACCCATTTTTGGTATTTCACATTAGCACCCCTTTGGCTGACTAATACAATGTGGTAGAGTGATGTATGGGAGCCCTGTATGATGATATACATGTTTGTTTTGTAAATTCATGATTTTTACTATACACTTATTGTTTATATATGTTCAAGTATGAATATATACTTTAATAAAATTTTGTTTAAAAACAAAGGTTGCCTAAAGCTACTTTTATCCCTAGGGTGTTTCACAAACCTTCTTTGGCTGTCCTTAACTCTGTCCACATTTTCAAAGAAGTGTTTTCATCACTAGTATTTCTTTTTGATCTTGCATATACTTTCCTGCTGTCACCTGGACCAATACATTGATAGAAAGAACAGACCCAGAAAACAGACCTTCAGAATATAAGATTGGGAAGTTCAAATGTTTGACAAATGAATAATTATATTTCTTGTCAAGGAAAATAGGAACCTGATAATCTATGACTTGAAGTGACATCATTATTATCAAAATATAATGATAGTTGAATAGAAAGTAGTGCAAGTGGAAGGCAAGGTATAGGAGTTGGAGTACCTGTGACAACTAAGTCACTATGGTGCCAAAGGAGATTAAAGTTAAATTGTGCCTTGAGATTCAGCTTCTGACAAAATTAGATAATATAAAGAGAAATAAAAAAATTAAGAGCTTTGATGGCACAAATAGGACAGGAGAGGAAAATCTTAAAATTCTACTGTTTCTGATGGTTGGAGATCAGTCCCAGGGCCTAGAAGGAAAGTGGTGTAGAGTTGCAGAATTACTTTTTAAAAATTCCTTTGTTCAACATAAGGTTTTCTTTATTTTATTTTTAAAGGAGCTTTAGAGTTCATAAATGATACATTGAAAATATAGGGGTTTTCCATATACTTGACCCCCTCCCCTTCCCACACTTTTCCCCATTAACAACATCTTTCATTAGTGTGTTACATTTGTTACACCTGATAAACATATATTGAAGTACTGCTACCAACCATGGTCAAAGGTTTACATTGTAGTTTACATTTTGCAACACACATTTTCATAAGTTTTGATAAAATGTAAAATTGCCTGTATCAGTCATTGCAATGCCGTTCGGAACAATTCCAATGTCCCAAAAATGCCCCATGTTACACTTATTCTTCCCTCCCTCTCCTCTCAGAACCTCTGGTGACCACCACCATTGCATCAATGTTACAAGATCTTCCATTTCTATTATAATAATAAGTCTACTTTAGTCCATAGCTGCATCCCCCTCTTATGTTTGTTCATTCCTCAATCTTGAGGAGTTTAGGATGGTGGTGAAACCTCTGTTTCTGATTGAGAGGGTCTTAGATCCCATGGGGAGTATGGATGGGACTATCTTGCTTGCAGTTGTAGATAGTCTTTGTTTTTGAGATGGGTATTGCCCATCATCATCCTTTTGTTAGTTGTCCTGGGTGAGTCCAGTGAACTGGAGAGCAGGTGTTGACTGCAACTTTGCTGAGATTCTGGGCTCAATCAGCATATGAACAGACTGAAGATTTAAGTCTCTGGGACATATATTTAATGAGTATAGTGCTAATTATAGGTTCAAATAAAAGAGACAGAAGAGTAATGTGTAGGGAAATTAAAAATTAGTCTAACCCTGTTACATTTGGGACCATATATTCTAAAGTAAGGCATACTAATGGGGTGCTGAATTCATAAGATTATTGTCCTGCCTTTAGTGTCTATGTGTCTCTAGAGCCCTCAGGAACCATGCTGCTTGATGACACTGTTTACTGTGGCAGTCAATGAGATCCTGCTGAGAAGTGCATAAGCATAACCTCTGGAATGACCTCCTTACTCTCTTTGAAATCTCTTAGCCATAAAAAATCATTTGTATTTAATATTTCCCCTTTTTGTTCAAGGTCTTTTTCCAAATGCATCTTTAGTTGTCCCTTGGTAATAATCCCTTGGTGCCAGAGAGGCTTATCCTTGGGAATCATGTTCCCTGTCGGGGGGAAGGTAGTACATTCATATGCTGAGTTTGGCTTAGAGAAAGGCTACATTTGAGTAACAAAGAGGATTTCAACAGGTAACTCTTAGGCAATATATAATACTAGTCTAAGTTTCAATTTCTTGAGAAAAGTTTCAAAGGTACAACCATCAATATCAAGGACCTAGTGTAATGGTTTGCTCTCTTTTGCCCATGTACTCTGAGGATTCTCGCTGCTCTATTTGAGAATGTAGAAGGACTTCCCAGGATGGGAATTCAATATTCTTTGGTTATTGTGTGGGTCCTCACCCACTGAGACAATGCCCCCATGACCACTTAAACATATTCATATGCCATAGAGGCATGCCCTAATGCACCCCTACTTACATAGCCACACTTCACCAACGCCCCACACCAGTAATTTTCCCCTGACACAGTTGTGACCTTTCTGTGATCAAAAAAAACTTCCCCCAAAACAAAGCTAAAAAATAGACTAATAAAAATAGTAAGAAAAAATTGATAATAACAAAATAAAATAAAAAAATATAAAATAAAAAGAATAAGAAATAAAGGTCAAAATAAAAAATATTTAAAAATAAAGTACAATAAAAATTTATTTTCAATTTTTCTTTTATCACTGTAAGATCTGTTATCTTTTATGTACAGTGACAATTTCTTCTGTATTTTCCCCTAGTGCCTTATTTTTTTGCTTTATCTTCAAAGAAGCTTTAGGTTACAGTAAAGACACATAGAAAATATAAGAGATTCATATATTCCTAAACCCTTCTTCCTCTCCACCTCTACTAAATTAACATTTTACATGTGTATGGTACATATGTTACAACTGAAGTACAAATATTGAAGCATTGTTGCCAACCATGGTCAATGGTTTACATTATGGTTACATTTTGCACTGTACACTTTTATAGGTTTTTAACAAAATTAAATGGCCTGTATACATCATTGCATGATCATGCAGAATAATTCCAATGTCTCTGGGGATTTGTAGGTCGGTAGTTCAAAGTACAATGGTGGGAATGTTCTTCTGGCAAAAAATGGCAGGGGATGATTACTGGTGCAGGGCATTGGAATGGGGGGGTATGTGGGATAGCATGCACCTGGAGTATGCCTCTAAGGAATATGAAAATGATCATCTTGTCATAGTGCATTATGTCCCTGGGTAGAGACCCACACAATAAACAAGAAAATATTTAACTCTAATCCTGGGGAGTCCTGCTATGTTTTCATTTAGAGGGGCAAGAATCTCTCAAGAACATAGGCAGTACTTAATAAAAGAAAACAGACCAATATTTCAAGCCCTCAATATTATTGCATGTAACTCTGAGCCTTATTTTTTCAAAACTGAAATTTAGTGGTTACCCTAGGTTCTGAGGGGGGGGGTTGGGAAGAATAGAATAATCATTTATATTTTAAATATACAGACAACACATGAACATTTTAGAAAAACAAGAAAATATAGATAAGCAGAAGATATTATAGTCATCCTATATCTCACTATTCAAAGGTAATACTTGCTAACATATTGATATTTATCTTTCTAGAAATATGTGTGTGCATATGCATGAATTATGAGTGAGCAAGACTGATTTACTAATAAAAATGAAAGTATATTATAGTACACAGTATCCCGTCTTCTTACTCAACAATAGTTTATCTTTCAAGGTTCAATATGTGTAAGGCTATGTATTTATCTTTTATGGCTTCATACTATGCCATTGTTGGGGTATCATGCTATTTATTCAATCTTTTCTTCATAGATATTTAGCTGATTTTCATTTTCCAAGAATACAAATATTACAGCTATGAAACATTTGTACACATTTCATGGCCTGGTATTGTATTAGGAAAATATCCTCAAAGTGACATCTAACAGCAAGTGTGAAGGGTCTGGAATTTTTCTGTACTTGCTAAACAAACCTGTTAACCTGACACACTTTCATAGATATTGATAGGACATATAAGATTCCTGGATCAGAGATAAAGCTCAGTTTAATATTCATAGACATAGCAATAGCCAGAATATGAACATTTTTGCATGTGTTTCAGTATTCCCAAGTCCCATTTCCCACAGGGTGACACAAATAAGGTTAGATGATATCTTCACACAAAGTGAGCTGCATTACAAGAGAGAAACCCTGAGCTCAGGGAACCTGAATCTTTTATGATGAGCAGTAATGATGCCTTCCAATTGCTCTGGAGTCAGACACTTTCCAAGGCAGGAAGAAAATCAGAACTTTGGTAATGGAAGGAGTTACTATCTCTGTCTTCCACTATATAAATATCCATAGCAATATAGTCCCCAATAAATGAAAGTCAATATCTCACTCTTAAAATGTATAGGATTGCGAGAAAACCAGAAAGTGGAGAATTTTCTCCCAATAGTATTATTGGGTCAAATTGCCTGTGCATTTTAAGTACTGCCAAAACTGCCTTATTTAAAATTTATACTAATTTCCACTCTTACCAAATATTCATGAGAGTTCTTATTTCTCCACGTCTTAAGCTCTACCGCAGTTTGTCAACTTTTTTAATTTTGGCTATTACTGGAGAACATGGTACCTCATATTTTACATTTTAAACTTCATTTCCTTACTAGTGAGGTAAATATATATTCATGTTTATTATTGCCACTTGTATTTCTTCTGTTATAAATTTCACCTTTTATACCGTTTTTTTCCCATTTTTCCCTAAAGATGTTTTGATTTTTTTCTTGATGATTTGTAGGTGGCCTTCATATATTAAAATATGAACACATTGGAGTGGTGGCAAGATGTCGTCAGATTAAGTGGGCACTCACCAGCTCTCACTCAAAAAATAGCTGAAAGGGGGCAAGATCCTACCTGAGTGAGATGTTTTGGGAACCCACAGAGCAGGAGGCTCCAGAGCATCAATCTGGAGGGAGCTGGACAAAGAGATAAAGAGCTCAAGGTAAAACTGTGAGTTTCTTGCACCTGTGACTGGAAACAGCAGATGGCTAAGCCCCATCTTCAAGGCAAAAAGCCACTGTGAGCTCCGACTCCTGCTGGCCAATGGGCAGGATGAAGCATTCCTTGGGAGTGGGAAGGGTCAGGTGAAGAGTGGAGAAGGGGTTTCTTTTCTGTGAGTTTGGTCATCTGGACCCCCTTTGAGCTTTAGGGAGCATACCAGCCAGCATGATGTGGCACCAGGAAGAGGGGAGAGGTGAACCTGCTCAGACAGCTTGATTTACCTAACCACCCTGAGACAGAGAAACTTTGGCTGGGAGAGGATGGAGTCATGCAATTGACTAATCCCATGCTAAAAACTATCAAAAG
This sequence comes from Tolypeutes matacus, assembly GCA_026826555.1. NCBI lineage: Eukaryota > Metazoa > Chordata > Mammalia > Cingulata > Chlamyphoridae > Tolypeutes > Tolypeutes matacus. The sequence continues at coordinate 2,060,523 of JAKSZT010054495.1, read as the reverse complement.
TCCAACTCCCCTAAGGGAGTCAGGCAGTAAGAAGCATTTAATAAGCTTCCAAGAGCCTGTTTAGAGTTACCTGGGAGGAGGGGGTGGTCTGGAAGATGGTCAAGAGTCATTTTTCTTCAGTGAGTTCAGTCACCAGGGTCCCACTGAATTTCAGAAGGGAACTCAACATGACCAGAAGAGGTGAGGGTTGATCTGTTCACAAAAGCTATTGCCTCTTGCTTCCCTGGGAGAGAAAGCAATAAGAATAGAAAGGGGGCAGTGTCAGACAGGCTTCTAATGAGCAGGAATCTACCTAACTGCAAAGAGTCAAATTGCCCAAAGGAAAGTGACTGGGTAGCTTTCTGAAGAGCTAACTGGCCCATCAAGAAAGTTTAGCTCAGTAGAAGAGTTGCTGCATTGAATATATGATGTTCCTAGTATGATTTCCAGCTCCTCTTAGAGTAGTGATACACTGGGATATCAAACATCCAGCTAATGCTTTAGGATAGGGAAAACATGGACATTATTTTTGTGTTAGCTTCTCTTGGGTCTCTTATTTTTACCAAAATAGGTTACTTTTAAAAAAATTAAATTAGTTTACTTGCTAAAACCCACTTCAAAACTTGTAGAAGGTAGGCTGCAGGGCAATAGACTGATGAACACTGGCAGGCTTAGAAGCCCTTCAGGGGCCTAAGAGGGAAGGCTGCTTTTCCTTAGTTTTTGTTTGATTGCTTGCTTGTGTGTTTGTTTGGTGTTTTGTTTTTCTTTCCTCTTTCTTTACCCTCCCTTTAAAAATAATTTGGTGCTGCTGGCTTGTTTCTTATTTGTTGTGCTTCCTTCTTCCTAGATTTCCCCTTTCTGTGTATATCAGTTTTGTCTACCAATGCTATCTCTTTTCCTTCCTTCACCTTTCTGTCTTCTGCTTTTAGTTGTTGTTCTTACATTCCACCTCTCTTTATTTAGTCTTCAATATTTCTGGTTTTTATTTCTATCTTGTTTATTTTTTATTAACTTTTTTTCTATTTGTCTTTTCTTTTCTTCTTCCCTCTCTTCTCATAATTCTGGCCTTTTAATTCATTCTAAATATTTTTCTCTATATGATTTCCCATTTCATTATTTGTACTCCACTTTTTTCCCTCTACACTGCTGACACGAGTTAATTATTCATTTTTCTAGATCTAATACGGTTCCTCTTCTAACTTTTACTATTATTATTATCCTTTTTCTTTTCTTACCTCTTTCACTTTCTCTGGCCCTAATCTTTTTCTTTCAAGGGAACATAGGCAACAGCACAGAAATAAATTCAGAGGAACAAAGTGTCAAAGAGAAAACAACAGACATCCAAAAACAGCAACTAAATAAAACATTAGAGAGCAAAGTTAATAAACAGAATAAATCCATCAATATGAAAAGATGACCAGACAGCAACAAAAAATTACAAAACATACTAAGACACAGGAAGACATGGTCCACTCCAATGAACAAACTAAAAACCAGGAGTAGATGCAGAACATTGAACAACTAATCAAAGATATCCAAACAAATATTATGAACCAATTAATGAACTGAAGGAAGAGATTAAGGATATTAAGAAAACACTGGGAGAGCATACTGAAGAAATTTTAAACATACATAAAAAGATAACAGATATCTAATGAATGGCACAATCCAAGACGTCATAAATACACAGGAAAGACTTAACAGCAGAGTTGAATAGATAAAGGAGAGAATTAGTGATGTGGAAGACAGTACATCTGAAATCAAACAGATGGTAGAACAGATAGATAAAAAGATAGAAAAAAATCCAGCAAATACTTAGGGATTTGAACGACAACACAAAATGCACAAACATAGACATTATAGGTATCCCAGAGGGCGAAGATAAGGGAAAGGGGACATAAGGTGTGCTGGAGGAAATAATGGCTGAAAACTTCCCAACCCTACTGCGAGAGATGGATGTACAATCCAGGAAGTGCAGCGCACCTCAAACAGTATAAATCCCAACAGGTCTACCACAAGACACATACTTGTCAAACTGTTCAATGTTCATGACAAAGAGAAAATACTGAAAGCAGCAAGAGAAAAGAGAACCATCACATACAAGGGAACTTCAAAAAGATAAAGTGCTAATCTCTCATCTGAAGCCATGAAGGCAAGAAGGTAGTGGTATGATATTGTTAAGGTACTAAAAAGAAAAAAAATCCAGTCAAGAATTCTCTATCCAGCAAATCTGGCACACAAAAATGATGGAGAGTTCAAAATATTCACAGGCAAACAGAAATTAAGAGAGTATGCCAACAAGAAACCTGCTTTTCAAGAAATACTAAAAGGAGTTCTACAGATTGAAAGGAAAAGAACAGGAGAGAGGGAATTGGAGGAGACTGTTACAACAACTAAAAAGACAAAAAGAGAAATAAAAACAACATATGACATACCTAAACCCAAAGAAAATATGGTTAATGTAAGTAATTCCTTGAGAGTAATAACACTGAAAGTTAATGGATTAAACTCACCAGATAAGAGACACAGATTGGCAGAATGGATAAGAAAATATCACTCATCTATGTGCTGTATACAAGAAACCCAACATAGACCCAGGGATTCAAGGATGCTGAAAGTGAATGGCTAGAAAACAATCTTACAAACAATAACCAAAAATAGATGCAAGTAACTATACTAATATCAGACAAAATAGACTTTAAAATGCAAAACTGTTGTAAGAGACAAAAACAAACACTATATATTAGCAAAAAGGTTAATCTCTGAAGAAAAAAGAACAATCATAAACATTTATGCACCTAACCAGGGCAACTCAAAATACATGATGCAAACACTAGAAAAACTAAGGGGAAAAATAGATGTCTCTACAATTATAGTGGGGGACTAATACACCATTTTTGCCATTAGACAGAACATCAAGACAGAATCAACAAAGAAACTAAGAATTTGAATAATACATTAGAGGATTTGGACCTAATATATATATATAAAGAACACTAAATCTAAATAGAGCAGGATATACATTCTTCTCTAGTGCACATGGATCATTCTCCAAGAAAAACCACATATTAAGCCACAACAAATTCTCAATGAATTCAGAAAGATTGAAATTATACAAAGCGATTTCTCTGACCACAAGGTAATGAAGCTGGAAATCAGTATGTGGCAGAGAACCAAATTAGGCAGCAAGATATGGAAGTTAAACAACACACTCTTAGACAAACAGTGGGTCAACGAGGAAAACCTCAAATGAAACCAGTACTACCTAGAAAAGAATGAAAATCACAACACAACATATCAAAACCTATGGCACCCAGCAAAACCTGTACTGAGAAGGAAATTCATAGCCATAAATGTATATATCAAAAAAGAAGAAAGAGTTGAAATAGAAGACCTAAATGCACACCTGGTGGAATTAGAAAGAGAAGAACAAACTATCTTCAAAGAAAGCAGAAAGAAGGAAATAACAAAAATTAGATCAGAGCTAAATGAAACAAGAAATAAGAAACACTAGAAAAAATAAACAAAACTAAAAGCTGGTTCTTGGAGAAAATGAATAAAATCGACAAATTCTTAGCTAGACTAACAAAGAAAAAAAGAGAGAAGATGGAAATACACAAAATATGAAATGAAGAAGGTTATATCTACACTGACCTCACAGAAATAAATAGTATCATAAGAGGATATTTGAAAAATTATTTGCTAACAAGAAAGATAATTGAAAGGAAACAGACAAATTTGTAGAAACACACAAGGAGCCTACAATGAAGAAGAAATTGTTGAACTCAACAGACCAATCACAAGTAAAGAGATAGTATCAGTCATCAAAACCCTCCCAACTAAGAAAAGCCCAGGACCATATGGCTTCACAGGTGAATTCTACCAAACATTCCAGAAAGAACTAACACCAATGCTGCTTAAACTCTTCCAAAAAGAAGAAGGAACATTTCCTAACTCATTCTATGATGCCAACATTACACTAATACCAAAACCAAATAATGATGCCACAAGAAAGGAAAATTACAGACTAATCTCTCTAATGAATATAGATTCTAAAATTCTCAGCAAAATGCCTGGTAAACATATTCAACAACACGTCAAAAGAATTATACACCATGACCAAGTGGGTTTCTTCCTGAGTATGCAAGGATGTTTCAATATAAGAAAATCAATCAATGTAATACACCATATAAGCAGATCGAAAGAAAAATATCACATGATCATCTCTATAGACACAGAAAAAATATTCTTCAAAAAAAAAAAAACACTCTTTCCTGATAAAAACACTGCAAAAGACAGGAATAGAAGGCAACTTTCTGAACATGATAAAGGGTATATAAGAAAAATCTACAGCTAACATCATATACAATGGTGAAAACCTAAAAGATTTGCCTCTAAGATTGGGAAAAAGACAAGGATGCCCACTATCACCGATCTTGTTTAACATTGTGTTAGAAGTACTTGCTTGAGCACTGAGGCAAGAAAAAGTTATAAAAGGCATCCAAATTGGAAAGGAAGAAGTGAAAACTTCACTCTTTGCAGTTGACATGATCCTATATGTAGAAAGCTCTGAAAAATCTGAAACAAAGCTTTTAGAACATATAAATGACTTCAGTAAAGTCACAGCTTATAAGATCAATGCACAAAAATCAGTAACATTTCTGTACACGAGTAATGAGCAATCTGAGGAGGAAATCAAGAAAAAATATCATTTATAATAGTAACTAAAAGAATCAAACACCTAGGAATGAATTTAACTAAAGATGTAAATGACTTATATACAGAAAATTACACAAAACTGTTAAAGGAAATAAAAGAAGACTTAAATAGATGGAAGAATATTCCTAGTTCATGGATAGGAAGACTAAACATCATTAAAATGTCTATCCTACCCAAATTGATATACAGATTTAATGTAATCCCAATAAAAATCAACACAACATTTGTTTACTGAGTTGGAAAAACTAACTATGAAATTTATTTGGAAGGGTAAGAGGCCCTGAACAGCCCAAGACATATTGAAAAAGAAAAATGAAATCAGAGGAATCACACTACCTGTCTTTAAAACATACTACGAAGCTACAATGGACAAAATTGCATGGTATTGGCACAAGGATAGACATACCAGCCAATGGAACCAAATTGAGAGTTCTGATATAGATCCTCACATATACAATCATCTGATATTCGACAAGGCAACCAAGCCCACCCCACTGAGAAAGAATGGCCTCTTGAACAAATGGTGCTTGGAGAACTGTATATCCATATCCAAAAGAATGAGAGAGGAGCACCATTTCACACCTTATACAAAAATCAAATCAATTTGAATCAAAGATCTAAATATAAGAGCCAGGACCATAAAGACTTTTGAAGATAATGTAGGGAAGTATCTATAGGACCTTGTAATAGAAAATGGTTTCATGAAATTCACACGCAAACCACTAGCAGAGAAAGAAAAAATAGATAAATGGATCCTGTTCGAAATTAAAACCTTTTGCATGTCAAAGAAGTTTGTCAAGAAAGTGAAAAGACAGCCTACCCAAAGGGAAAAAACATTTGGTAACCATATATCTGATAGGAGCCTAATTTTCAGCATATATAAAGAAATCCTATATCTCAAAAATAAAAAGACAAAGAACCCATCTTGTAAAGTCATAGTCTTATACCATTTTGTCACTAATTCTTTGATTAATGCTTAATTTCATATTTATTTGATTTTTTGTAGTGTAACATTGAGTTCCATTTCATTCCATTCTTCATGTATTCCTCAGATGTCTTCTTGTGGTTACCATTATATATAAATATAACATCCTAAATCTGCAAAAAAAAAAAAGAACCCATTTAAAAAATGGGCAAGCGGTTTGAACAGACTCTTCTACAAAGAAGAAATACAAATGGCTAAAAAGCATATGAAATGATGCTCAACATCACTAGCTATTAAGGAAATGCAAATCAAAACTACAATGAGATATCATCCTACACCCATTAGACTGGTATCCATTAAAAAAAACAGAGTACTACAAGTGTTGGAGAAGATATGGAGGAATGGGAACCCTCATCCACTGCTCGTGGGAATGTACAATGGCCCAGCCATTGTGGAGGACAGTCTGGTCATTCCTCAAAAAACAAACTATAGATCTTCAATATGACCCAACAATTCCACTGCTGGGTATATTCCCAGAAGAACTGAAAGCAAGGACACCAATGATAATAGTGGCATTTTTCACTCTTGCCAAAAGTTGGAATCAACCTGAATGCCTATCATCAGATGAATAGATCAACAAAATGTGGTACATACATGCAGTGGAATATTACTCAGCTATAGGAAGAAATATAGTGCTAACACACAGGATAACATGGTTGAATTTTGAGGACCTTATGTTGTGTGAAGCAAGGCAGGTATTGAAGGACAAATATTACTTGACCTCACTGATATGCTTAGCAAATCAAGCTGACTCAGATAGCTAGAGTCTGGAAGACAGGTTTACAGGAAATAGAAAGGGAGAAGAAGTTTGTGAGCCAAAGCCCATACGGGCAAAATCTATGATAAGTTGGAAGTGTGTAGTTGGGCAGTGAAGGGGTATGACAGGAGTGTAATGATACAATTGTATTGAGCTGTGAAGGGTTGACAGGGGAATAGAGTGGACAGCGTGGGTTGGACAGTCCATGGAAATGGGGGGACAGTTGGAGGAGGGACCAGGTGATCACTGGGGATTGGTGGGTATGTGGATGAAAGTACAAAGTTGGGAACACTCTATTGGCAGTATGACAAGGACGGTAACTGGTTTAGGGTGTTAGATGAGTGGTACCTGGGACAAGGTGCACCTGGGGCAGTCTTTTAGAGAATGTGAGTGTGAGCACTTTGTCACAAGGGGAAGGTGTCTCTTGAGAGGATAGGTAGTTCTTAATAGGGAAGGACAAACCAGTGTGCCAAGAATTCAGTGTGGTTGCAAGTAACTTTGAATATTGTAATCCAAGGAATGAAAACTGGTGGTTGCCGTGGTCTCCAAGGGCAGGGAGAGGGAGGAATAGAATAGATGGAACAGGGGGTATTCAGTGGGCAGTGGAAGTGTTCTACATGATCTTGCAATGATGGATACAGGCCATGTTAAATATCATCAAAATTTATAAAAGTGTACTGTCTAAAATGTAAACCATAATGTAAACCATTGACCATGGTTAGTAACTATGTTTCAATATTTGTATATCAGTTATAACAAACGTACCATCCACATATAAAAATGTATTAATACGGGAAGGGGGAAAATGGGGAAGATGTTGGGTATATGGGAGTTTCCTGTATTCTGTATGTGACAGTAGTGTGACTTAAAATTTCTTTAAAAACAAAATTTAAAAAAAAGTAAGACAGTGGGGAATAAATGGAAGAAAATGTCATTGTACATACAGGACAACAGATATTACAGTGATGAAAGGAAAAATGGCAACATTAAAAAAAATATTCTTCATTATTTTTAATATCCCAACTTTTAAATTTTATTTTATTTTTAGTTTTTTAAAAAATTTTATGTATCTTATTTCTTATATTTAAACATATCGTTATTTTTCATTTTCCTATTAATTGTATTTGGCTATATTATTGGCTTTATTTTTGAAGAAGCTTTGGATCACAGAAGGGTAACAACTGGGGCAGGGGAGGATCATTGGTGTGGGGTCTCAGTGATGGGGGATACATGGGAGGAAGTTTACCTGGACATACATATAAAGCATATAAACATGTTGAAATGTTCACAGGGTATTGTCACAGTGGTTGAGGATTCACACAATAACCAATAAAATATTGAATTCCCATCTTGGAGAGCTCTGCCACATTCTCTAATGGAACAGCAATAATTCACCAAGTACAGGGACAATGACTGGCGAAGGAGGATGGTACAATGATATTTGATATTGATGACTAGCCTTATGAGCCTTTGCTCTTGAAATTGCAACTTAGCCTAGTGTTGTAGGGCAATGCAACTGGAAAAAGATCTTGAATCAATGGGGGAAAAAGTAAAAAAAAAAAAAAATGAGTTTGTATGGCTAAGAACCTTCAAGGTGAGTCGGGAGGTCACCCCAGAGGTAACGCTTAAGCTTGTTCCAGCAGGATCTCATAGACTGCCAAAGTGGATACTACCCCAAATAGTGGGGTTTGTAAGGGACCTGGGGACACCCAGGTCCTATGGTCAGGGCCGATAGCTCCAGAGTTTGGTGCCTTGCCAGTGGGCCCTACTTTGGAATTTGTGCTCCTGAGTGCGACAAGTTTGGACTCAGTTATGGCTTCCCTACACGTGGCTGATTTGTTCCTTCTATTTGAACCTGTAGTTGGTGCTGGAGTTTTTAGGTGTATGTCCAAGAGACTTAAATCTTTGGGCTGTCCATGTGCCAGCTGGGCCCTGAGCATCAACGGAGTTGCAACACCTACGCCCCAGTTCATTGGACTCACCCAGGACAACTAACAAGGAGGTGAGGATGGGCAACCACCATACCAAGGAAACGAGAGAGCCTACAACTCAACTGCAAGCAAAAGAGTCCCATCCATCAGCTGTATGGGATTGAAGACCCTTCTCAATTAGAAGTGGAGTCGACATCATCATCCTGGAATCCTTAGTACTGGGGAATGAACTATGGACTATAGTGGACTTACTGATATTCTACTACAGACTTATTGTGATTCTAGCAATCAAAATTACAACACTGATGTGGAAGCAGTGGTCACTGGAGGCTCTGAGGGCAAGGAGAGGGAAAAATAGGTGTAATAGGGGGCATTTTCTGGACTTGGGAATCGTCCTGAATGACATTGCAATGTCATATATAAGCCATTATATATCTTCCCATAACCTACAGAATTGAATGGGAGAGAGTATAAACTACAATGTAAACTACAATCCATGCTCTGTGGCAATGCCCCCAAATTTGTTTTCAATTAAAATGAATGTACCACACTAATGAAGGATGTTTTTCATGTGGGAAAAAGTGGGAGGTATGGGGAGCAGGGCATATGAAAATCCCTATATTTTTTATGTAACATTTATGTAATGTAATTATCTTTAAAAAAATAAAAAATATATTTAAAACAAAAAATAGGACCACATTGTATATCATGTAATATAAGAGGTTTTCTCTCCCTGATTTTCCCTTTAAATTTTATTTTCTTGGTTGCAGAAATTTAAAGCATGATTTGGATTCATTAAAACTCCTGGACCTCTTTTGTCATCAACTTAGCAATGTAAGACATGGCATTGAAAATCTCCCCTTAGAAACAACTAATAAAAGGACAAATCCCACTTGTTTGGAAATCTGGAAGATGCTAGAGACTGGAGAAAGAATCCACAAATGTTGCATAGATGAAAAAGAATAAAAATAATACCAAAACAAATGTAGAAGAATTATGACCTAGACCTGTCATTCCAGAATCCTTCCCCTCACTCTGTCCCACACAGCTTTAAGAGTCACACAGTGGCAACACTGTCTAAAGATGTCCTGCCATGGATTCACACCAGAGAGCCACTCACAGCAGCAGCTTAGAACCTCATATATATCCAGGCACAGGGACTCAATTCCACAGAGACCCATAGCAGAACACAATTTTCAAGCAAGCATTTGCATACAAAATGGCTCCCAGGATATAAAGGATAGTGGAAGACACGTTGGCAAGAGGTTCACACTTTCAACACAGTCTTTAATGGCTGGATTACCTAATGGAAAAAATGGTCCCTTTTTGAACATTGAATCCATCTGGCTACCTGGGGCATAATATGCAAAATAATGAAATGGTACCATATGCAAAATAATGAAATGGAACCCCTAATTCACATCATATACAACAATTAACTCAAAATGGATTGAAGACTTAAATATAAGAACTAGGACTATAAAACTCCAAGATGATAACTAATGTAAACATCTTCAGGATCTTTAATTAGGTAATGGTTTCTTAGACTTTACACCAAAACACGAGCAATGAAAGAAAAACAGACAAATGGGACTTTATCAAAATTAAAAACTTTTGGGTATCAGAGGACTTTATCATGAAAGTAAAAAGACAAAATATTTAATGGGTGAAAATATTTAGAAAACATATATAAATAAGTGTTTAATATCCAGAATATATAACGATACCCTACAACAACAAAAAAAGACAAAAAAAAAAAAAAGCATTTTAAAAGCGGGCAAAAGACTTGAATAGCCATTTCTCTAAAGAGGATATACGAATGGCTAAAAGGCACATGAAAAGATGCTCAACGTGATTAGCTATTAGGAAAATGCATATTAAAATCACACAGAGATCCCACTTCACATCCACAAAAATGACTACTTTAGAAAAACATAAAATTACAAGTTTTGGAGAGAATATACTTATTCATTGTTGATGGGAATGTACAATGGTGTAGTTGCTTTGGAAGATATTTCCAGGGCTCCTAGGAAAGTTAGATATAAAATTACCATATGAAATGGCAATCTCACTTCTAGGTATATACCCTAAATTTTAAAAGCATGCACTAGAACAGATATTTGTACAATAATGTTCATGGTGGCATTATTCACAATTGCCAATAGATGGGAGCAACCCAAGTGTTAATCAAGCAATGAATGGATGAATAAAATGTGCTATATACATACAATAGAACATTATTCGGCTGTAAAAAGTAATGTAGTTCTGATACCTGCAACAACACAAATAAGCATGAAGACATCATGTTGAGTGAAATGAGGCAGACACAAAAGGACAAATACTGCATGATTCTCACTTATATGAAATAATTAAAATAAGGAAACTCTAAGAGTCAGAATCTAGAATATAGGTTACCAGGGAACAGGGTGGGGTAAGGGCTGGGGAATTGATGCTTAAATTGTACAAATTTTCTATTTGGGTTGATAGTAAAGTTTTGGTAACAGATGGTGGTGAGTGTAGTACAACATTTTCAGTGTAATTAAAATATGAGAATGTGGTTAAAAGGAGAAATTTTAGGTTGTGTATATGATAGAATAAAAATTTAGAACAAATGTGACTGTACAACATAAACAATGAACCCTATTATAAAGGATGGAGTATAATTAATAGTAAAATTATAAAAGTATTCTTTCATGAAATGTAACAAATGCAACATAGTAATAATAGGTTGATATATGGGAACTCTGTATTTTATGCATGCTTTTTTTAAACCTACAACTTCTTGCACATAAAATGCCTTACTCTCTTGAGAAATTATAGCTTCTTTTCATTAAATAGTTCTACATTTTTAAAATTGAGCTTAATACAATGAATGCATGCATTCTAAAAATAATATCTGGAGAGCAGGTGTACCTTAGTTGGTTGAGCACCTGCTTCCCACATACAAGGTCCTGGGTTTAATCCTCAGTACCTCTTAAAAATAAATAAACAAAAATAAAAATAAATTCTAAATTGATAGTCAATAGTTTTAAGTTCAAATACCTATACTCGGTAGTCAATAAGTTCAAATACCTATACTTCCTTGAACATATAGGCAATGTTTTTGTTTTTACCCTGAAGTTCAGAGTGGTCAGATATCTTGCCATATCAGTAAAAAAGTACAATATTATGAACCATTGGGAGGTGTCCAAAATTTTAGCCCTTCAGAGCTGTTTTACTCCCAAATAGTCCAACTTAGTGAATTTCTTTAGCAAGTTCATGATCTAGCCATCTGATAGAATTAAACAATATTAATTATATTATCCTTTTCAGTTTTTTCCAGATTTCTCATTAACTGACCAAGGGTAGTAGCCCAAACACAAAGAAAAAAAAATCACTATTTCTGTCACTTCTTTTTTTCATGAGATTTTACATTATGAAACACAAGTCTGCATGATAAGTGATGGAGTGGAGACTATGTACAGAACATTTCCTCTTTCATTTGAATGAAGTATCTTTTATTTTGTCTATCCCATCTATAGAAAATGAGCTTGGCTGTTATAATTTGGAGCAAAATTTTCAATTTATTTATTGGAAGGTGATTAAATAATAGCTTATACTATGCATATTGAAAACATTGATAGTTGACAGTAATGTCAATGCATATCTATGGGGAAAGAATGGATTATTCAATAAATGGAGCAGGTAAACAAAGTTATCTATATGCATAAAAATACAATTGAATTCCAAACTCAAAGTATATAAAAAATTGACTCCAGGTGAATTAAGGGCTTCAACATCTTAAGCAAACTTTAAAATTGTTTGTATAAACTTTACGTGACTATTACCTTATAGTAAGTGAAGGACATCTTAAAACATAAAAAAAAAAGCTAACTATAAAATGAAATATTGATTACTTTGATTATATTAAGATTAAATTATTTTCATTAAAATGCACCTTAAATATAATGAAAGGCCACCTACAAACTGAGAGAAAACATTTACAACACGTGGTTATCAGAGGACTGATAACATCAATATAAATAAATTCCTATAAATCAACCAATAGAAAGGACAAGAAACACACACAAAAAATGGGCAAAAGTTATGAAGTAATTTCATAGAAGATTGTATTAGTCAGCCAAAGGGGCGCTGATGCAAAATACCAGAAATCTGTTGGCTTTTATAAAGGGTATTTATTTGGGTAGAAGCTTACAGTTACCAGGCCATAAAGCATAAGTTACTTCCCTCACCAAAGTCTATTGCCATGTGTTGGAGCAAAACGTCTGTTAGGGTTCAGGCTTCCTGGGTTCCTCTCTTCCAGGGACTTGCCTTTCCCTAGGCTCAGCTGCTCTGTTATCTTCACCAAACTAGCTGTAGACTATTAGGTGAAAGGCTTGTTCCTCTTCCCGGAGCCTTCTCTCTTTTCTCACTACGAAGCTTCTCTGTGTGCTTACTTCCTGGGGCTCCAGCTCAAGACTCAAGCATTAAAACTCCAAAATCAAAACTCCAATTACCTCTTATGCTCTGCCATGTAGTTTTATCTGTGAGTCCCTGCCGACTTGGACTCAAGATCTTACTGATGTGGCCCAATCAAAGCCCTAATCATAATTTAATCCCATCCAGTTACAGACCAGTTTACAAACATAATCCAATATCTATTCTTGGAATTCATAAACCATATCAAACTGCTACAAAGATTAAAAAAAACATGTTTGATAAACCTATAATGAGACTTCATTAATAAGGAAAATGTATATAAAGGCCACATAGAGATACCATTTTAGAATCATTTGAATGGTGAAAATGGTTAAGAATTTTGACAATACCAGAGTACATGGTTCTAGAGGATCTTGACATGTTGCTGATGCAAGTGTAAATTGGTATAACCACTTTGGAAAGCATTTTGACATTATCTTCTTATAAAGGTGAATATCCATGTAACCGGTGATTTATCCATTCTATTCCTAGGCATATATACTCAAGAGAATTTCTTGCATGAGCCCAAAAAACAAAAAATCATAGCAGCACTGTTGATAATAACAGAGGGAAAAAATGGGAAATCAAAACAAAACAATCCCAACAGGAACAGAAACAAAAGCCTAGGAATAATCAAAATCATCAGGAGAATGGATGCATGTTCAGTGCAAAAATCAAGACCCAGAAGATTGCATAAGATGATACACTTGCATAAAATCCAAATTGAACTAAACTTAAATAATATTTGACAAATATAATTATGAGATAAAAATTTATTTTAAAATGCAGGGAAATGGTAAACTCAAAAATCAGGATAGTGGATATCTTAAGCAGAGGATGGGTTAGGGGAGAAGCATAAAGGCCGATGTAAGTTATTGTCAAAGTTCTGGTTCTCAGGTTGGATGAAGGGTTTAATGGAGTTCATTATATAATTAAAAGACAAGACTACTTTGTATGATTTTTTTCTGTTTTTGCTAACATTGTCAAGTGAGCTGCTCCCTGAGATAGGATAAGCTTCATTTGACAACATGGCAGGTAAAATTTCCTTTGTCTCTTTGTGAAATTTGAATCCCTCACTTGACAATTGAGGAAGGGGAGGCCCAGAGGCACAAAAAACTTCACCATATGACCTAGGCCTTTCCAACAATAGTACTCAATCTCCCTGACCACTGGCCACTACGACTAGACAATGGAAAAAATGATTCAAATCCTTTCCCAGAGGTTTTTCTAACTGATGCTGGTGGTTTTCCCCTTTACGTTTTGAACAGCAAGTTGTGAGCATGAGAGTCCTGACTATCAGTTTTCATAACCTTCAATACTTTTAGGAACTGGTCTGAGAAAATGATCAGCTTTTCTGTCATGCACCAAGAAGAAAAAATAGAGACCAGGAGTCTTAATGTGGTTTGGATAACTGATGCAGTCTAAGAGTGAGCTCTACTCCTAGAAATTCCCAGTTAAATAAGTCAATAAAGTCCTTTCTGCTCAAGCTTTTTCAAGTATGATTCCTGGCACCTGAAACCAGTCTTGAGGGAAAGGTAAAAACAAAGGATCAGAAACAGAGAAGTGTTAAAAGAAAATCCCCTAATAGCACATCTTCAATCTTCCCTCTGTTTTATTTGAATATAAATGGGTTCTTTACTATTCCAGATCTCAAATTGCCTACCTTTGAACTCAGTAAATTTCGGAATTACCTGCATTGTTTGAATTCTTATGATGGCTGTTCATTTTTCTTTCTCTGATCAGTACTGACTGAACATCCAATGAGGACAGGGTCCTGAACTAGGCACTGACAATAAAAGAAGAGGAAGGCATATCTAAGAAATACAGGATGTAGTCCTTGACATTGATATATATATGAAAGAAGATAAACAATAAATTAAAAGGACATGGATACATTAAAAAATAGCAATTTTATAACTAGCTCTTTGTATTTGTGGAGTTGCTTATGTTGATTTCATTCTAAATTTTCATTCCATCTTCTCTTGGATTTTAATGTTTTACTTTTTCAAATATGAATAATTTCTATGCTGAGTCTCTAGGAATATGGCTCTTAAATATTCTTTTCCTTCAATATCAAGGGCCACTTTGGATGAAAAGGCAGAGGACATCAGGAGTTGTTTCTCTATGAGCATTAATTCAGGAAGACTGATGGAAGTGCCCTTACATACTATCTACTAGTCCAAACCACTTGTTTTTCAATTTAAAAAGTGAGATCTATTGAGGTTAGTTAATTCATCTAAGGTCACATTGATAGCTTGTGTAAAGACCTGGTCTCTGTGACTCTAGTTCCTTGCTCTTTCCACTATTTAACATTGACTTCTCCTCCTCTTCCCATTCCAATGTAGATTAAACACTAATTGACTATCTGCCTCTTGCTATAAAAAGAAACCCCATTGAAGTATAATTTAATCAAATGAAACTACCTGGAATAAATGGGTAGTTTCTGGCTAGCAAACTCTTTTATCTATTACTTAACGTGGGAAAAACACTAGGCTGAGAGTCAGGAAAGGGCTCTTATCTTGGCTTTTTGAGGAGCTATTTTAATGATCTTGGAAAGTCACTTACAATCACAGGGTTTCAGTTTCCTCATCTAAAAAGTAGGGATTGGACTGTATGCTCTAAAATTTATGTCCAATCTTTTAATCTTGATACCACCCAAGGCATCCAAGGATGAAATCTAAGTTTCCTAATATTTGAAAGTAGCCGTGAGTTGGAGACTTCACAGCTACCAAAAGTCATTCTTTTGATTTTGGTCCTGAATATGCTGGTATCAGAAGTCAGTTACCAAATTTTAGATGACTTGTTAACATTTTAATTTTTCTTAGCAGTGATATTGTCTAGCCCTATTTCAACCCTTACCAGAGCCACTTAAAATTGTGTCTATGAAGTTCAAAGATGAGAAAAAGGTCATACAATAATAAAATAGCCATAAATCAGGTGCCACCCCATGATGGATTACTTCAATTTAGAAAGGTTAATATGGTTATCATTTTTCTTAATATTTATGCTGTCAGTTCCCCTATTCCTTTGATCAACACTGAAGCTTGGATTACCAAGCTTCTCCTTCATTCTGCACTCCTTTATAATGAAGAACCAATCTATTAGAACTTTGTCCCTATCTCAAGCCAGCATACTTTGTTTTTCCATATATATTAGAACTTAGTCTTCTTAAAGTAATTTTACTCACTCTCCCATCCCCCTTTTATTCTGAGGTTTTCAAACATTTTTAACATAAACATTTACAACTAAATTTTATGTAGAAGACTTTGCATACTCTTCCACTGGGATTTGTGTGAAAAGAAACAAAAGAAAGAAGGGAATTCATTAGACTGAAAGTGATGGAGAAAAAGCCATTGTTACCCGAAGCCAAGGTCATATCCAGTAACAGCACAACTGAAAAAAATAAGAGAAAGATACAGATGTCCACTTGGTGACAGTAAACCACAGTATGATTATATTTTCAGGTGGTTACTCACTGAAGACTTGGCACTTCCCCCTGACCTATAGCTGTGGAGGTTACAATTAGGCAACTCTCAAATCTCATTGTACCAGTGCCCATTGTTTAAATTATAATTGGAAAATGATTTATAATAAGTTCAACTATGATTGTGCTAGGGGAAAAGGAAAATGTGAGAGAAACTTAGCAATTTCTCTTTCTAGATATTTGTGTATAGATCAACCAGCTAGAATTGAAGGCCAACTAATACAATTAGACAAATGAAACCTTTTAAGTTAAAAGTATACCTACATTATGGTGAGTTTAAAACATTCCATCTCACTAAAGAATATTATAATGGGGAAAATATCTACATTTCAACAAAATAATACAACTTTCCAACTCAACATTTCTGCTTAAAACCTGTTACTGGCTTGATTCTTTCAGTTACATGGACAAGGCTCCAAATGTAGTCATTGAACCTACTGGATTAATTAACTTGTTTCAAAGCAGACCAGTTTGGTATTTAAGACATAAAAGGCAAGAATTTGGTGAATTCCAAATACAAATGTTTTCTTATCCTTAAAACAGGAATGCGATACAGTGAGTGTGAGGGTAACTGTGGGATTTAGAGAAAGACAGAGAGAGAGAGAATTAGCTAATGGGAATGGAAGGTTAATAAGATTACTAAGACTTAACTAAAGCACTAATATTTTATTAATATTTAGTGCCATTTATCCTATTTAATTCAGAATATATTGCAAACAGCTTAAATCCAACAAAATACCTCCCCTTAAATAGGTAATGTATAGTGACAGGTACTTTCTCCAAAACACCTATGGGAAATATGGGTAGAAGCAATGGGTATGTAAGGTCACAGTTTGTTGGCATTTATCCTGAATTTTATCTCTCTAATTGTTAATTATTCATTTTGCTATGTTTAAGGCAATTAATGTGAGAGTTATTTACTGTTCTTGATAATTAGTATAGTGATTAGAGCATGCTTTATATTATGTTGGAGTTTTCTTTTTAAATAGTTCATGAACAGAAAACAGGAGCTGAGTTTGATAATGTGATCAGAGTGGTAGTTTTTGAAGGGAGGTGATAGAGGAGTACATCCTTTCTATATTTAAGTGGTTTCATTTTAACCTGATTTGAAAGACTAACATTGTGGAACTGGATGGTAAATGAGAACCAAATATTCATCTACTGATATGCACAATGATGGCATCTGTTTTTCAGCTTAGATGCCTAAATTTCCACTAGACCATGTTAAATAATCAGCTGCCAGGGATATGCCTGGGTTTTGTATTGGGTCTCCATATATGTCAGGTAGGTAATTGTACTACTTTCAATATCTGGCTGGTCAAATGAGAGACAGCTGAATATGATAAACAATGGAATAGACGGCAGAAGCAAACTAAAAATGATAGTAATGTATGATGAACAAGATTTAGTAGTTCTTTCACTGATTGGAAAACTGTATGGCCTCTTAAGATTCACCAGTGAAAAGAATGGTTTGTATATCTAAGGAGACTAATATGGATAATCCAGATAAAGACTACCCCCGCCCCACCCCACATACACCCTAAGGATACATACAGGTTGTTTCCATTTCAATTATTGACTCAATGTTTCACCTCATAACTTGGTGCGGGATTATCATAAGTGCTGGTTAGAGTTGGATATAAAACAATTATATTTTGTATAAGCAGCCATGCATAGAGTTTGTGAAATGAAAAGTGAAGTCTGTCAGAGTATGTGATTTAGAAAGATGTCTATTTTGATTTTATTTGAGAAAAAAAGCAATTTATTACTGAAAATTTAATGACCAGGAAAGCAAAGAGGTAAATACAACAAGATTTCGTACTTCAGTTTAGATATTAAAATAATAGTAACAAAAACAATATCAGCACCTAACATTTATTTAACACTTACCATGCTAGGCATTTTGCCAGGTGCATTATTCATTGATTTCAGAATTACATATTTTAACTCATTAAATCCTCACAACACGGTGAAGTAAGTACGTCCATTTTTAGTATTTTACAGAAAAGGAAAATGAGGCACAGAGAATTTTAGGGTTAAACGATTAGCCTAGGGTTGCACAGCTATTAGATGACAGAGCCCTGAAACCAGGCCTGGAAATGGCAGTGTGGTTATTTGCTGGGAATTACAAATTAGAGCAATAATAGAGAGCCCGATGATCTAGTTTCTTCCCAATGCTACTCAGGCCACAAATGGCTTAACAATCTGTCTTTCTTTCAATTAACCATTTGCTATATATTCAGGCAACTCTACCTTCCTAGTTCCATGGATGTCAGCTAACAGCACATTGGCTTGAACAGACAGAAGTCCAATTGTGCATGACTTGTGACCATTTCTAAACATTTTAGTGATGGGTTTCTTTATTAAAGATAATGCTTCCAGAGACAGAGCTTTTTAAAAAAATTTCTCAGCCTTTCTCAAAGCATAAGGCCAAATTCTTACATATATCCTATTGATCATGGATAGAATACTTTTGACATAATAAGGAAGAATAAGGCCAATACTATGCCAAGAGATAGCTAATGAAGAATGAAGAATAAACGGGTTTGAGGGAAGAAATAAATTTGCATTATGAAGTATTATTTGGGAAGAAAATTTTGCAAAAATAAAATAATAAAAGAAAATGTAAGAACCATATTCCAAGTGTCAGGAACAGCCTTCAAAAAATTCCAAACAATCAAATTTCAGTTTGAAGGTAAAGCATTCTTTCCTTCTATTGATCCTCTGTGCCTACCATTCTGGATAAGGCTTACTTAATTTTTAAAAATAAAATCATTTTAATAAAATCATGATGAGTTGAAAGCTTCATTCTGTTCCTGCAAACAAAGCTTTAAACAAGGTCATAGATTATTTCATCTGTGCTCAAGAATTCTATTCAGGCTTTTGCTGTGTTTTACTATAGTAAATAACAGGAACTAGAGTTGGTTGTTTTCAACTCTATCCCAGAGTGGTTTAAATGAACAATTGCCCTCAGTTTGACTTCCTTGATCTGGACTGTTCAACAATTTCATCTGAAACCTCTTCATATTAATAACATTACTTCTATTCCTCCTCCTGCTCTCAAGTTATTATTTGTAAACCCCTCACCCTCAAAAGTCAAATATAAAAGGATGAAAATGGACACTAGTCCACTGTGGAGATAAATTTGCCCCTTTTGTCAAGTAGACACATCTTAAAATTGTTCATCATCTTTGTAAAGGAACAGTCAGACTTCTGAGAATTTCCAGATTGACTAGAACTTCTCTGGATCCTTAGAAAGTATCCCAGTGTAATTTCTGCAAAGTGGGCTAGGTCACTTCAATAATAACAACAATACCACAAGAGTAGCAGCAGCAAACTGCTAATAGAGCTCACCCTATATGCCAGGTACCATTCTAAACACTTTACACGCATCACTTATTTAATAGTTAATAGGAAGTAGAAAAATCATTATGGCATCAAATGACTATCTTTCACCAGTTCCTGGATATAGGTGGTTTTCAGCATTAGCTACTATTAGAGAAAATCTGGATTACTTCTGTTTGCTCTTTTTCCCTCAGAAAATAACTGTATTTGGTATGTTATGACACAAGCCCTGATAGAAATGCACAGGTCAAATAGGTTTATAACGCAGGGACAATATGGGCCAAAATGAGCCCTCGACTGCATACAGAGATTTCCATGGCTTTTATTAAAGCTTTCATTATTCTTTTTTTCTCTTATGTGGTGAGAAATAAGATACCAACCACCTGTATGGTAAAGAAGAATAAAAACCTAGACATAATTTCAGAAACAAGCTGAAGAGTGTTCATTTGTAAGCAGTTGCTTTATTCAAATAGAAACTTCTTTGGTAGCTGATTTTTCTCAGCTAAATCCTTGCTGCTTGTGCTTGGGCTAGGGTTGAATGAGTACACACACCAAAACAATACAATTCCAGTATTGTTGGTGAAGTCCAATCTGAAGAACTCCTTCAAGGCTCCTGACGTTTTTCTCCATTGTGGTAGAAATTCTTTGACCAAATTTTGCCAGGGATCTAATTATGCAACCCTGATTTTTCTCATTTTTAAGGTTTTCCTGCTCTAAATTTTATTCCTTTAAAGGGAAAATGAGAATGAGGATAGAAGTTGATCCATTTGGTCAGAATGTCTTTGAATAAAAAAAGCACTTCTCAGGAGATATGTCTATGTGAGTGCCTTCCTCCACTCCATTTAAAACAATATACAAACTGGAACCTCTAATCTTACTTACATTGATTTTATATAGAACATAATACCAATTTAGTGATTATATAGCACATAAAGCCCACTTTGTGCTAAAAAATAACTATTGCATTTGAAACAAATTAAAGAATGGCACTATACTCTTTCCCTCCATGGCACTCTTGTAATAACCTTGTAAAGATTTTGAGTCTCTAGGCCATTAAGGCAAGCCTACTAGAATATTGCTTGGAATATATGACAGCCACACATGTCTTCACTCAGAGAGAATCTCTTCCTCTTGCATGATATCACTCCTATCCAACGTTTTTGAATATCAGCCAGTGCAATACTACTAGACACTTTACACAGGTATAGAATTTGTTAATAACAGAAAAAGTACAGTAAACATGGGAAGGAAATTGGGGCAAGAGGGAAAGATATACTAAGGAGCAAAGGACCAAAATGACTAGGTTTTCTAGGAAAATAACTTGTGCTTTATATTCAGAGTACAGGATGTTGTTACATGCTTATAAATGTTATGCTCTAAGGGAATTTAATTCAAGCTTCCAGATTTTTCATGGATAATATTTTTTTCCTTTGCAGGAATAGAACAACTTGCTCAAAATGAAAAGATGTGGAATATGACAGAAATACATATGACTTGTTTTGATAGAGGTGAGTGATCAAAAGAAGACCTAGTTTTAAGTAGGTATATGACTGGCATATTATTCCAGAGCAAGTTTTTTGAGGCAAAAGACTAAGAAATATAACATTCATATGGAAGAACCATATTTCATCGAATATGTTGATGAAAAGAGAGAGTCGATAGACGACCAGTCCTGAAAACTCACTTGTAATGAGCAATAAAATGATAGTTCTTGTATTAAGTTCAGGGAAGTCATGAATTGATATAGGTCCCCAAAAAGAAAAGCAGCAAGCACCAATTCACTCAATGTACAGGAAATGAAGACTTGTTATTACTGAAAACCTGTATGTGCAGTGGGTTAAATAATAAATTAAAAAGCAGCTGACTCAGGAACGAGATCCCATCTTCCCATCAAGGAAAAACAAATAAGTGGCTGAAGGCAGAGGGAGGAATTAAATTGTAACAGCAGCACAGAATTTGTGGTTATTTTAGTCAGATATAGCAAAGGGCTACTATGCACCTGCAACATTTATAGAAGAAAATATTTTCGCATGACAAACTCACATGTGCAAATGCATAGTGGTAATTAGTGCAGCATATTATCATTTTATCTTAGCAATTACACATTGTTTAGGGGACAAGAAAGTTTTTTTTTTTTTTTTGAGGTACTTGGACAGGAATTTAATCCAGGACCTCATATATGTGGGAAGCCGGTGCTCAACCACTGAGCCACATCAGCTTCCCAGAGCTGGATTTTCCATTTGTTTGTTGCTTTTTGTTTGTTTGTTTGTTTGCTTGTTTTAGGAGGCATTGGGAACCGAACCCAGGACATCCCATGTGGGAAGCAGGAGTTCAACAGCTTGATTCACACCCACTCCCACAAGCAAATTTTTTGAAGAATCCTTGGAAACTTGTGCTCTGTATTCCTCATGTGGCAAAACCAGCATTCTTAAACTGCCCCAGTGATTTAGTCTGCAGCTTTCTCCCCTCCCCCTCTAAGGGACTTGGAGAGAGAGTCAAGACTGATGGGAATTACTCAGAATTTGGAAAAACAAATTAGCTTCAATTAAGTGTATGCTGGCAAGCAATCTCTGCTGTGCAGTTTACTCCCACAAACATTTTGTTCATGTGTACACATGCATGCATATGATTTCCTTTACCTTTTAAAGAGAAGCTCACACTTTAATAATGACAAAATGTCTCTGAACAGAATTCAATATGTCTTATATCTCAGCGGTTTAATTAATTTATTTTTTATCAAATACATTTATTATCTTACAGACTTCTGTGGGTCAGGAATTTGGGCATATCTTAGTTGAGTCTCCCGCTTCAACATTTTACAAAGATGCAATCAACATGTTGGCTGGGCTGCATTCTCTGGAGGCTCTGTAGGGAAAAAAACTTTTTCCAAGGTCATTCAAGTTGGCGGCAAAATTCATTTCTTTGCAACTATATGACTGAGGGCCACAGCTTCCTCCTGTCTGTCTGCTACCTTCAGTTACTAGAGACCACCTTCAGTTCCTTGCCATGTGACCTTATTCATAGGTACAGCCTGGCTATTTGTTTCCTCAAGGTCAGCAGGATAAGCAGTTTAACTTAGTGGTAACAAAAGGAGAGGTATGTAAATCCACTTTCAGAAATAAAGATGAACTACTGACATATTTGGTAAGGGCAAGTCCAATTTGAAAACCAAAATATTTCCCTCAATGCATAGCAGAACTAATTAAACTTAAATTTAATATCATGGAAAGTTGGAAAGTGCGTAAAGAACTAATTATGCTTGATGTATGTGTGTGGGGAGGGGGAAGGGAGTGGATTGAGGAATACATTCTTATTCGTATTGTGGAGGGGGCTACTGAATAGGTTGAAATTTTATCCATTTCTTCTCAATAGTAGGGTGACATTAGTTCTTGGTTTTTAGCCAGATTTCGGGGCAATTACTGGATAAGGTATTATAGAATATATAGTAATATAACAATGTTAGAATTCATAGATTTTCCCTACAGAAGTTTTTGTATTTCACTTGCTTAGCAAAAACATAATGTGAAGGAGGTATAAATTTCCAGGAAACAGATTTGGGAAAAATATCTAACTAGATAATATAATTTATTATGAGAACATTGAAAAAACAGTAGGACTTTATAACCATCTGTGCCTTTAAAAAATTAAGAACATTTATAAATTAGTTTGAGAAGTGAAAAGAAACTACCTACACAATGTCACAAAGTCATCTGTAGTGAAATTGTATCACCTATTGCTCTGCTAAGCATATCAATTCCATATTGCAGCCAAGTCTACACAGGCCAACTTTGTCTTAAATTCCAACAATAAATAGTCATATTTCAGAAGATAAGACAATAGAAATTATTAAAATGCATATATATAATTAGTTCTCCAGAATTTATCAAGGGGAAATGGGTAGATCTTTGCCTTCAGAAACTGTGAGGAATAAATTTGTGAGAGTAACTCCATCATCCCTGAAAAGCTCTGCTGTTGCTCTTCCATGTAGGTCAGATATTACTGTGGGAAGTGCTACCACTGAACTTGGATCCTTAAACCCAATTAGGGTGATCAGGAACCAAGTAATAGCACTTAACAAAGACAAGGTGGATGTGGCCACCACAGAGTCAACAACAATCAAAATAGCCTGACTTGCAGAGACCTATGTTATTGACTAGCTGATCATGGGGTACCTAGAAGCAAAATAGATGGGCAGTCTACTAAATTTCTACTTGATCTACTTAAGCAGAAGAGATCCAGGTCAAGTGAACAAAAATATAACTGGAATTACAAAAAACAGAGAGAAACAGCCCCTCAGTCAATTCCCAAATTTAAGATGATTTACAGACCCAGAGCCCACTAAATGAAGGAAAGGCTAGGTTGCCTTGGGTAAGGACCCTGCTACACTGTCAGAAATTTATACTGTTAATCTTCCTCCCAGCCTTCCCCAAAAGGTATCTATGATCTTTTACCAAGGTGACTGCATTAAGGAAAAGAAAATCATCAGATATTTGTGTGAAATGACATTAATTCCAGGAGACCCAAAATTTCGCCGTAGTCCACCAGTCAGAGTAACGGCTTGGAGGTCAGATGATAGAAAGAGTTTTAGCTCAGGTCCATCTCACAATGGGTCCACTGGCTCTCCAAACCTATTCTGTGGTTATTTCCCCAGTTCCAGAAGGCATAATTAGAATAGACATATGCAGAAATTGGCAGAATCTCCAGAGTGGTTCCCTGACTTGTGGAGTAAGTGCTATTATGGTATTAAAGGCCATATAGGAGCGACAGGAATAGCCAGAAGATGGAATTCAATGGAACCCAGAAGTAAAAGATGTTGTCATTGACATTACCATGTCATCCTAAAGCCAAAGAACTTCAAAGATTTCCAGCCATCCAGAATGTACCAGCCCTGGAAGGAAGCAAGCCTTCTAGCCTCTAAAACCAGAAGCCAAAAAATGACTCTTGTTAAGGTAACCCATTGTATGGTATTGGTTTTGGCAAGCATAGCCTGGAAGGTAAAACAATTTTTGGTAATTTGAGTGGGGTCTGTTCTTTTTTTAATTTTTAATTTTTAAAGAAGCTTTAGCTTACATAAAACTTACATAAAAAATATAAGGGATTCCCATATGCCCCACTCCTTCCTTCTTCCACACTTTTCCACATCAACAACATCCCTTATTAGTGTGGTACATTTGTTACAATTGATGAACCCATATTGAAACATTGCTACAAACTATGGATTACAATTTACATTATAGTTTACACTGTCTTGTACAATTTTCTAGGTTATGACAAAATATACAATGGCCTGTATCCATCACTACAATGTCATGCAGGACAATTCCAATGTCCCAAAAATGCCCCCATATTACACCTATTCTTCCCTCTCCTTCTCCTCAGAACATCTGGTAGCCACTGCCTTTATTTTTCTTTTCTTTTTTTAAATATATATTTTTATTTTTTAAAAGATACTTAGATTACACAAATGTTTCACAAAAAAATATAGGGATTCCCATATGCCCCGCTCCCCACACCTTCCACACTCTCCCACATAAACAACATCCTTCATTAATGTGGCACAATCATTGCAATTGATAAACACATCCTGGGACATTGCCATTGTGGATAGACCACAGAGAAACGCTTATACACATCTCAGCAGGATCTCATAGACTGCCAAAGTGGATACTACCTCAAATAGTGGGGCTCCTGAAGGCTCGGGAGACACCCAGGTCCTATGGTCAGGGAAGATAGCTCCAGAGTTTGGTGCCTTGCCAGTGGGCCCTACTTTGATGTTTGTGCTCCTGAGTGTGACAGAGTTGGACTCAGTTATGGCTTCTCTACACATGGCTCACTTGTTCCTTCTATTTGAACCTATACTTGGTGCTGGAGTTTCTAGGTGTATGTCCAAGAGACTTGAATCTTTGGGCTGTCCATGTACCAGCTGGGCCCTGAGCCTCAGCGGAGTTGCAACACCTTCTTTCCAGTTCATTGGACTCACCCAGGACAACTTACAAGGCGGTGAGGATTGACAACCACCATATCAAGGAAATGAGAAGGCCTGCAACTGCAAATGAGAGTCTCATCCATTGGCTGTATGGGATCGAGGACCCTCTCAATTATACGTGGAGTGGACATTGCCTTTATAACAGTGATAAGAGTTCTTCCATTGCTAGAATAATAAGAAGAGTATAGTAAAATAATAAGTCTACTTTAGTCCATTGTTCATTCCCCAATCTTGAGAATTTTGGGATGGTGATGTCTAATCTGTTCTAATTGAGAGAAAGTTTAGATGCGTAAGTGGGATCTATTCTTAATGTGGTGCTCCCTTTAATTTGAATCATTATGGTGGTTACCTACATCTTTCAAAGAGGATGCTAGCAAATGTTGAATGAACAACTGCAGATGACAAAGGCAAAGGGTTGCCCTAGCATGAAACAAAGTGATAAGCAGGAGGAGAGCTCTAAGAAAATTAAATATTTAGAGAATAGAAGGAAATATTAAGTTATTGCAGCAAAGATTAAAGAAAACCATCAGTTTTTTGTTTTGTTCTGTTTCTTTATCTGAGCCTTTATTAAAAATGAATAAAGCAAAAACACCAATAATCTGTACATCAGAGGAAGAGAGAGAGGCAACCTAGAGCAACTGAAATTTCCAAATCAAGTAGTAGTCTAATATCAGGGCAAATTGAACCAATTTTTGAAGAATATGAAACCAGTTGAAACTGATAAATCACTGCTTGACTGCCATGTTCACTGAACAATATTTGTTATTCATTTCTGAGCTTCTTACACTTCTTTTTAAGATAACCTCCAGATTGAAGTAGCTACTCTGCATACATCTTTTCTATGTTAGTTGTTCTGGCCCTTATTTAATTTCTGTCTTTGAAATCACACAGCTTTTTATAAGATAGGAAATGCTCCAAAAAGGCATCTTGCAGGATGATTGCTGTATAAAAGGACTAAGCTTGTAATAATGCTTATTAATGCCCCTGATTTAGCAGGAATGTTTCTACTTTGTTCAGTACACATTTGTTTTCTGAATTCGTTCCACTAGGAATTTTTTCTCTGACTTTGGTGTTATAATCTTCTATTCACCTCTGCTCTGTTAGCAGTTTGACACTGAATGTTGCTAACTTTTACAGAAAAGCCATGATGTCAGGGGAAAGCCTGTCTTTTTTGGCTGAAGTAATGGGACTCTGGTCTGTCAGTAGGAAGAACGATTACAATGGGAAAATGAATTAAATATTTTAACTGATTGAATACAATTGTTGAAAGAAAATAAGATTTTATATAAGTCAGAGTAGTCTGAAATTGATTGCTATTCTTGTTTTAATTTTATGAAGTACATTTACCATATTTTCCTCTATTTTCTGATTTATTAAAAGTTCTCCTCTTACTGTCAAGTGCAAGTTCACAAAATAATTATCTATAATCAGGTTTAGAAAACAAGCAATTGGGGAAGCGGCTGTGGCTCAGTCAGTAGGGCTCCCGTTTGCCATATGGGAGGCCCCGGGTTCGGTTCCCGGGGCCTCCTGGTGGGGGCAAGGCCCGCCCGCATGGCGTGGTTGGCTGACCCAGCGAGCGCAGGCAGCATGGGGGGGGAATAAATGAATGAATAAATAAAATCTTTAAAAAACAAAAAAAACAAAAAAACAAGCAATTGACTTCATCTATGATTACCTACTGAGCAACTTTAAACATAGTATGCATAAAACAGCTTTATTTATTCCTTCAATATTGTCTAAAAAAAGTCTGTTTAATAGTAATTATTCAAGGGCAGAGAGAATGAAATGGGAAAGTTTTAATGAGAATAGAATCTGTTTAGGAATTCCTCCGCTTTGTTTGTCTTTACACAAAAGCCCACACACAGCCATATTTCTTCAGGACCAATGTCTTGGAATGATTCCAGTCATGATTAATGACATCAAATGTCAGAGCATCTGTCATGTATGTTCATATCACAATTATGCCGAGTCCAGGCAGAGTACAGAGATGGGAGAAGGTAACCAGATGCTCATAAACAACAAGGTTTGTGAGTAGCTATAACACAAGGGCATTTACATTTTAGAAAAAAACCTCTATTTGAAACTTGCAAATATTATTTAAAAAACATCACTTATTACTATGTGTGAGTGTCTAAAATCATTTTACTAGCAGATTGTTTTTACCATTTAAAATAGCAAATATTTTAATTCATGCATCAATCGCAACTATAAAAGTAATATTTATTTGCTACTGGTGACATGAGAACCATTTACACTTCTTTATTTAATTTCAGCCTCAACAATGGAATCAAATATTCTTAAATATTTGACAATTGTTGGTTTAATGTTATATAATATTTTTCTGAAAATTCAGGAGTTTTGAAAGAACCAGAAATTTAAAAAACTCTCATGTCACTTTTTGGTTATCAAAACTTTGTGAAATTTTTAGGAGAATGTCTGATCTTGAATGGGTTCCAGCTTAATTTTTAAAGTGATGAAAGAGGTCTTTAGTTTGAAAAACTTTTATATTCCATGTGTAAGCACATTTTCCAAAATTCCAGACTAAATGTAACTAACATTGACTATTCAGAAGTTCTTTTTCCCCATCTCTTCCCTGATCAGTGAATTTTAATCATAATAATTTAATATTATGCATTTATGCATGTAAGAATGTCAACTTATCCCTTCTTAAACCCAGCCAAAAATTATTGCCAATAGTGATTTTCTCACTTTTTGGAAAGATTGCATATTGCACATTGATTTAAATAATGTTTTTTTAAAAGGTGAATTTGAAAATACCTAAATGGAGAATTTCTAGGAACTTTTAATATGTTAGAGGTATGTTGGAAGTGGAAAATAATAAGGATTAAGCAACTCAGTTATATTACTGAAAAGTATCTCATTGAGATCTGCACTAGACTTTAGTCAGGGTGCCAGAGAGGCCATAGAGTCAATGAGTGCTTTCCAAGGGTGTTAGAATATGGGTCATTGTGTGCTATTGAGGCAGAGACTTAGACTACAAGGCATTTCACAGTCTGTCAATATCAAGTAGCACCCTTGAACACCAGATAAGAGGAGGTGACGGGGTAGGTGACTATATGTAGCAGTGCATATTCATTCAACAACTTTTGCAACACTAGCTAGATAACATAGGCTAGCAAAATAGGGCTAAAATTATGTTTTATTTTTTTATTTAATGCATATAGCTACATTTGATTTTTTTTTTTGTATAGGATATAAGTTTGAAGGAATCACATTTTGAAAGGGAGCCAGCCTGAGGATTTATTTTGAAAATACAATACAATAAAAAATGATCTAAGACACCACTACAATAGATATTTTACTCAACACATGAAGAGGAAAGAATGATTCAATGAATATTTTAAAAATTTAGGGGAATGAAATATACAACTAAATATTACAATCAACTTTTTAAAAAGTAAAATAAAACTGGATTTATTAGCTGATAGCATGGTTTGGATACATAAAAAGCACTAGAAGATTAACAAAAAAATTAGAATAAATTAATAAATTTATGAAGATCACACAGTGTACAAAATAAAATTCAATTGTATTTCTACATACTAACAATTAGGAAATGTAAAATGAAATACAAAAAAACATTTTTAATGAATCAAGATATAAGATATAGGAATAGTTTTAAATGAAGATGTGTAAAATTCTATATTGAAAATTAAAATATTACTTAGAGAATTTAAAGAAGATCTAGATATATGCTAAATGTATCACACACATGGATTCAAAGACACAATACTTTTAAGGTATCAGTTTTCCCAAAGGTGATCTGTATATTCAATGCACTTTCTATCTGTAGTAATTTTGTGAGGAACCCGAGAGAATAAGTTGTTATGCAACTTACACAGTCATGAACCTTTTTTTTGGAGGTACCAGGAATTGAACCCAGAAACTCATATGTGGGAGGCAGGTGCTCAACAACTTGAACTACATCTGATCCCCGTGTCATGCATTTTTTAAAACAAATCAATTTTATTGACACATGTTTATAAAGCATACAATTAACTCAAAGTGTACAATCAAACGTTTTTACTATTATCACATAGTTGAGTGTTCATCACTTTGATCATTATTAATTTAATTATTTCAATAATAATAATAAATAAAAAACAGACAAACAAACAAACAAGAAAATTCCTCAACTCTCAATCTCTCTATGCTTCCCCCACTGTACATACCTGGTATTTCTGGCTATTCTATCCTGAATATATAAATAATGGCTTTCAGTATAATCACAATGTTGTATATTCATCATCTCAAAAATTTTAGAAAAATTTCATTATTCCAAAAAGACTCCACACCCATTAGCATTCCTTCCTCAGGCAGACATAACCACTAATCTCCTTTCATCTTTTCTTAAAAATTTTTTATTTATATTTTTATTTTGTAAAGATACTTAGATTACATAAATTATGCATAAAAAATGTAGGGGATTCCCATATACCCCAATCCCTACCTCTCCCACACTTTCCCACATTAACAACATCCTTAATTAAGGCGGTACATTTGTTACTTCTGATGAACACATATTGGAGCATTGCCACTAAGTGTGGATTATAGTTTACATTATAGTTTAAACTCTTTCTCAGACAATTTTGTAAGTTATGACAAGATATATAATAGCCTGTATCTATCACTGCAAAGTCATTCAGGACATTTCAATGTCCCCCAAATGCCCCCATATTACACCTATTTTTCCCCATTCCCTCCCCTCAGAATCTCCGGTTGCCATTGCCTCCACATTAACAATAAAATTCTTCCATTGCTAGAATAACAATGTCTATAGTAGAATAAGAGTAAATCTATTCTAGTCCATCATTCATTCCCCAATCCTGAGGATTCTGGGATGATGATGTACACTTCACCTCTAATTGAGAGGTGGCTTAGATCCCATGGGGCAGACAGATGGGACTATCTTGCTTGCAGTTGTAGACTCTCTCTGTTCCTTGGGATGGTCGTTGTCCATCATCATTGCCTTGTTAGTTGCCCTGTGTGAGTCCAATGAACTGGGGAGTAGGTCCTGCAACTCTGTTGAGATTCAGGGCCCAACTGGCACATGGACAACCCAAAGATTTAAGTCTTTTTGACATACACTTATCAACTCTAGTACTACCTGTAGGTACAAATATAAGGGACAAAAGAACCAGGTGTAGGGAAACCACAACTAAATCCAACTCTGTTACACTGGGGAGCATAACTTCCAAAGTAGAGCCTACTGACAGGTCACCAAACTCCTGATCTGTCAAGCCTACCTATAGTGTATGGATATCTCCAGAGCTCTCGGGAGCCCAACTATTTTTAGGCAATAATTACTGTGGCAGTCAACAAGATCCTGCTGAGGCTTGCATAAGCTTAACCTCTGGAATGATCTCCTGATTCACTTCGATGTCTCTTAGCCATATAAATTCATTTGTCTTTGTCCTTTCCCCCTTTTGGTCAAAGCCTTTATCCAGTTGCACTGCTGCTAAATGCCTGATAACAATCATTCACTGCCAGGGAGGCTCATCCCCAGGAGTCTTGTTCCATGATGGGGAGAAGGTAATGCATTTATATGCTGAGTTTGGCTTAGAGAGAGGCCATATTTGATGCATAAGGAGGCTCTTAGGAGGTAACTCTTAGTCAACCTATAATACTAGGCTAAGTTTCAATTTCAGAAGAAAAGGTTCATAAGTACAGTCATCAATATCAAGGGCCAGGTAAGGGTCCATCCTCCTTCACTAGTCACTGCCCCTGTACTCGGGGGGTACTTGCTGTCCTATTAGAAAATGTGGCAGAACTCCCTAAGATGGGAATTTGATATTCTTTCGGTTATTGTGTGGATCTCCACCCACTGTGACAATGCCCTATGAACTCTTGAACTCTTTCATATGCTTTATAAGTATGCTCCAGGTGAAACTCTTCCCATGAATCCCCCATCACTGACACCAATGATCCCCCCCACCGCAGTTGAAACTCTTCTGTGATACAAAACTTCTTCAAAATGTAAGCCAACAAAATAAATAAAATTAATAAGAAAATGAGATAGTAATGAAAAATTTTAAAATGACAAATAAAATACAAAAAAATTAAAAATGATTTCAAATATTGAAAAAATAATAATAAAATTAAATTAAAAAACTAAATTTTGGCATTACATTTTTCATCACTGTAAGATCTGTTGTCTTATATGTTCTGTGACATTTTCTTCCATTGATTCCCCCAGTGCCTTATTTGTTTTCATTTTGTCTTCAAAGAAGATTTTGATTACAGAAAAGTCATGTACAAAGCATAGGAAGATTCCCAAATACCCAACATCCTCCCTGTTTTCCTCTTTCCCTATTAGTAATATTCCACATGTTAGTGGTACCTTTGTTAAAATTGATGTACAAATATTGAAGCATTGCTACTCATTATGGCTAACATTTTAGACTGCACAATTTTATACATTTTGAAAAAATTTAACATGGCCTTTATCCATCATTGCAAGATCATGTAGAACAAATCTAACATCCCCCAAATGCCCCATGTTCTATCTATTCTATTTCTCTCTCCCCCTCCCCTCAGGACCCACAGCGACCACCAAGCTTCACTCCTTGAAGAAGAGATTCATAGTTACTTGCAACAACATTGAAGGCTTGACATACTGGCCAGTCCTCCCCTATTAGGCACTGCCTATGCTCTCAAGAGACTCCTGCCCCTCTATTTGAGAACATAGCAAGTCTCCCCAGGATGGGAGTCCAACACATTCCCGTTCATTATGTATCCACTGATACAATGCACTATGACCAGATGAACCACACATACTCCCTGGAAGCCTGAACCAAGTGCACCCTGTCCCCCATGCTCCCCACACTGAACACCTTAAACCAATAATTCTTCCCTGCTGTATTTTCCAAAAAAACATTCCCAACGTTGTAGTTTCAACCACATACCAGCAAATTCCCAGAGTTCATCTGATCCCTCCCCCCAGTTCTGTGGAGAGTGCAACTCACCCAATCTTACACTCCTTACAGGACATCAACACCCATCCCAATAGCATCACTGCAACACTGTCATGCCCATCCACTGCACAACTACACCCTTCCAATTATCATAGATTTTGCCCATATAGGCATTGGTTCGCAACTCTCTACTCCCTTTCTGTCTCTTGTAAACCTACCTTCCAGGCTCTAGCTCTGTGCTTCTGCTCAATCTGCTTAATTCTTATCAGTGAGGTCATGTAATATTTGTCCTTCAGTGACTTGCTTGCTTCACTCAACTTAAGGTCTTCAAGGTTTATCCATGTTATCCCATGTGTTAATACTGCATTATTTCATACAGCTGAGTAATATTCCATTGTATGTATATACCACAGTTTGCTTATCCATTCATCTGTTGATGCAAATTTGGCAATAGTGAATAAAGCTACTATAAACATTGGTGTGCATATATCTGTTCGTGTCCCTGCTTTCAGTTCTTCTGAATATATACCCAGTAGTGAGTTTGCTGGATCATATGGCCATTCTATAGTTAGCTTTCTGAGGACCTGCCAGACTGTCCTTCACAATGGTTGCACCGTTCTGCATTCCCGCCAACAGTGGATAAGTGTTCCCATTCCTCCACATCCCCTCCAACACTTCTTGTCCTCTATTTTCTTCATAGCTACCAGTCTAATGGGTATAAGGTGATATCTCATTATAGTTTTGATTTACATTTCACTAATAGCCAGTGATGTTGAACATCTTTTTACATGCTTTTTAGCCATTTGAATTCCTTCTTTGGAGAAGAGTCTATTCAAAGCACTTGCCCATTTTTAAAATGGGTTGTTTGCATTTTTACTTTGAAGGTGTAGGATTTCTTTATATATGCTGGATATTAGGCCCCTATCAGATATATGTTTACTAAATATTTTCTCACATAAAGAGGCTGCCTTATCACTTTCTTGACAAACTCCTTTGAGGTGCAAAAGTTTTTAATTTTGAAGAGGTCCCATTTACCTACTTTTTCTTTTTTGCTCGTGATTTGGGTAAAAAGTTCATGAAACCATTTCCTAATAGAGGATATTGTAGATGCTTCTCTACATTATCTTCCAAGATCTTTATAGTCTTGGCTCATACATTTGGATCTTTGATCCTTCTTTAGTTAATTTTTGTATAAGGTGTGAGATGGTTTTCCTCTATTAATCTTTTGGGTATGGATATCCAGTTCTCCAAGCAACATTTTTTGAAGAGGCCATTCTCTCCCAGTCGATTGGGCTTAGTGGCCTTGTCACATATCAGTTGACTGTATATGTGAAGATCTATATCAGAACTCTCAATTAGGTTCCATTCATCAGTATGTCTATCTCTGTGCCAATACGATGCAGTTTTGACCACTCTAGCTTTGTAGTATGTTTTTAAGTCAGGTAGTTTGATACCCCCTATCTCATTTTTCTTTTTCAATATATCTTTGGCTATTTGGGGTTCCTTGCCCTTCCAAATAAATTACATAATTATATTTTCCAATTCAGTAAAAAAGTGCTGTGGTAATTTCTATTGGATTTGTGTTAAATCTGTAAATGAGTTTTGGCAGGATAGATATGTTAATGATGTTTAGTATTCCTATCCATGAACAGGGAATATTGTTCCATTTATTTAGGTATTCTTTGATATCCTTTAACAGCATTGTGTCGTTTTCTGTGTACAAGTCATTTACATCTTTAGTTAAATTTATTTCTAGGTATTTGATGCATTTAGTAGTTATTGTAAATGGGATTTTTTCTTGATTTCCTCCTCAGTTTTCTCATTATTGGTGTACAGAAATGCTACTGATTTTTGCACATTAATCTTATAACCTGCCACTGCACTGAACTCATTTATAAGCTCTATTAGTTTTTTTTGTAGATTTTTCAGGGCTTTCTATGTATAGGATCGTGTCATCTGCAAATAGTGAAATTTTTACTTCTTCTTTTACAATTTGGATGCGTTTTACATCATTTTTTGTCCAAGTGCTCGAGCAAGTACTTCTCACACAATGTTAAATAACAGCAGTGAAAGTGGAAATCCTTTTCTTATTCCAGATCTTAGAGGGAAAGGTTTTAGGAATTCACCACTGAATATGATGTTAGCTGTGGGTTTTTCATATATATGCTTTATCATGTTAAGAAATTTTCATTCTATTCCTATCTATTTATGTGTTTTTATCAGGAAAGTGTGGCATATTTTGTCGAATGCTTTTTCTGCATCCATAGAAATTATCATGTGATTTTTTTCTTCCGATCTGTTTATGTGCTATTTTACATTGATTTTCTTATGTTGAACTGTCCTTGCATACCCGGGATGAAACCCACTTGGTCATGGTGTATAATTAGTTTGATTTGTGTAATTTGTTTTATGTGTTGCTGCATACGATTGACAAGTATTTTGTTGAGGATTTTATCATCTAGGTTCATTAGAGAGATTGTTCTATAGTTTTCATTTCTTGTGACATGTTTGGTTTTGGTTTCAGGGAGATGCTGGCATCATAGAATGAGTTGGACAATATTCCCTCCACTTCTATTTTTTGGAATAGTTTAAGCAGGATTAGTGTTAGTTCTTTCCAGAATATTTGTGTTAATTCACTTGTAAAATGATTTGGTCCTGGGCTCTTCTTAGTTGGGAGGTTTATGAGGACTAATTCAATTTCATTACTTGTGATTGGTCTGTTGAGTTCATCAATTTATTCTGTTGTCAATATAGGATGCTGGTGTCTTTCTAGGAATTTGTCTATATCTTCTAAATTACCCATTTTGTTGGCTTACAATTTTTCCAAGTGTCCTATTATGATACCCTTTATTTCTGTGGGTTCAGTGGTGATATCCCCTCTCTCATTTCTTATTTTATGTATTTGCATCCTTTCTCTTTTTTTCTTTAGTAGTCTAGCCAAGGGATTGTCAATTTTATTAATCTTCTCAAGGAACCAACCTTTGGTTTTGTTTATTTTTCTAGTGCTGTCTTATTTTCAATTTCATTTAGCTTTGCTCTAATGTTTGTTATTTCCTTCTACCTACTTCCTTTGTGGTTAGTTTGTTGGTCTTTTTATAATTCTACCAGAGGTAAAGTTAGGTCTTTGATTTTAGCTCATTCTTCTTTTTTAATATGGGCATTTATGACTCTGAGTTTCCCTCTCAGTACAGCTTTGGTTGCATCCCATAGGTTTTGATATGTTGTGTTGTCATTTTCATTCGTTTCAAGGTAATTACTGATTTCTTTTGATATTTCTTCTTTGACCCTCTGATTGTCTAAGAGTGTGTTGTTTATTTTCCACATGTTTGTGCCTAATTTAGTTCTCTGTCCTTTACTGATTTCCAGCTTCATTCCAATGTAGTCAGAGAAATTACTTTGTATAATTTCAATCTTTCTGAATTCATTGAGTTTTTCTGTGGCCTAGCATGTGGTCTATCCTGGAAAATGATCCATGTGCACTCGAGAAGAATGTATATCCTGCTGTGTTTGGTTGTAATGTTCTGTATATGCCTATTAGGTCCAGATCTTCTAAAGTATTATTCAAGGTCTTAATTTCTTTATTGATTCTCTGTTGAGATGTTCTGTCTAATGGTGATAATGGTGTATTAAAGGCCCCCAGTATAATTGTAGAGGCATCTATTTCTCCACTTAGATTTTGCAATGTTTGCCTCATTTACTTTGAGGCAACCTGTTTAGGGCATAGATAATTATAATTGTTCTTTCTTCTTGATAGATTACCCCTTGTATTAATATATTGTGGCCTTCTTTTTCTCTTACAATGGTTTTTCATTTAAAGTCTATTATGTCCAATATTAGTATAGCTAATCCTGCCCTTTCTTGGTTATTGTTTGATGTACAATTGTTTTCCAATCATACACTTTCTGCCTTCTTGAATCCCTGGCTCTAAATTGAGTTTCTTATAGAGAGCATATACATGTGTCATATTTCCTTATCCATTCTGCCAATCTGTGTCTCTTGTTTGGAGTGCTTAAGCCATTAACAATCAGTGTAATTACTGTCAAGAATTTACTTACATTAGCCATTTTTTCTTTAGATGTATGTATACATAGTGTTTTATTTCTCTTTTTATATCTTTAGTTATTACACTCTTATCTAGCACTCTCTCTCCTGTTTTTTCCTTCAGCCTGCAGTACTCTATTTAGTATTTCTTGGAGGGCAGATTTCTTATTGACAAACTCTCTTAATTTCTATTTATCTGTGAATATTTTGACCTCTTCTCATTTTTCAATGCCACCTTTGCTGGATAGAGAATTCTTGACTGTAAGTTTTTGTCTTTTGCACCTAAACTAAGTCATACCACTGCCTTTTTTTTCTCCATGGTTTCAGATGAGAAATCAGCATTTAGTCTTATCAAGCTTCCCTTGGATGTGATGGATTTATTTTCTCTTGCCACTTTCAGTATTCTCCCTTTGTCTTGAGGATTGGATAATTTGACAAGTATATGTCTGGGTATGTCTGTTAGAATTTATACTGTTTGGGGTGCTCTGTGCTTCCTGGACATGTACATACATATCCCTCAATAGAGTTGGTAAATTTTCAGCCATTATTCCCTCCATCACTCCTTCTGCTCCCTTTCCCTTCTTTTCTTTCTCTGGGATGCCTATAATGCATATGTTTCTGTGTTCATTTTGTCATTCAAGTCCCTAAGTCCCTGCTGGACTTTTTCAATCTTTTTATTGATCTGTTCTACTATCTATTTGATTTCAGATGTACTGTGTTCCATATCGTTGATTCTTTACTCTGCTTGTTCAAATCTGCTGTCGTGTGCTTCCAGTGTATTTTTGATTTCTTGTGTTTTGCCATTCATCACCATCATATCTATTATCATTTTATGTATGTTTACAATTTCTTCCCAATGTCTTCTTGATATCCTTAACCTCTTCCTTCACTTCATTAAGTTGATGCATGACATTTGTTTGGACATCTCTGATTCTTTGTTCTGTGTTCAGCATCTCCTCCTGATTTTTAGATTATTAATTAGAATGGGCCATGTCTTCCTGTTTCTTAGTATGGATTGTATTTTTTTTTTTTTTGGTCTAGTCATCTGTTTATCTTGATGATTTCATTCGGTTGGTTATCTTCACTTTCTACTCTAGGGTTTTATTTAGTTGTTGTTTTTGTGTGTGTGATAAAGTTTCACTTTGACACTTCATTCTTCTTCTTCTATTTCCTTGCTATTGTCTATGCTCAATTGAAAAAAAAATTAGGACTAAAGAAAAGGAAAGAAATTAAAAGAGGTAAATAATAAAAATGATAATAATAATAATAAAGGTAGAGGGGAGCCATAAGACCTAGGAAAATGAATAATTAACATGAGTAAGAAGTACAGAGGTATAGAATAAAAAAGTAGAATAGAAACAAGGAAATGAGAACCAAAATAAAGAAAAATATATAAAATGAATTGAAAGGCCAGAATGATGAGAATAGAGGAAAAGAAAAAGGAAAAGACAAAAAGAAAAAAGAGAGAAAACAGAGAAAAAAAGAGAGAAATAAAAACAATAAAAATTTAAGACCAAATGAAAAATGATGGATGAAAGAACAATAAGAGAAAACAGAAGATAGAAAAATGAAGGAAAGAAAAGAAATTGCATAGGTAGAAAAAATCAGTAAAAGAAAAATAAGGGAAACAAAGAAAGGGGAAGCACACCAAACAGTAAACAAGATGGGGAAAAAAAAAAAAAAAGAAACAACCAAGGAAAAACAGCTTTCCTCTTAGGCCCCTAAGTAGCTTGTCAGGCTGCTGGTGTTCATCAAGCAATCACCCTACATCCTACCCTCTGCAGGTGATGTACCGGGTTTTTGCAGGTAAAATAAGGGGAAAAAAGGGACCTTAAAAAAAATAACAGATCCAAGAAAGCCTTAAACAAAAAGAATACCTATAGGTTCCCTGTCATAAGGTATCAGCTGGCTTCCTGATAACCCAGTGGATCACTCTCTGGAACACTTCTCTAAGCAGACCCTGGAATCAAATCAGGGACCTGGTATATGCAAGGTGGGAATATACCCACTGAGCTAAATTTTCTCCTTAGGTTGACTAGGCTTCAGAATGTTATCTCCCCGCTTTGCCCCAGGCATTTTAGACTTCTACAGTTTACTAGAGTCCTTTTGATTAGGTACCTGTCCTCGCCCCCATCCTAATCTGTTTCCTCTCTCTTCCTGGGTTGCTGGGCATGACAGTCTGCCTCAGTAGACCCCCCTCCCCTCTCCTTATTGGGTCAGACCCTTCCAAGATTCAAGGGGGACTCAGTTGGCCAAATTCACTCTCCACCCCTTGTGCCTACCCTCTTCTTCCCAGGGAACAACCCCCTTCCAGTCTATTTGCAGCAGCAAGCCAAGTTATCCACTGAGGCTACTTGCCCTGAGGGTAGGGTATATGTGCCATTTTCAGCCACAGGGGCAAGCAGCTCACAGTTTTTCTTTGGCTTCTTTATCTTTCCAGTACCCTCCTAGGTTATCAGAGGCACCTTATCAGTCTATATATACCCAAAGCAGCTCCTTCAGATAGATCTCTGACTTCTTTCTTTTTTTTTTATTTTTATTTTTTATTATGGGTAAAAATCAAAATTCTCACAATACATACAAACATTTGTAAAATGATATATAAATATATATGCATATATGTGTATTTGCTTAAAAAAATGTTATTTATATATATATATATACATATATTTTAAGAGGTGCTTAGATTACCTAAAATATTACACGGAACCCACTGGGATTCCCATGTTGCCCACCTCCCACACCTCCCACCACATCCCACACAAACATCTCCCACAGTGTGGCCCACCAACCTCAATGAACTTACACATCCTGGAGCCTTGCCACCAACCATAGACCACAATTCACACTGTAGACCACACTCTCTCCCACTCAGTTCTGAGTGGGTGAAACGTTGGGTGGCTGCCCTCTCCCAGGATTATCCAACACTTGCTTTCCATGCAAGTATTACTAACCCCTTTGGCAAAGGAGCATTTATTCAGCTTCTACGGCAGTTTGGAAAGTTGCACACTGACAAGAAACAGATCAGTGTTGGGTTCATTGGCTATCCAAATGTTGGCAAGCGCTCTGTGATAAACACATTGCGTTCCAAGAAAGTTTGCAACGTGGCCCCTATTGCAGGTGAAACAAAGGTCTGGCAGTATATTACCTTGATGCGTCGGATATTCCTCATTGATTGTCCAGGTGTGGTTTACCCATCTGAGGACTCGGAGACAGACATTGTGCTGAAAGGAGTTGTTCAAGTTGAAAAAAATTAAGACTCCTGAAGACCACATTGGTGCGGTACTTGAACGGGCAAAGCCAGAGTATATCAGTAAAACGTATAAGATTGATTCTTGGGAGAATGCTGAGGATTTTCTTGAGAAGCTAGCTTTCCGGACCGGAAAGTTATTAAAGGGTGGAGAGCCAGACTTGCAGACTGTGGGTAAAATGGTCCTCAATGACTGGCAGAGGGGCCGGATTCCTTTCTCTTTCTTCTTTTTTTGTGAGAGGGTCAGATTTTGCCTACCTACTTAAGCACAGTTTTCCAGGAAGTCTCCTTTCATCTTTATAAATTGATTAATATTTACATTTTATATCAACTTAATCATACAATATATAGTATTCTGTGTCTGGTCTTATTCACTTAGTATAATTTTTTTGTTTGAAATTTACGTTTTGTACTATTAACGTATATTTGTTCAGTTTAAAAGATAAATGGTCTTATATATGCAATTCTACCCATATTCATATTTCACATTTAAAACTTGGCTGTTAAATCCTCCAACACAGTTGATCAGCCACTAACCTGATCATATAATTTTTCACTGGTGTTTTTCATTCAATCTATGGGAATACTCAGAGCTTTATTTTTATTTTTTAACAAATAAATCGTATTGATACACATTAATAAAGCATATATCCATCCAAAGTGTACAATCAATTGTATTCGGCATAATCACATAGTTGTGCATTCATCACTTCAGTCATTTTTTAGCATTTTCATTATTACAGTAATAATAATACTAATAAAAAACAGAAACAAACAAACAAAACTCATCACTTCTCAATCTCTCTATGCTTTACCTTGCATACATTTATGCTATTCTGTTTCAGAGCTGTATTTTTTTCAGTCGATAGACAGCAATCAGTGGACCTCTCAGAAAGACATTGAGTGGTGGTGTTTTCTCTGTGAACCATTCAGAGTGTATTCAGATATATTTCACATTTTTTTCTTTTGCTGACTTCAATTTTGAAGTTCAACATGCTGTGAACATTCTTGTTTTTATCAGTTTTGCCTGAAATCCTGTGCCAGCTGTCATCATGTTAGGTTAATTAGAGGTAAAACCTAAAGTAGGGATTTATTCATTTTCCCCTCATTCTTTTTCTTTTTGTTCTTTTTAAAAGTATACTTAGATTAAATAAATGTTACATAAGAAATATAGGGGATTCCCATATGCCCCACTCCCTTCCCCTCCCACACTTTCCCACTTTAACAACATCATTCATTACTGTGGTGCATTGTTACAATTGATGAACACATATTGCAGCATTGCCACTAAGTGTGGATTATAGTTTACATTATAGTTTAAACTCTTTCCCACGCATTTTTGTAAGTTATGACAAGATATATAATGGTCTGTATCCATCATTGCAACGTCATTCGGGACAATTCCAATGTTCCCAGAATGTCACCATATTACACCTATTTTTAAAAAAGATACACAGGTTACATAAATGTTACATAAAAAATATGGGAGATTCCCATATGCCCTGCTCCCCACACCTCCCACATTTTCCCACATTAACAACATCCTTCATTTGTGTGGTACATTCATTGTGATTGATGAACACATTTTGGAGCATTGACACTAAGCATAGATTAAAGTTTATCTTGTAGTTTACACTCTCTTTCACCCAATTCTGTAGGTTAAGGCAAGATATATAATGTCCTGTATGTGTCATTGCAATGTCATTCAGGACTATTCCCAATTCCCGAAAATATCCCTGTATTACACCTGTTTTTCCCTCTCCCTGCCCTCAGAACCTCCAGGGGCCACTGCCT
Source organism: Tolypeutes matacus (assembly GCA_026826555.1). Lineage (NCBI taxonomy): Eukaryota > Metazoa > Chordata > Mammalia > Cingulata > Chlamyphoridae > Tolypeutes > Tolypeutes matacus. Next base: position 2,018,859 of record JAKSZT010054495.1, on the reverse strand, counting down.
CCACATTCATAATATAATTTCTTCCATTGCTAGAATCACAATAAGTCTATAGTAGAATATCAGTAAGTCTACTTTCATCCATAGTTCCTTCCCCAATCTTGAGGATTCTGGAATGATGTCCACTCTACCTCTAATTGAGAGGGGGCTGCAATCCATTAGGGCCGAAGGATGGAACTCTCTTGCTTGCAGCTGTGGACTCTCTCAGTTCCTTGATATGGTAGTTGTCCATCATCACCTCCATGTTAGTTGTCCTGGGTGAGACCAATGAACTGGAGAGTAGGTGTTGCAACTCTGTTGAGCTTCAATGCCCAGCTGGCACATGAACAGTGAAAAGATTTAAGTATCTTGGACGTGCACCTACCAACTCTAGTACTAATTATAGGTTCAAATAGAAGTTAAGAAGAGCTATGTGAGGGGAAACCACATCTGGATCCAACTCTGTCACACTAGGAGCATAAATTCCAAAGTAGGGCCCACTGGCAAGGCACCAAACTCCTGAGCTATCTTCCCAGACTATAGTGTCTGGATGTCTCCAGAGACCCCAAGAGATCTACTATTTGGGAGTAGTATCTACTTTGGCAGTCAATGAGATGCTGCTGAGACATGCATAAGCGTAACCTCTGAAATGACCTCCCGACTCATTTTGAAGTCTCTTAGCCATATATACTCATCTATCTTTATCTTTTCCCCCTTTCGGTCAAGGTCGTTTTCCAGTAGCATTGCTAGTTGGTGCTTGGTAGTAATCTCTCGTTGCCAGGGAAGCCCATCCTTGGGGGTCATGTCTCACATTGGGGGGAAGGTAATATATTTATATGCTGAGTTCAGCTTCAAGAGAAACCACATTTGAGCAACAAGAAGGCTCTCAGGAGGTAACTTTTTTTTTTTTAACATTTTTCATGTGATTATTTTATTATAGGTCATGAAAATCATTTATAATTAAAGCCAAAGTACAAATTTTTTTCTGGTTAAGAGCAATTAAAGCAATTGAATAGGAAAACAACAATCAGACTAAACATTCAAGGGTTATTTAATTTCTCAAGGCAAACACATTGAAATATTTCCTCAACTCTCTTAGGCACCCTACAACACTAGGCTAAGATTCAATTTCAAGAGTTAAGGTTCATAAACACAGTCATCAGTATCAAGGGCCCATAAATGGACCACCCTCTTTCACTAGCCATTGCCTCTGTACTTGGGGGATTCTTGCTCTTCCATCAGAGAATGTGGGAGTGCTTCCCAGGATGGGAGTTCTCTATTCTCTTGGTTATTGTGTGAATATCCACCCAGCATGACAATACCCCGCGAACATTTGAACACATTTAAATGCCTTTTATATATACACAGGTGAACCTCCTCCCATGTATCCCCCATCACTGAAATCCCATACAAATGATACTCCCCTGCCACAGTTTTAACAGTTCTGTGATACCAAATTTCTTAAAAAATGAAGCCAATAAAAAAGCCAAATATAATTAAAAAGAAAATGAAATAATAATGAAAGTTCTAAAGAAAAAAAAGAAAACATTTAAAAAAATAAAAGATTAAAAAATTGGGGATAATAAAAAATAATGAAAAATATAAAATTAATTTTGTTAATTTGCCTTTCATTACTGTAAGATCTATTGTCCTGTATGTACAGTGACATTTTCTTCCATTTATTCCCCCAATGTCTTACTTTTTTCATTTGTCTTTAAAGAAGTCTTAAAGCACAGCCAAGTCAAGTACAGAATATAGGGGACTCCCATATATTCAACATCCTCCCCCTTTCCCCCTTTCTCCTATTAACAACATTTTATATGTGAAAGATACATTTGTTACAACTGATGTACAAATATTGAAACATATCTACCAACCATGGTCAATAGTTTACATTATGGTTTGCATTTTGGATCATACACTTTTATAAATTTTGATGAAATTTAACATGGCCTGTATCTATCATTGCAAGATCATGTAGAACACTTCCACCATTCTCAAAATGCTGCCTGTTCCATCTATTCTATTCCTTATCATAGATTTTGCCTATATGGGCATTGACTCATGGCATTCTTCTCCCTTTCTATTTCCTGAAAACCAATCTTCCAGACTCTAGCTCTGTGAGTCTGTTCAATTTTCTTAATTTATATCAGTGAGGTCATATAATATTTGTCCTGCAGTGCCTGGCTTGCTTCACTCAACCTAAGGTCATCAAGATTCATCCATGTTATCCTGTGTGTTAGTTCCTTCATACAACTGAGTAATAAACCAATGTATGTGTATACCACAATTTGTTTAACCATTCATCTGTTGAAGGGCATTTGGTTTGATTCAAACTTTTGGCAATAGTGAATAATGCCACTATGAACATTGGTATGCATATATGTTTTTGTGTCATTGCTTTCAAATCTTCTGGGTTTATACCCAGCAGTGTAATTGTTGGATCATATGGCAGTTCTATAGTTAGTTTTCTGAGGAACCGCCAAACAGTCCTCCACAATGGTTGCACCATTCTACATTCCCATGATTAGTGGATGTGGGTTCCCATTCCTCCACACCGCTCAAAAACTTCTACTCCTCTGTTTTTTAATAACCACCAGTCTAATGGGTATAAGATGATATCTCATTGTAGTTTGGATTTGCATTTCCCTAATAGCTAGTGATGTTGAGCAACTTTTCATGTGCTTTTTAGCCATTTGTATTTCTTCTTTGGAGAGGTGTCTATTCAAATCACTTGCCATTTTTAACATAGATTATTTGTCTTTTTATTTTCGAGGTGGAGGATTTCTTTCTAGATTCAGGATATTAGTCCCCTATGAGATATATGGTTACCAAATATTTTCTCCCATTAAGTATGCTGCCATTCCACTTCCTTGACAAAATCCTTTAAGGTGCAAAAGTTTTTAATTTTGAAGACGTCCAAATCATCTATTTGTTCTTTCACTGCTCAGCCCTTGGGTTGTGAAGATAATGAAACCATTACCTATTACAAGATCCTGTTGATGCTTCCTTACATTATTTTCAAATGTATTTATGGTCTTGGCTCTTATATTTAGATCTTTGATTAATCTTGAGTTAATTTTTGTTTAAGGTGTGAGATGGTGTTCCTTTCTCATTCTTTTGGATATGGATATGCAGTTTTCCAAGCACCATTTGTAGAAGAAGCCATTCTCACCCAGTTTGATGGGCTTGGTGGCCTTGTCACATATCAGTTGACTCTATATGTGAGGGTCTATATCAGAACTCTCAATTTGATTCCATTTGTCAGTATGTCTATCCTTGTGCCAATACCATGCAGTTTTGACCACTGTAGCTTTGTAGTATATTTTAACTTCAGGTAGTGTGATTTCTCTGGTTTCATTCTTTTTTTTCTATATATCTTTCACTATTTAGGGACTCTTGCCTTTCCAGATAAATTCCATAGTTAGTTTTTCCAATTACATAAAAAATGCTGTGGTAATTTTTATTGGGATTGCATTGAATCTGTAGATCAGTTTGCGCAGGATAGACATCTTAATGATGTTTATTCTTCCTATCCGTGAACTGGGAATATTCTTCCATTTATTTAAGTCTTCTTTGATTTCCTTTAGCAATGCTGTGTAGTTTTCTGCATATAAGTCATTTACATCTTTAGTTAAATTTATTCCAAGGAATTTGATTCTTTTAGTGGCTATTGTAAATGGGATTTTCTTCCTGATTTCCTCCTCAGATTGGTCATTGTTGGTTTACAGAAATGCTACTGATTTTTGCACATTTATCTTATAACTTGCGACTTTACTGAACTCATTTATAAGCTCTAGAAGGTTTGTTGTAGTTTTCTCAGGACTTTCTATGTATAGGAACATGACTTCTGCTAATAGTGAAGTTTTTACTTCTTTCTTTCCAGTTTGGATGCCTTTTACATCTTTTTCTTCTCTAAGTGCTTGAGCAGTACTTTGGACACAGTGTTAAATAGGAGAGGTGAACGTTGGCATACTTGTGTTGTTCCCATTCTTAAAGGGAAAGCTTTTATGATTTCTCCATTAAATATAATGTTAGCTGTAGGTTTTTCATATATACTCTTTATCATGTTGAGGAAGTTTCCTTCTATTCCTATCTTTTGAAATGTTTTTATCAGGAAAGTGTGTTGTGTTTTGTTGAATGCTTTTTCTGCATCTATAGAGATGATCATTTGATTTTTTCTTTCGTTCTCTTTATGTGGTGTACTACATTGATTGATTTTCTTATGTTGAACCATCCTTGCATACGAAGGATGAAACCCACTTGGTCATGCTGTATAATTTGTTTGATGTGTTGTTGAATACGATTAGCAAGCATTTTGTTGAGGATTTTTAGCAACTATGCTCATTAGAGAGATTGGTCTATAGTTTTCCTTCCTTGTAGCATCTTTGTTTGGCTTTGGTATTATGGTGATGTTGGCATCACAGAATGAGTTAGGCAATGTACCCTCCACTTCTATTTTTGGGATAGTTTAAGCAGGATTGGTGTTAGTTCTTTCTGGAATGTTTGGTAGAATTCACCTGTGAAGACATCTGCTCCTGGGCTCTTCTTTGTTGTGAGTTTTTTGATGACTAATTCTATCTCCTTACTTGTGATTTGTCTGTTGAGTTTATCTATTTCTTCCTTACTTAATGTAGGCTGCTTGTGTGTTTCTAGGAATTTGTCCATTTCCTCTAAATTATCCATCTTGTTGGCATATAATTTTTCAAAGTATCCTTTTATGATACTCTTTATTTCTGTGAGGTCAGTGGTGATATCCTCTTCCTCATTTCTTATTTTGTGTATTTGCATCTTCTCTCCTTTTTTCTTTTTCAGTCTAGCTAAGGGTTTGTCAATTTTATTAATCTTCTTAAAGAACCAGCTTTTGGTTTTGTTTATTTTATCTAGTGCTTTCTTATTTTCAATTTCATTTAGTTCTGCCCTAATATTTATTTCCTTCTATCTACTTCCTTTGGGGTTAGTTTGTTGTTCTTTTTCTAATTCCTCCTGGTGTGCAGTTAGGTCTTTGATTTTACCTCATTCTTCATTTTTAATATATGCATTTGTGGCTATGAATTTTCCTCTCAGTACAGCTTTTGCTGCATTCCATATGTTTTGATATGATGTGTTGTCATTTTTATTCATTTCCAGATAGTTACTGATTTCTTTTGCGATTTTCTCCTTGACCCACCAATTGTCCAAGAATGTGTTGTTAAACTTCCATACATTTGTGCCTAATATGGTTCTCTGCCACTTACTGATATCCAGCTTCAGTCCATTATGATCAGAGAAATTACTTTGTGTAATTTCAATCTTTCTGAATTCTTTGAGAGATTTTCTTTGGCCTAGCATGTGGTCTGTCCTGGAGAATAATCCATATGTGCTCGAGAAGAATGTATATACTGCTTTATTTGGGTGTAATGTTCTGTATATGTCTATTAGGTCTAGATCCTCTAATGTATTCTTGAAGGTTTCTGTTTCTTTATTAATCTTCCTTCTAGAGGTTATGTCTAATGTTTATTTTTGTGTATTAAATAGCCCACTATATTTGTAGAGGCATCTATTTCTCCACTAATTTTTTCCTATACTTGCCTCATGTATTTTGACATGCCCTGGTTAGGTGCATCAATATTTGTGGTTGTTCATTATTTTTGATTGATTACCCTTTGTATTAATATATAATGTCTTTTTTGTCTCTTACAATAGTTTTGCATTTAAAGTCTATTTTGTCGATTATTATTATAGCTAATGCTGCCCTTTTTGGTTATTGCTTGCATGTACAATTGTTTGCCAACCATTCACTTTCACCTTCCTTGTGTCCCTGAGTCTAAGGTGGGTTTATTATAGACAGGATTTAGAGTGCTCATTTTTCCTTATCCGTTCTTCAAATCTGTGTCACTTGATTGGGGATTTTAATCCATTAACATTGGATATTCTTACTTTCAAGGAATTACTTACCTTAGCCATATTTTCTTTAGGTTTATTTATATCATATATTGATTTTATTTCTCTTTTTATCCTTTTAGTTATTCTTACCAATAATATTCTTTCCTACAGTCTCCTCCAACCCTCTTTCTCCTGGTTTTTCTTTTCAACTTGCAATACTCCCTTTAGTATTTTTTGAAAGGCCAGTTTCTTGTTGACAAAATCTCTCAATTTTGTTTATCTATGAATATTCTATCCATTTTGTACTCTCCCTCAGTTTTGAATGCCAGTTCAAAAATTCTGGAAGCAGAATTCTTGGCTGGAAGTTCTTTTTATTTTAGCACCCTAACTATATCCTACCACTGCCTTCTTGCCTCCATGGTTTTACATGGAATATCAGTACCTAATCTTATGGACTTTGCCTTGTATGTGATGGCTCTCCTTTCTCTTGCTGCTTTCAGTATTTTCCCCCAGTGTCTCCTTAATATCCTCAATCTCTTTAGCCTCTCATTGCATTTATTAAGATTGCATTGAAAGTCTGTGTTAGTTTTCTCAACTCCATTATGCCATCTCGAGGCTTAGTTTGTTCCTTTGACTGAGCCATATCTTCCTGTTTCTTTGTATCAATTGTAATGCTTTTGTTGGTTTCTCTGCATCTGATTTGCTAGATGTGTTTATTCTGGGCTTAGTTTCTTTCTTTAATAGCTTTCTATTTGATTGCTTTATGCAACAGCCCCTCTTTGATGCTGGGTTCAACTTCATTTAGAACTTTATAGTGGCTCATGTTTAGCCAATCTGAATTTTTTCAGTGATTTTCATCTGTTTCTTGCCTTTTACCCTTGCTGATGACAGAGTAGGAGCCAAGGATGTAGTTGAGAATGTAAGCCATGGAGGCTGGATCCGCCGGCTTTGCCCCAGGAACCAATGAAGTTTCTCCTAACTTCCTTCTCTGCCAGGGGCAGTGGCAGCCAGAGCCATGTGCTTTAATTCATGCCATGCATGCCAAGAATGTCTGTAGTGGCCAGGAATGAATGGTGAAGCTCTGTGGCCCTTACTTCCCTGGTTGGAGCTGGGATGGTGTTCACAGGTATGATCCATAAACTAAGCCATGTTGGTCAAACTGACCACAGTTGACCAGAGAACCTGATGAAGCATGGGTCCCCCCCATGCCCACAGAGGGTAATGTAGCACTGTCACTCCTCCTTCTCTGTCAGGGATGGGGATGGAATCAGAGACCTATCTCACAGTCCCTGCAGGCTGACTGCGACTGCAATTGCCCGGAGAGTCTGAGGAAACACGGTCCTTCCTTTTTCCATGTCAGGGGCAGGAATGGATTCAGAGATGTGTCCAACATTCTAGCCCATGTGGGACAAAAGCAGCTGCAGTTTCCTGGAGGGGCCAGTGAGCACTGTCCCTTCTGGCCTCTTAAGGGCAGGGATTGAGCCACAGAAGTGTCCTCCAATCTAGTCTGTGTTGGCCAAAATGACCTGCAGTTGCCCAGAGAGGCTAAGGAAACACTGCACCCCTCCTGTCCTACTGGGGTGCAGATGAAGTCACAGGTGTCCAACAATCTAGTCTGTGTGGGCCAAAAATGACTGTTGCCTGGAAAGGCTGATGTAGGTTCCTCCAGCTTTCTCTCTGCCAGGGGTGGGGCTGGATCATAGGCTAGGGCAGCAATCTGACTGGGTGGAAAGAAGTTTGTCCCTACAGGCACTGTGATTTTCAATCAGACCTGCTTACCCTCATACCAGAGGCAGAGTTAAAATGGAGTCTACCTGCCTCTTTCTGACTTGGACAGGTTCAAACTTAAGCTATTTTCAGGCCTGGGCTTTAGCCAGCTGAATTTAATAATTAGTAACTTAAGTCAGGGCCCAGCCATCTCTTCCTTCCCTGTTTTTGGGAAATGGAGTTTCTAATTCTAGCCAGGGAATAGCCCCAAAGGTGTCTTGTGTCACCAAAAGGGGATGAGCACTGGCCTCTGTGGTGTGGAGTGATCTAACCATGACTCTTCACTACAGATGTGTAGTCTCTTCCTTCCATTCTTCCAAGGATGTTACAGGATGCTCGTCTGGTCTCCTGGGTCCTCCAAACCAGTGTTTTAGATAACTCTGGGTGCTTACTAACTGCACTGTAGGATGAGGTGACTGTTGGAAGTCCTTACTCTGCCTCCTCCTTGCCCCTCCAACCCTGTGTTTTTTCTTAAAACAAGACCTTTTGTTGTTTTAATGTGTTATCACTGTGACTTATCCTCTGAAATGTGTGTTTTTTTAAACTCCTATCCCTCTAGTATTATGGTAGAGGTGTCCTGAATGCCAGGACCTAACACAAAAAAAGAAGGAAAAAAGAAGAAAAACTCTTTTCCCAGCCTGTGCAGATTGACCTGTGAGAGTGCTCTCTTTCAGAACATTTCTATACAGTGTGTTTGGAGAGTTGTTCCAAACCAAAATGTAAGGGCCACCCTGATACTTTTTGCACACGCATCTTTTCTTGGGCATGTGCTTATCGTCCTGGGAATTCCCCATTTAAATGTTTCTCAGTGTCCATTCTTCTGCAGGGTCCCAGGCACTGCAGCCACAAATACCTTGTCCCATGCATCCACTTGACTGCTCTCCCACAGCATTCTGCAGGATAGCTCAATGAGCAATGTTCTAAATGCAGGGCAAGTTCTAGGATGGCAAGTCCCTCAGGTCATCACCAAATTGAGTCATACATACATGCTCCCAGTATGTGTATGAGGGTCACTCTTCTTCCTCTGGAACTGAAAATATGGATCTGCTCTGGGAGCATAAGTTTGTGCTTCACTGAGCTGTCATATTGGTGGGGCAGGTTGCAGTCAGGATGCTTAAGATCCCATCACTTTTTTAACAATAGGATTAAATATAAAACATTATAAGGTTGTTTACTTCAAAGGCTTATGAATTTGAAATCAACCTTAAACAATTCTCCTTTGGTCACTTCCATTTTCTTTTTTTTTCTTTTTACATAAGTTTTAGATTACATAAATGTTATATAAAAAATATAGGTGATTCCCATGTGCCCCACCCTGTCCCCCTTTCATATTTTCCCACATTAACAACATCTTTCATTAGTGTGGCACATTTGTTACAATTTATGAGCACATATTAAAGCATTGTTACTAGCCGTGAAAATAGTTTACATTATATTTTACAATCTGCCCAGCACAATTTTACAGATTATGACAAAATGTATAATGGGCTATATCCATCATTGAAATGTCATGCAGGATAATTCCAATGTCCCAAAAATGCCCCCATGTTAAATCTATTCCTCCCTCTCCATCCCCTCAGAACCTCTGGTGACAGCTGCCTTTGTATCAATGATAAAATTTCTTCCATTTCTAGAATAATAAGAAGTCTATAATAAAATAATTACAAATCTACTTTAGCAATTGTTCATACCCCAGTCTTGAAGATTTTGGGATGATGATACCCACTCTGTTTCTAATTGAGAGGGGGCTTAGATTCCATGGGGCAGATGAATGTAACTATCTTGCATTCAGTTGCAGACACTGTGTGTTCCTTGGGATGGAAGATCCTATCACTTTTAACTAGCTCTTTTCTTGATTCTTCACTTGCCCTGTTAGTACTGTCCTTAAACATTTTTCTGGAGCTTTGAGATGTTTCTGTGAGGTTTTTTTATGGTTGTTCAAAGCTTATTTGGGGTGAAAGAGTGAAGCATCTCACTCTGTTCTCTTGATCAGGGTGGGGACTCAATTTAATTCAATTCTTTTTTGTTGTCTTTTGGTGATTGAAAGGTTTAATTTTAATTGAATGGAACAATCATTTTCTTTACTGCTTGTGCTTTTTTGTTCTTGTTTATAGATTCTCATTTTTTTTAAATGTTCTAAATTTTTTGTCTTTAATATTTAAATTCCTAATATATCTTGAATTAATTTTGTACATGATGCAAAGCAGAAATCTATTTTTGTATGTTCTCCAATTATCACTTTTCCCAGGAAACTTATTGTTTGTTTAGTGTTTTCCAATGTTTTTAAACCATGATTTACAGTAACTAATGCATTTTGCCCTTTGATTCATTATAGATCCATTTATACATACATAGGCATAGGCATCAATTGACATGTTCAGTCAATATCCTTTACCCATACTTATGTATGATGAATTTTATTATTTTATGCTTTATTACTTTTTATTTTATTTCTAATTAAAATATTTATTGAGATAACTGTTGATTCATGTGCACATGGAAGAATTAATACAGAGTCATTTAAAGTATATGTTACTTATTTTCCTCCAATGGTAACCTCTTGCATATTTCCTATCTTGTTATAATTCACTAAATTGATTCCATGTGATTGGTTGATGACTCAATCTTGAAAAATACTTTTGCCACTAATCTGTAATGCCAAGTCTGTTATATGATGACCCACATATGTAAACATGTGTTTTGGGGCAGTGGGCATTTTCCAAATAGGAATTTGACAATTACTGCACCCTCTATATTATTGTAGAATTACATTGAGATTTGATATGTGTGGCAGTTTGAGATTATTTATGAATCCCCAAAAAGATTATGTTTGTAAAACAATCTGCCCTTTGAATGCATTAGATTCAGCTGACATGTCTTGATTAAATTATTTGTTAGGATTGGGGCTTTGATTCGACCACATCAGTCAGGCATGACTCTGGGTTGTGTTCTCCCACCCCCTTGGTGACTGATGTATTATGGACACTCACTCAGGAGGACATACGGGATGGGAGAGAGCTCTGTCATGTTTGATCCTGGGGCCTTGGAGAGAGCTGAGCCATTCACCTGATAGCTTGCAGCTGAGCAGCTGAGAAGGCCTGGAAAGAAATGAGCCCTATACCAAACTCATACAGGAAGTCCTGCTAGATGAGCCCTATGCCAACCTACAGCTGAGATTAGAAGAAACTGGGCCCATAGAGCCTTAGGTGGAAGAAGTAAGGAGAGACCAGGCACTGATCACCTGCCATCTTGCTTCAATATGTGGCAGCTGACTTTGGTGAGAAAGCAGCTTTGAGTTGGACTCTTTAGGACCTTACAACTGTAAGCTTTCCCCCAAATAAATCCACTTTATAAAAGCCACAGATTTCTGGTACTTTGCATTAACACCCCTTTGGCTGACTAATACAATATGTTGTAAGATAGTGTCAGCTTATTTTCTCTTCTTTAAAATTGACTTGGCCATTCTTGGTCCAATGCTTTTCCATATGAATTCCAGAATCATTGTCCAGTTCTGTGACCAAACCTTTTTTAATCCATAGATCAATTTTGGAGAAATATACAACTATACAGTATCAAGTTATTTATATAAGAATGTGGTATACATTTTCATTTATTAATAACTTTTAAACAATAGCTATACAAATATTTATAACTCTCTACATGAATTTTATATATTTCTACCTTTTTTCTGGTACCTTTTTATTGTTTTGTTTTTATTAATTTTATTTTGGCCATTATAATTTCAAAAATAACATTTTCTAATGATTTATGGTGTATTACAATATCATTTTTCATATTGTTTTATATCTGGCATAATTTATAATTTATCCATTAATTTAAATAATTTCTCTTCAGATTTTCTGTTACTCATGTATACAATCAGTTATTTTCCAATAAGTGAAAGGTTTGTTTTCCTTTCCAGTATGTACATTTTTAATTATTTTTAAAATATTTTAGTGCACTGGCTAGGATTTCTAGTAAAATCTTGAACAGGACTGGTGATACTGGAAATTTTTGTCCTGTTCCTGCTTATAAGTGGAATAATATGTACTCAGTATGTTTGTCCTAGGTTTATTTTTATAAATATTTTTTTATCAGTTTAGGCCATTCTCTTCTATTCCTACTCTGACATTTTTTCTATGAATAGTTGTTGAATTTAGTCAGTTTTTCTTCATCTACTGAGATATTCATATTATTTTCCCCTTTATATCTCATAATGTGATGGAAAATATTAATAAGCCTTGATATCTCTATTAATATGTTTTCTTATATTAAACTAACCGTGCATTATGGGAATACATTTATTATTGTTAAAATGTATCATATTTTTATTGCATTGATGAGTAAAATGTGCTTCCAATTTACCTTTGTCATGTTGTCTGTTTTGATATCAAATTTTTTCTAGGTCATAACATCAGCTGTGGAGTGTCTTTTCATTTTCTGTTTTGCAATACTTTATTTAATATTGTAAGTATTTGATCTTTAATATTTGCTGGAACTTGCCAGCGAAGAAGTCATCTACCACTGAGGTTTTTCTAATAGGAAGAATTTTAACTTCTTTTTTAAATAGCTGCAAGGCTTTCCAGTTTTCTATTTCTTTTCACAAGGAAGGTTTTTCAAGATATCCAGTCTTTCTTATTATGGAAAAATCAAATTGCTTCCTTTCCTAGGAAGGTGTGCATTTTCATCACTATTCAAAATCACTTATCTGGTCCATTTCTTACAGATCCTTCTAAAAGGACCAATACTCATCTTTATATTGAGAAAATTGAAATTTAGAAAATTTAAGGTAAATTGTAAATGGTCAAGGAGAAGCTGCTGGAAAAGAGCACACATTTTTTGTAATATTAAACTTTATTTTTAGAATAGTTTTAGATTTATATTTATAGCAAATTAAACTGAGAGTATAGGGAAGTCTCATATAACCCCCCCCCCCCAAACACACACACATGCATAGTTTCCCTTATAATTAATATCTTACATTAATTGGTACATTTGTTACAAGTGATGAACCAATGTTGAAGTATTGCTACTAATCAAAGTCTATAGTTTACATTATGGTTTACACTTTGTGGTGTACAGTTTTATAGACTTTGTTAAATGTATAATGTCATGTGTCCATCATTGCAGTATCATAAAGAACACTTTCACTGCACTAAATATTCTCTGTTCATCCTTCCCCTCCCCACTGGTTGCCAAAGGGCAGAGGGGAGGGAGAGAGATGAATAGATGGAACACAGGACATTCTTAGGGCAGTGAAACAGTTGTGCAAGATACTGCAATAATGGATATATATGACATTACACATTTGTCAATGCCTATAAAACTGTGCAGCACAAAATGTAAACCAAAAACTATAGACTTTAATGAGTTGCAATGCTTTAATATTGGTTCATCAATTGTAACAAATGTACCACACTAATGTAACCTTTTAGCCAATTCTGCAAAGATTAACCATCAGCTTTCCATTCTCAACCCTCATTCTATTTTCTGGTGATGTATATTCTAATTATCAATTCCATGTGTTTACATAATATATTTAATTCATAATAGCACCATCATAAAGTATTTGTCCATTTGTTTCTGGCTTGCTTCACCCAACATAACGTCCTCCTGGATCGTCCATGTTGTTATATGCTTTATGACTTCACTTATTCTTATTGCTGCATAATATTTCATCATGTATACACCACAATTTGTTTATCCATTCATCAACCAAATTTTGGCTATCAGGATTAACACTACTATGAACATAAATGTGCAGACGTCTATTCGTGACACTGCTCTCAGTTTTCCTAGGTATATACCTAGCAATGGTATTGCCAGGTCCTATGGCAAGTCTATATTCAACTTCCTTAGGAACTGCCCACCAGTCGTCCATGGTGGCAGTACCATTTATACCAGTCAGCCCGAGGGGTGCTGATGCAAAGTACCAGAAATATGTTGGATTTTATGAAGAGTATTTATTTGGGGTAGAACTTTACAGTTACCAGGCCCTAAAGAGTCCAACTCAAGGTACCATAAGAGGTACTTTCTCACCCAAAGTCTGTTGCCATGTGTTGAAGCAAGATGGCAGGCGATCTCTGCAAGAATTCAGCCTCATCTTCCTCTTAAGGCTCCATTGTCCCAGCTTCTTCCAATCACAGCTGTAGGCTGGCATAAGTCTCACCTCTCTTCCTAAGGCTCATCTCTTTCCGGGCTTGTCTGCTCTCTCCACAAGGCCAGCAGTAAACTATCAGGTGAACAGCTTGGCTCTCTCCCCAGGGCTCCAGCATCAAAACACAACTCTGTGTTCTCCTTCTCTGTGTATTTTCTTACCTAACTTTGATTGAGCATCCATTTATATAGCCCACAGCTCTAGGCTAGCTGTAGGAGGGGACTCAAACTGAGTCACCCTAATGACGTGGTCAAATGAAAACCCTAATCTTGATTTAATAAAGTAAAGTGAAACCTCTGAGTCTAATACAGTCTAATATGCCCAGAGGAACAGACAAGTATACATACACAATTCAATATCAATTTTTGGAATTCATAAACAATACCAAACTGCCACACCATTCTACATTCCAAACAACAGTGAATATGTGTTCCAATTCCTCTATATCCCTCAACATTTACAGTTTTCCAATTTTTTAATAGTGGCCAGTCTAATAGGTGTGAAATGATAACACATTGTAGTTTTTATTTGCATTTCCCTAATCGCTAGTGATATTAAACATTTTTTCATGTGGTTCTTCACCATTTGTATTTCTCCTTTGGACAATCGTCTTTTCAAGTCTTTTGCCCATTTTTTAATTGTATAGTTTATCTTTCTACTGTTGAGTTGTATGTTCTCTTTATATATTATGGATATTAAACTCTTATCGGATATGCCAAATATTTTCTCACATTGAGTTGGCTGCCTTTTACCCTTTTAACAAACTGCATTCCGGTGAAAAACTCTTTAATTTTGAGGAGGTCCCATTTATCTAATTTTCCTTTTTTGCTCATGGTTTGGGTGAAAGGTTTAGGAAACTACCTCATACCACAAGATATTGAAGATGCTTTCCAATATTTTCTTCCAGGAGTTTTATTGTTGTAACTTTTATATTTAGGTCTTTGTTCTATATTGATTTAAATTTTGTATTAAGTGTGAAATAGTGGCTCTCCTCTTTCTTTTGGATATTGACATCCGGTTCTACCAGTGCCATTTTGTTAAATAGACTGTAATGGCCCAGCTGTGAGGGTTTGACAGCCTTGTCAAAAATCACTTTGAGGGAAGCGGCTGTGGCTCAATCAGTAGGGCTCCCGTTTACCATATGGGAGGCCCCGGGTTCAGTTCCCGGGGCCTCCTGGTGAAGGCAAGCCCGCCCGCGTGGTGTGGTTAGCTGACCCAGCGAGCACAAGCAGCAAGGGGGGGATAAATGAATAAATAAATAAAATCTTTTTAAAAAAATCACTTTGACATGAATTTAAGAATCTATTTCTGAATACTCAATTCTATCACATTCGTCAATATATCTAGATTTATGCCAGTGTCATGCTGTTATTTTTACTAGTGTAGCCAAGTAATATGATTTAAAGTCAGGAAGTAAGAGTCCTACAACTTTGTTCTTACTTTTAAGATATTTTTGGTTATTTGGGACTTATTATCTTTCCAAATAAGTTTGATAATTGACCTTTCCAATTCTGTAATAAATGTTGCTGATAGTTTTATTGGGATTGTGTTGAATCTGTAGATAAACTTAAATAGAATTGACATCTTAATGATATTTAGTCTCCCAATCCAGGGACATGGAATGTCCTTCCATTCATTTAGCTCTTCTTTGTTTTCTTTTAGCAATGTTTTGTAGTTTCAAATACAATTCCTTTATGTCCTTGGTTAAATTTATTCCTAAATATTTGATTTTTTTGGTCTGTATTGTAAATAGGGTTTTTCTTGACTTCAATATATATATAGCAATATATAGAAATGCTGCTGATTTTTGTGTATTAATCTTGTATCCAGCCATCAGCAAATAGTGAAAGTTTTACTTCCTTTCCTATTCAGATGCCTTTTATTTCTCTTTCTTGCCTAATTGTTTTAGCTAGAACTTCTATAACAATATTGAATAACAGTGGTGATAGTGGGTTTCCTTGTCTTGTTCCTGATCTCAGGATACTGAAAATGGAGAGTCTCTTTACATTTTCTTTTTCAGTCTCTCTCCATTGAGTACAATATTAGTTGTGGGTTTTTCATATATGCATTTTATCATGTTGAGAAAGTTTCCTTCTATTTCTATCTTTTGGTGAGTTTTTCATCAAGAAAGTATGTTGGATTTTCTCAAATTCCTTTTCTATGTCAATCAAAATGATCATCTGATCTTTTCCTTACTCAATTTAGTAATGTGACATAGTGCATTAATTTTCTTGTGTCACACCACCCTTGCGTCATTGGTATAAAACCCCCTTGATCCTGGTGTATAATTTTAACATGCTTTTGGTTTAAATTAGCAAGTATTTTCTTGAAGATTTTTGCAATTCTATTCAATAGAAAAATTGTTATATAATTTTCTTTTTTTCATGCTATCTTTATCTGGCTTTGGTATTAGAGTGATGTTGGCTTCATAAATTAGTTTCATAACATTCTTTGCTGTTCTCCAATTTGGAAGACTTTGAGCAAGATTACTATAAACTCTTCTTTGAATGATTGGTAGAATTCACTTGTGAAGTGATCTGGTCTCGGATTTTACATCTTTGGACTGTTTTTAGTGTCTATTTCAGAGTCCCTCCTTGTGATTGGTTTGTTGAGGTATTTTATTTCTTTTAAAGTCAGTGTACTTTGTACATGTGTTTATAGGAATTAGTCCATTTCAACTACATTGTCGATTTGCATACAGTTGTTCATTTTATCCTCTTATAATCGCTTTTATTTCAGTGGGGTCAGTAGCAATGTCCCCCCCCCCATTTCTGTTTTTATTTATTTGTATCTTCTCTCTCTTTTTCTTTGTTAGTCTAGATAAGTGTTTTTTTTTATTTGTTGATGATTTCAAAGAAACATTTTTTTATTTTGTTGATTCTCTCTATTGTTTTTATGTCCTCAATTTCATTTATTTCTGCTCTAATCATTGTTATTTCTCTCCTTTTGCTTACTGTGGGATTTGTTTGATGATTTTTTTTTCTCTTTTCTGCAGATGTTCAGATAGGTCTTTGTATTTTGCTCCTTCTTCTTTTTTAATGTACGTGTTCAGGACTATAAATTCCTTCTCAGCACTACCTTGGCTGCATCCCAAAGTTTGATATGTTGTGATCCTATTTTGAATTGTCTCAAGATATTTAATGATTTATCTTTTGATTTCTTCTTTGAACCACTGATTGTTTAAAAGTGTGTTGTTTAACTTCCATATATTTGTGAGTTTTCCCTTTCTCCACCTCTTTTTGATTTCCAGCTTCATTCCATTATAGTCAGAGATAGTACTTTGTATAATTTCAATCTTTTAAAATTTATTCAGACTTGCTTTGTGATCCAATACATGGTTTATCTTGAAGAAAGATGCATATCCACTTGAGAAGACTGTATATCCTGTTGTTTTGGGGTGAAATGTTCTATATATGTCTGTGAGGACTAGTTCATTTATCATGGTATTCAAATTCTCTGTTTCCTTACTGATCCTTTGTCCAGTTGATCTATCCAAAGACAAGAGTGTTGTATTGAAGTCTCCAAGTCTTACTGTAAAGCCATTTATTTTTCTCTTCAGTTTTCCAAGTGTTTATCTCATGTATTTTGGGGCACCGTGTTTATGTGCATAAATATTTATTATTGTTATTTCATTTTGGTGAATTGCTCCGTTTATTAGTATTTAATTTCCTTCCTCATCTCTTATAGCAGTTTTGTATTTAAAGTCCATTTTTTCCAATATTGGCATCACGAATCCAGCTCTTTTTTGGTTACTGTTTGTGTGGAGTATCTTTTCTCAACCTTTCACTTTCCATCTATTTGTGTCTTGCATGTAAAGTGTGTTTCTTGTAGACAGCATAATGATAACTGATTTTTGTAATCCATTCTGCCAGTCTTTGTCTTTTGATTGGGGAGTTTAATTATTAACATTTCATGTTATTACTGTAAAGGCATTACTTAATTCATCCGTTGTATCTTTTGACTTTCCATTGACCTATCTTACTATTATATGTCTTTTTACCCTTTTTGTTAACCTTACTAATAATCTTCATTTCTACACTCTTCTCCAAGCCTCACTTTCCTGTATTTTCCTTTCAGTTTGCAGCACTCTCTTCAGTATCTCCTGTAAATTCAGTCTCTTTGTGATAAATTCTTTACATTTTTGTTTATCTGTGAAGACTTTAAACTCACACTGTTTTGAAGGTCAGTTTTGCCAGATAAAGAATTCTTGCCTAGCAGTTTTTCTCTTCAGAACCTTTAACATATACTACTACCTTCTCACCTCCATAGCTTTTGATGAGAAATTGGTGTGTAGTGTTATTGAGCATCCCTTGAATGTGATGAATTGTTTTTGTCTTGCTGCTTTCAGATTTTTGTCATTATCTGTGGTGTGGCATTTGATATTATAAATAGCAGGTGTCTCAGAGTAATTCTATTTGAAATTATTCTTTTTGGGGAATATTGTCCTTTGATAATGATATTTATGCCTTTTATAAGGGATGGGAAATTTTCAGGCATTATTTCTTCAAATATTTTTTCTGCCCTTTTTCAATTATCTTCTCCTTCTGGGACCCTTATGATGTGCATGTTTGTGTGTTTCACATTGTTATTCAGTTCTTTGTGATCCTGTTCCAATTTATACATTCTTTTCTTTTTCTGTTTTCCTCTCTTCTCAAATTCAGATGCTCTGTTCTGCAAATCACTTATTCTGCCTCAACCAATTCAAATCTGCTATTATACACCTCCAATGTATCTTTTTTTTTTTTTTTTTTTTTTACCGGGAGGTCCTGGGAATTGAACCCGGGTCCCTCCATATGGGAGATGGACGCCCAACCAGTTGAGCTACATCCGACCCCTCCAATGTATTTTTTATCTCTTCCATTATGTCTTTCATTCTTCTAAGATCTTTTACTTTTCTTTGGAAACTTTCAAATTCTTCTTCTTGTTCACCAGTGTCTTTTTAATATCCTTAATCTTTTTAGCTATCTCATTGAATTTTTCAGGAGATTTGTTTGGATATCTGTGATTAGTTGTCTTAAATTCTGTGATTCATCTGAAGGTTTAATTTGTTTTGCTGAGCCATATCTCCCGGTTTCTTAATATTGTTTGTAATATTTGGCTGGTGACTTGGTATCTGATTTTTAATGTTTTTATTCTGTTCTCAGTTTCTCTCTTTAGCCTATGGCTTTCTTATTGTTTCATTTTTTACTAAAGCGTCCTCTGTTCCTCCTCCTTAAATATTAGTTTAGTGTATTTGTTTTTTATTTGCCTCTGTATATTTTTAATATTCTTTTGGCTTCTATCACTTCTATTTCCTGTAGGACTAAGTTTGGTAAAAGTGTCCCCTTGGAGACAACTTTCTCAGCTCTCATTTTCTAATAAAAAAACAAGGCTCAGGGGACCTATGAAGGGAGTATAGATCTGTTCCAATGTGCTCTGGAGAGGAGACCCTAAAGGCCTCTAATATTCTCTTTGATATCTCCCCCCAATCTAGACTTTCCTTAAGTACCTAGCAGGTAACACTCTTTATCCGGTTGTTCCATGCTTCCTTAAGGATATTCTGTACCTTTAATTCTCAGTTGACTTAGCTCCTGGTGTGTGTGTGTTTGAGGCTGGGGTTGCCAGCCTACAGTGGATGAAACTCCATTGTTTCCAGCCCCTGACATCTGAGTTCTCTGATCAACTGCCACCCCTTCTGCTGCCCCTCCCAAGTTGGCAAAGTGACTCTGCCTTCACTGTCTTAGAGAGAGTAATCAGATGGCTATTAGTTTCTCTCCTTCTTGGGACACCTTAGTGATAAGAGTGCAGCAATTATTCATTGTGGGCAGGGTCAATCTGTCAACACTGCCAGCAGAGAGAATGGATGCTTTTTCTCTTTCAAGGGGGCTTTGGAGACTAATGTGCAGAAACCCTTGTAAGATGAATGGGGTGAATCTGCCTGCCCTGCCCGCAAGAGAATGTGCAATTCCTCTCTGTCCAGGGGTGTGTTGGGGCCAAGTGTGCAGCAACTCTTTTAAGTTGGATGGGGTGAATCTACCCCCACTAAGTGGGAGAGAGTGCAAACTTCTTCTCTCTCCAGGGGTGCAGAGTGTGCAGCAGCCCTTCAAGGTGGGTCAGGTGAAACTGCACACTAGGATGTGTGCTTCATCTCTGTCCAGGGGTGGATTGAGGCCCAGTGTGAAGCAGCACAATGTGAAGTATACCAAATTAGGATACCTTTGGGTTAATAGAAGAAACAATACTCAATTCCCACAAGACTTCTACAGGAAAAAATTCCTGCTGAATTTGGATTCAAAACAAACAAACAAAACTTTACAAAGCACACAAAAAATGATATAACTTGAATGAGAGTCAACAGTCACAACCAGCAGGTAGACATATACCTCAAGAACATGAGTCAAGATTACAATATGAAAAAGAACTATAAAATAACTATATTTATTGATTAAAGAAATAGAAAAATAGTGGAAACCATAAGAAAAGAAGGAAATATCATGAAAAAGAGCAATAAAATTTTTAAAATATTTTATACAGCTTTAAAAAATTAAACTCTCCAAAATAAACAGCTTTTTAGACAAAGCTGAACAGCAATTTATGAAATTATAAGACAGATAAGAGTAAACTATCCAGAATGCATCACAGAGAGAATAAAATATGAAAAATAGAAAAGATATTTGAGAGACATGGAAGATAGATTGGGAAACTATAACATACCTAATTGCTCCAGTGAAAGATATCAGGTAGAATGGGTGGAAAAAAAGAGGTTGTTTATCCAAGTTAAATAGTTCCAAAAGGTGTATATTGTTTTGGAGGAGGTAAATTTTTAAACTTTACTAAGTAAAATATGCATGTTAATATGTAAAGTTAATCACAAAAATTCAGAAGCTTATTAAATAATTATTGTGATGTTTAGAAGCTGTGTGTACCTCAGAAAAGTACACTCTTACAGTTAACCCATTCTTGTGGGTGTGGATATTGTAAGTAGGATCTTTTGGTGAGTAGGATATTAACTTATGATGTGATCCATCTCATTCACGGCGAGCCTTAGTCTTCTTACTGGTGTCCTTTATAAGAGAATGAAATTCAGACAAAGAGAAAGAAAGCCATGGAAGTAAGAAGCTGAAAGTAATAAAACCCAGAAAAGAAGGGAGAAACCAGCAAATGCTTACATGTGCCTTCCCACGTGAAAGAGGAGTCCAGGATCACCAGCAGCCAGTCTTCTGGGAGAAAGCATCACCTGATGATGCCTTGGTTGGGACCTTTTTCTTAGCCTCAAAACTGTAAGCTTGTAAACTAATAAATTCCCTCTGTTAAAAGCCAACTCGTTTTTATAGTACATGATTTGAGTAGTGTTAGCAAACTTGGACACTTATAAACCAAGAGAGGGGGAAAAGGGACGTGAGCAAACCTTCACCAATCCAATAGGAAGCACTAAGGAAGAAAAAAAAATAGCAATATAAATAAAATATACAAACTCAGATTGTAAAAATAAATCTACAGCTCTTATTAATAAATATTTACATCAGATTTAAACAGACAGATAAAAGATAGTGATCATAAGATTGGATAAAATAGTAACATTCACATCCAGCTATGTGCTGTTTATAAAAGGTACACTTAAACATTGACACAGAAAGGTTGAAAATAAAGTTATGAAAAAGGATGTATAAGGCATACACTAAATCTGATGAAGTTACATTAATATCACATAAGATAGACTTTATCATAAAGTTATTATTAGAGATGAAGAAGATTATTATATAATGATAAAAGGATACATTCTGCTTAAATATATAATAATTTTGAACATATATGTATCTGATGCTGTAACTTAAGAACATATAAATAAGATTTGACAAAGCTACAAGGGGAAATTGACACATCCATTATCATAGGGAAATATTGTAACACCTTGCTTCTCTCAGTACTTGTATAATCCAGTAGTTTAAAAACAATGTAAGGGTCTACCAAATTCTAACAAATTTTGAAAAATATGATCTATGTGGATATACATAGAGTCATGTACTGAAAAATTAAGAAATATATTTTCTTTTTAAATACATATGCAGCTTTTATAAACATTGGCAAGATATTAAGCCACAAAGTCTCAACAAAGACCAAATTATATCTTATATTCTCATATCATAATGCAATTTCACTCAAAATGAAAGGGAAAATATATAACCAAATTACAGCTATCTACTTGAAAATAGTTTAAAATAATTTCTTGATAAAAAGATATCATAAGACATTGCAGAAAAATACAGTTGTAAAACTAAAACACCGTATATCCAAATTTGTAAGTGTTCAGATTGTATTTAGAAGGGAGTGGATAACCATAAAAGCGTACAGTAGACATTAGAGAACAAGTTTTAAAATCAATGAGTAATTATCTAATTGAAAATGTTAGAAAAATAGCATCAAGATAAATTGAAAGAAAGAAAAAGACTTTTAAAGTGAAAAACTCAAGAACAAATATTCATAAAATGATTAATAAAATTAAAAAAACATAGAAACAATAGAAGATTAACAAAACAAAACACTTTATCTTTGAACGTAGTAACAAACTAAACAACAAACTTTTAAAACTCCAGGCCCAAAAAGTTTTTGAAGAACATAATATTTGTACCTTCTATACATAGTTCTAAAGAATATAAAAGAGAAGGGACAATTTGCAGCTTATATGTGAAAGTATTATAATTTAGAAATTAAAACCAAAGAGAGTAAAAAGAAAAAAAAAACATAGATCAATCTCATTCATGAAAATAGATGCTAAATAACTAATAAAATATTAGCAATCCATCTCTATTAATAAATTTAAGAATACATCCTGGCCAAATCGGGTTTAACCTAGGACTATAGGAATTTATTAATATTAAAAAAGACAGCATTGTATGTCTTCCAATTCCATCAATAAGGCAGACAGGATAGATGGGAGGGGACTACCAGAGTAGAATACCTAAAATTTCAGGAAGAAATATATAATTCATTTGTAAGTACTTGTTGAAAAGTAAAATAACTTCTTGGAAGCTAGAAACAATGGGAAAGCATAAATTTGGAGAGGAAATGAAGAAATGGAGCAGTCATTTGTCTTGGGAACATTGGATTTCAGAAAATATAGAATTTGGGTATAAATGAATTGTTCCATGTAGATCCAAAAAGACTACAGTTATTGAAATTAATGTATATAGACTAAATAATGCATATTATTTTAAAGAAGTAAAAGAATGTATTAAAAGTATAAGGAAGGAATAAGTGGCTATTAATAAATGAACACAGAATTTTGAAGCACTAACTAGATCTCTTAAAATATATCCATGTATATGTGCATATATAAAATTAAAAATTCAATGGACAAGACAATCAGCTGATTAGACACAGAATGAAATGCAAGATAGATATGAAAATTATAAGAGAATGCAGTAGAGAGACAAAGTGTTGGAAAATATGAAAGAAAAATTAAAATTAAGGGACATGGACAATAGGGTGAGAAGTTCCATCATAAATCTAATTACACAACTAGATGAAGATAATAAAGAAATTGGTGAGGCAATATTTGAAGACAACTGACTGACAGTCTTCTAGAAATTGTGAAAAATATATATCTTCATTTCCAAAGTTTCCAGAAGACTAGTGGATTCCAGGAAAGCTAAATAACTGTTAATCCACATTTTGATACTTTATATTAAAACTTCAGAACATCAATGACAAAGATAAAACAGCCACAGAGAAGAAAGAGATTAGCAACAAAGGAAGGACAGAATAGAAGTCATAAAATAGTGAACTAACATTTACAGTTTGAAGAAAAATGCAACTGTCATCTTAGAATTGTATATATAAGCAAAATGGTATTCCAAAAAATACCACAGAATAAAGATAAATTCAAAAAAAAAAAAACCAAAAACTGTGAAGTTTACCACCAACAGTTGCTCACTAAAGGAACTTCTAAAGGTTGCTCATCATGAAAAAACAAAGTGATTGTAGAAGAAAACTCAGGGATAAAAGAAATAATGGTAAGAGAATAATAACATAAGGTTAAAACTAAATTAATTTTGACAATAAAACACAATAGTAATCAAGTGTACATGGCAGCTTTTTTCTGGGGCTAAACAGAGCCTCAAAATCTCAGCAGCTTACAATACAAAATATTTACTTATCTTTTATTGGTCTATGAGCTGTCTACTGCTATGCTCTATGTGTCTTCACTTTATACATGACCAGACAAAAAAAGAGCCCCCATGTCAGGCATCCTAATCTCATGGTGTAGGGCAGGAGAAAGAGGAAAATGCATACATTGTGAAAGCATTTAATAGATATGCTGGGGAAGTGGATGTGGCTCATGCAGTTGGGTGCTTGTCTACCCAGGTTTGGTTCCTGGTGCTTCCTAAAGTTGATGACCAGGACAGTGAGCTGACACAATGGACTGGCATGGTGAGCTGACACAACAAGGTGATGCAACGAGGTTATGCAATGAAGAGACACAAGGAGGAAACAAAATGAGAGAAACAACAAGTGGGGACCAGAGGTGGCTCAAGCCATTGGGCACCTTGCTCCAATATGGGAGGTCCCAGGTTCAGTTCCTGTTGCCTCCTAAGAAAAGAAGATGAGCACACAATGAATGGACACAGACAGCAGACAACAAGCACAAACAATGAGGGGCGGGGGAAGAAATGAATAAGAAGAAATTAAAAATATATATGTTGATGGTATTCTGTTGTACACATATGGTGATTCTAGCAATGGAAGAAATTATAACAATGAGGTGGAGCCAGTGGCCACTTGACACTTTTGGGGCAGGAAGGGGACGAGCAGTTGAAATACAGGGGCTTCTTTGGGATTTGGAGGTTGTCTTGAGTACCGTTGTGGCAACGGATGTAGGTCACTTTATTTTTATTTTTATTTATTTATTTTTTAAAGATTTTTATTTATTTATTCATTTATCCCCCCCTTGCTGCTTGTGCTCGCTGGGTCAGCTAACCACGCCACGCGGGCGGGCTTGCCTTCACCAGGAGGCCCCGGGAACTGAACCCGGGGCCTCCCATATGGTAAACGGGAGCCCTACTGATTAAGCCACAGCCGCTTCATTTTAAATCAGCACACACCACTCAGAACTGTGTGGGAGAGAGTATGATCTACGATGTGAACTGTGGTCTATGGTTGGTGGCAAGGCCCCAGGATGTGAAAGTCCATTGAGGGTGGTGGGCCACACTTGTAGGAAATGTTTGTGTGGGATGTGGTGGGAGGTGTGGGAGGTGGGCAACATGGGAATCCCAGTGGGTTCCGTGTAATATTTTAGGTAATCTAAGTACCTCTTAAAATATATTTATATATATATATATATATAAATAACATTTTGTAAGCAAGTGCACATATATGCATATATATTTATATATCATTTTACAAATAGTGGTATGTATTGTGAAAATTTTGATTTTTACCCACAATAAAAATTAAATAAATTAAAAAATATATATTTTGGCTCCAAGTCTGCATACACCCAGGGCAGAACACAAACCATGAGTCATGCTGCATACAAAAGGACTGTTGGCAAGTGGTGAGCTCACTTACTTCAGTTTTGGTTAGCTGAACCACCTAAATGCAAAGTGGAATTTCTGGAGTGACCCACATCTCTGGTTGACCCCACCTGGCTCCCTGGGACAGGATACCCTAATGGGGAAGGATCTGGAGGAAGTAAAGCCTGAAAGAACAAGTGGAGGTTAACCTGAACAACTGCAATAAAGGATGGGTCCCAAAATTGAAAAGTGCAAGAGAAAGGGAGTATGGAGTGAGGGAAAGAACTTAAACAAATCACAAGTTATGGAGAGAATCTTCTGCACAAAAACAAACAAAACAGATCAAGATTCCCACAGAAAGAAGAGAGGAAAGGAAGATTTCTCCCGGAGGTG
This sequence comes from Tolypeutes matacus, assembly GCA_026826555.1. Classification (NCBI taxonomy): domain Eukaryota; kingdom Metazoa; phylum Chordata; class Mammalia; order Cingulata; family Chlamyphoridae; genus Tolypeutes; species Tolypeutes matacus. Next base: position 1,993,209 of record JAKSZT010054495.1, on the reverse strand, counting down.
GAACTATTGCACAAATTTACAATCTTAAAATTCTACCGCATATACAGGACAAGAATCAGATGAAGAGCTGAGAAAATCTGAACAGTTAAACAAGAGCTACAGTAAAATTGCAGAATAAGCTGGAACAAGGATCAAGGAAGAACCTTAATACAAAGCCTATCTAATATAAAATCCTGCAGAAGTGTGAGAAAGAGACTTTCAGTGGTAACTCATCAAGTAATCTGATGCTAAGACATCAACATAATTACAAACCACACAAAGAAACAGGAAGATATGGCTCAGTCAAAGGAAGAACATAAAACTTCAGAGGAAGTACAGAATTTGCAACAACTAATCAAAGAAGTTCAAACAAATCTATATCAATTCAAGAAGATGAAGGAAAATATGGATATAGAGCTAAGGGGTATTAAGAAGACAATGTGTGAGCATAAAGAAGAATTAGAAAGCTTAAAAACATAACAGAAATCAAGGGGATGAAAGGAACAAATGTAGAGATAAAAAATACATTGCAACAGAGGGTCAAGTTGGCAGCTAATTAAGGAGCTCCAAGGGTCAGCTCATGCTACAAGACAGTTAATAATCAAACAGAGCTATCCACATAACCTGTTTGAAGACTCCAGGAGACCAGAAGAGCATCCTGCAACATCCTAGAAAGAATGGAAGGAGGAGACTGCCCATCTGCCGAGAAGATTTGAGAGTAGAGCACTCCATGCCATGGAAGCTGGTGCCCATCCTCCACTGGTGGTGCAAGCCAACTTGGGTGAAAGTCCATGGCTGGAATTGGAAGCTTCATTTCCCAAAAACAGGGTAGGAAGAGATGGTTGGCCACGGAATTCAGCTATTGATTAGTAAATGTGGCTGAGTAAAGTATAATCCTAAGAACAGCTAAAGTTTGAAACTGTCTAAGTCAGAAAGAGTTCTGCCATTTCAACTTTGCCCCCAACATGAGAGGAAGCAGAGCTGACTAAAATTCCTAGTGCTGGTAAGGACCAGCTTGTTTCCATCCAGACTGGATTGTGGCTCTAGTTTAAGTGCCAGTCCCACATTCAGCAGGGAAGAAGGTGGGGGGACCTGCACCAGCCTCTCCAGGAAACTACAGTCTATGCTGTGGAGGCCAGTGTTCATCCTACTCTGGATATAAGATTCTTGGCTGGCAGCTTTTCACTTGCAATATCTGAAATATATCATATATCTGCTTTTTTTGTCACTATAGTATGTGATGAGAAATTGGCACTTAATCTTATTGGGTGTCCCTTATATATTATGCATCTCTTTTATCTTGCTGCTCGTAGAATCCTTTCTTTGTCTTTGACATTTGTAGCAGTTTGATATGGTTTATGACTTCCAAAAATAAATATTGGATTGTTTTGGTAAACTTGTCTGTACCTGGGCATGATTAAATTATGATTAGGGCTTTGATTGGGCCATGTCAGTAGGTAACACACCACCAAGGGGGTGGGGACTCACAGATAAAACTACACAGCAGAGCAGAAATCTTAGTTGGGAGTTTTGATGTTGGAGTTTTAATGTTGGAGTTTTGATGCTGGAGTTTTTGAGCTGGAACCCGGGAAGTAAGAACACAGAGGAGCAGAGCAGCAGAGCCTGGAGAGAATTGAGCTCAGAGGAGAAAGACATAGCCGTTCACTGATAGTCTACAGCTGGACTTGTGGAGAAAGCACAGCAGCTGAACCCAGAGAGAAACAGAGCCCTGGGAAGAGAGGAACCCAGGAAGCTTGAACTCTTGGCAGATTTTGGTAGCCATCTTGCTTGAACACATGGTAACACTTTGGTGAGGGAAGTAACTTATACTTTATCGCCTGGTAACTGTAAGCTTCTAACCCAAATAAATATCTTTTATATAAGCCAAGAGATTTCTGGTATTTTGCATCAGTGGCCCTTTGGCTGACTAGTAAAAAATTTAGTACTGAGACTGGGGTTGTGCTTTTGCAATTACCAAAATGCTGGAATGGTTTTATAAATGGGCAAGGGGTATTTTTTGGAGGAATTGTGAGGTGCTTGATGGAAAAGGCCTAAATAGATTTGAAGATATTGTTGTTAAGGATATGGATGATAAAGAGATATTTTTTGAGGCCTTAGAATTAAATGATGAAACAATTATTGGAAAGTGTAGGAAAGCCGATCCATGTTTTGAAGTTGCAGAGAACTTAGCAAGATTAACTCCTGGTGTTTTATGGAAGACAGAATTTGAAAACAGCAATTCTGGGCAGTTAGCTGAAGAACTTTCCAAAGTAAACTCAGAGACTGTGGCTTGGCTTCTCCTTGCAGCTTATAACAAAATGCTAGTTGAGTGAGATAAGCTGAGAATTGAACTGTTGGGCACAAAGAAAACAGAAACTGATTCTGGCACTTCCAAGTCTCTGGAAATCAAACCCCAAGATCATAGTGCCACATTTGAGGACTTAACTAAACATGGAACTTGTAAATCAGGATTGAAGATGCAGCTATCTAGGAAAGCCTTGTGGAAAGTCTTACTGTCTGATGGCTTGGAACCTTGCTTCTTGCATGCTAAACCAACAAGCTTTTTGAGAGAGCTGTATGAACACAACCACTGTCAGCTTAGTCTAAATGGTACATGGAAAGGAAAGATTGATGGAGAAACAGCTTTAAGAAGAAACACATGGAAACTGAGATGTGGAATTAAGACATCACCTTGGGCCAAGAGAGGAACCCCACACATGTGTACAGACAGGGTGAGTCTTTCCTGGCAGTTGAAGAAGGTGGATGTTCCCACCCAATGTTCAGGGAGAGTTTTGCCACCCCAGGGTACAGAGACGGTGGAGCACATTCCTCAAGGATTAGGGTGGATAACGTCAGCACCCCATAGGTCTGAGAGGGGTGGAACTGTCCCCCATGGATTAGGGAAGGCCAGGTGGTCAACTCGTTGCTCTGAGAGGATTGAGCCTGTATGCCAAAGGTTAGGGAGGATGCAAGGATGCTGTCTTCACTTCACAATACTAGGGGGACTAAGATTGTAATCCAAAGATTGAGCAAATTGTGGCAGTCACTGCAACACTTTTGAGGGTGAGGTTGGTCAACACCCAGATGCTTGATGAAGGTGGAACCAAGAAAATGGCCATTGGGCAAACCTGTGGAAAGAGTGGGCCCCATGTGGCCCCAGGGAGAAGAAACCATGGGCTTAAGAATGACTCTCAGACTTTGAAATCAAATGGAGGATGCCCTGCAGGTTTACTGAACTGTTCTGGACCCATAATTCATGTTTCCCTCCTAATTTCTCCTTATTGTAATGAAAATGTTTACCCTTGGTCCATTTGTGTATTGGAAGCACATAAATTGTTTTGTAAGTTTCAGAGGTCTATAGCAGGCAGGACCTCGTGCCAAGACAAACTATTTCTTTAAACTTATTGCAATGTGATTCTATACTTAGCACTGCTACTGATTTAAGGTATATATTTTTTTAAGATTATAATGTCTTTTTGGAATTTAAAGGATGGAGTGTAGCAGTTTGATATGGTTTATGAATTCCAAAAATATATGGTGGATTATGTAAATTGGCCTGTACCTGGCTGTGATTAAACTATAATTAGTGCTTTGATTGGGCCACATCAGTAGGATGTTGAGTCCCCACCCCCTTGGTGGGCAGGGACTCAGATAAAACTACAAGACAGAGCAGAGGGGGTAGTTGGAGTTTTGGTGTTGGAGTTTTGATGCTGGAAGTTTTCAGTTGGAGCCTGGGAATTAAGCACACAGAGGAGCAGAGCAGCCGAGCCCAGAGAGAATTGAGCCTAAGGGAGAGAAATGAGCCCCAGGAAGAGAGGAACCCAAAACCCTGAACCCTGGCAGACATTGGCAGCCATCTTGCCCCAACACGTGGAAATGCACTTTGGTGAGGGAAGTAAATTTTGCTTTATGGCCTGGTAACTGTAATCTTCTACCCCCAATAAATACCCTTTATAAAAGCCAACAGATTTCTGGTATTTTGCATCAGCACCCCTTTGGCTGACTAATAGAGCATTTGACATTCTGATTAGTATGTGTCTTGGAAATGATCTATTCTGATTTTTTTTTGGATGGGAGTACATCGTGTTTCTTGGACACAGATATCTAAGTATTTTAATAGTTTTGGGAAATTTTCTACCATTTCTTCTTCAGATATTCCTTCTGCCCCTTTTCCCTTATCTTCTTCTCCTGGGACACCCATGATATATATGTCCGGAGACCCATTTCCCAAAAACAGGGGAGGAAGAGACAGTTGGCCACTGACTTCAGCTACTGATTAGTAAATACAGCTGACTAAAATATAACCTTAAGAACAGCTGAAGTTTGAAACTGTGCAAGTTGGAAAGAGGGCAGTAGCTTCCATGTTGACTCCACCCCTGGCCTGAGGGGAAGTGAAGCTAATTGAAAATTACAGTGGTGGTAAGGCCCAGCTTCTTTCCACCCAGATCAGATTGCAGCACTAGCCCAGGCTCCAGCCCCAACTTTGGCAGGGAGGAAGCTGGCAGGAACTGCACCAGCTTCTCCAGGTAACAGCAAGTACATTCAGCTGGCACAGACTGAATAGTTAGAAACCTGGGGCCCAATCCCTGCACTCCAATAAGATAGGATAGGAGCTGTGTTTCCTTGGCCTCTCTGGGCAATTACAGACATTTTCAGCCCACACAACCTGGTTTGTTGAGAACTTTCAATGCCATCTCAACCCATCCAACCCCATAAAAGAGGAGGCTGGGGTTTCTTCAGCCTCACTGGGATACTGCATGTTCTTTCAGCCCACACAGCCTGGATACTCAGACACCTGTAGCTCCATCTCCACCTTCAATAGGATAAGAGGGGAGCTGTGTTTCCTCAGCCTTTCCAGGAAATGGTGGGCAAATTTGGCATGCACAGCCTGGACTGGTGTGTACCTGTGTATCCAACCCACACCCAAAAAGAATAGGAGAGGGCTGGTGTATCCTCAGCCTCTCTGAATAATGGCAGGTACTCTCAGTCTACAGGGACTGAATGAAGTATTAGAAGCCTGTGGATCTACCCTCACCATCCAATAGGATAAGAGGTGGCTGGTGTTTCCTCAGCCTCTCTGGGCAATGGCAGGCACTTTCTACCTCCATGGACCAAACTGTTAGGTGTTGGTAGTTTCATTTCCACCCCATGAATGGCTGAAGAGATGGTACTCCCTCAGAACCTATGGGATGCAATGAAGGCTGTGCTGAGAGGGAAATTTATAGTGCTCAATGATTAAATTAAGAAAAAGAAGAGCTAAAACCAATGACCTAACTACACAACTGGAGTAGCTAGAAAAAGAACTGCAAATTAATCCCAAAGCAAGTAGAAGGTATGAATAACAAAGATCAGAGCAAAAATGAACATAATTTATAACAAAAACCAATAGAGAGAATTACAAAACCAAAAGTTGGTTCTTCGAGAAGATTAGCAAAATTGACAAATGGTGCAGGCAAATCTGGTTATTCATGTCCAAAATTAAGAAGTGGAACCTTATATCACACATTATACAAAAATTATTGCAAAATGGATCAAGGACATAAATATAAAAACTAGAACCATAACAAACCTACAAGTAATGTATGAAAACATATTCAAGACGTGGTAGTAGGTGCTGCATTCTTAAATCTTATACTGAAAACATAAGTAACAAAAGAAAACATGGATAAATGGGACCTCCTCAAACTTAAACACTGTTGTGATACAAAGAAGTTCATCAAGAAGGTGAAAAGTTTGTGAATATTCTTGCTGACCTGATTTTGTGATCTTCAGGGTAGGCTAAACATTTGCTATATTAGAAACCATGCATGTGTCCCCAGACCTAGTTTTTCCCCCTAAGTCTGGTTTTTAGAATACTGGTGATAAACTAAGCCTGATTTATTATATGACCATCTTGTATGGGAAAAGACTGTAAATTTGGGTATCTTTGGTCAACCTTAAGAAATATAGCAGGGGGACAGATGTGGTTCAGGTGATTGGGCGCCCATTTCCTGTATGGAGGGACTTGGGTTTGATCCCCGGGACCTCCCAATAAAAATTAAAAAAAAGAAAAATATAGAAGGTGCAAGGGCCACCAGGCCCCATGCACGGGTTTGCTGCCAAACCCCACAGCGGGTGAGCTGTCAGGCCCCATGCAAGGGTGCACCACCAGGCCCCACAAGCCACGCAGCAAGATGATGATGTAACAGGAGAGTGACACAAGGGAGAGCCAAGACGAGACACACCGAAAAACCAGGAACTAAGGTGGCACAGACAGTAGGACACCTCTCTCCCGTATCAGAGATTCTGAGGCTCCTCGAATCCCAGTGAAGATAGGATGAGAGTGATGAGAAGAGAGGGCAGGAAACAGACACAGAGAGTTGCCCAGTGAATGGACACAGAAACAGCAAAAATGGGAGGGGGGTTAAAAATGGATAAAATTAAATAAAATGAATAAATAAATCCTTAAAAAAATGTATAGGGGAGGAAGTTATAGACTATAGTTAGTAGTAATACTTTGACGATGCTCTTTCATGATTTGTTAACAAATGTTTCACAACAGTGCAGGGTTTTTTTGGGGGGAGGGGTGATGTATGGGAGCCCTGTATGATGTTATGCATGTTTGTTTTGTAAGTTCATGATATTTGCTGAACACTTGTAGTTTATGTATGTTCATACATGAATGATATACTCTAATAAATTGTTTTAAAAAATAAAATACATAATAAAAGAAGGTGAAAAGTCCACCCCCTCAATGGGACAAAATATTTGGAAACCACATATATGATACGGGTTTGATTTCCATTCTATATAAAGAAATCATACAACTCAACAAAAAGAGCAAACAATCCAATTTAAAAAATGGGCATTAGATGTAAATAAATATTTATTGAAAGAGTAAATACAAACGGCCAAAATACAAATGAAAAAGCGCTCCATATCACTAGGTTCAAGGGAAATGTAAATCAAAAGTCAATGAGATATCATCTCACACCACATAGAATGGCCATTATTTAAAAAACAGGAAACAATAAGTGCTGGGGAGGATGTGGAGAAGTAGGAACACTCCTACACTGTTGGTGGGATTTTAAAATGGTGCAGCCTCTGTGGAAGACAGTTTGGCAGTTCCTCAGGAAGCTAAATATAGAACTGTCATATGATCCAGCAATTCCTCTACTAGGAAATTATCCAGAAGAACTGAAAACTGTGATACAAACAGGCATTTGCACACCTATGTTCATAGTGGCATTATTCACAATGGCCAAAAGATGGAAACAACCTAAATGTCCATCAACAGATGAATGCATTTTAAAAATGTGGTATATACATATGATGGAATACTATGCCACAGTAAGATGAAATGACATTTGGACACATATGATAATATGGATGAATCTTGAAGACATTATGCTATGTGAAGTAAGCCAGATGCAAAAAGAAACATATTGCATGGTTACACTGATATGAACTAAATACAAAGAATAAATACATGGAGTTAAAACCTAGAATATAGGTTATTAGGAGAGAAGAGGAGAGCTGTGAATGTGCCCTGATGCTTAATGTATGTAGAAGTTTTAATTAACTTGACTGTAAAAGTGTGGAAATGGATAGAGTTGTTGGTAACACAGTATTGTGAGTAGCAGCTGGTTTATATATGAGATTTTGGATGAAAAACGTGTTCTACGAATATAAATGTCAATTGAAAGAAAGGTAGAGAATAATCTAGGGACTGAATAACACAGTGAATGCAGAAGTTGATGAGGAATGTGGTTGATAGTACAAATGAAAGAATATCTTTCTGTGAACTAGAGTTGATGCATGTCACTATTGTAGGGTTGTGGGAATGTGGAGAAGCATGGGAAAAATACAATTAATGTAATGTATGGACTATAGTTAACAGCAATACTGTAATATTCTTGTATCAATGCCAAAGATGTACTGTGTTAATATTGGTGTTATGGAAAAAAATATGCCAAATGTATGCTATGGTCCATAGTTAGTGGTAATAGTCTGATTATATTATCTTACAATCAGTAACAAATGTTCCACAACAGTGTGGTGTGTTGGTCCAAGAAGGACAATGTATCCCAAACAGAATATCTGAATAGATCTACACTGAGAAACTTACTATTCAGAACGTCAAATATCAGAGATAAATAGAGGATTCTGAAAACAGCAAGAGAAAAGCAGTACATCATATTCAACAGAATCTCAATAAGATTAAATGTTGACCTCTCATCAGTAACCATAGAAGTGAGAAGAAAGTGGTATGATGTATTTAAGGTACTGAAAGAGAAAAACTGCCAGGAAATAATTCTGAATACAGCAAAACTGTCATTTCAAAATGAGGGTGAGTTTAAGGTCTTCATAGACAAACAAAAACTGAGAGATTGCTACCAAAAGACCAGAATTATAAGAGATACTTATGGGAATGCTACAACCATAAAGGAAAAGGTCGTGGGACTTGGAGAAGAGTGTAGAAATGAAGATTATTTGGAAGTGTAAATTAAAGGGTAAAAAGACAGACAATACTACAATATGACAACGGAAAGCCAAAGGATGCAATGCATGAAGAAAGTAATGCCTTTACAGCAATTATGTTGAATGTTAATTACTTGAAATCCCCAATAAAAAAAACATAGACTGATAGAGTAGATAAAAAATTATGAGTCATCTATATGGTGTCTACAAGAGACTCATGTCAGACATAAGCACACAATGAGGATGAAAGTGAAAGTTTGGAAAAAGGTATTCCACACAAATAGTAACAAAAAAGAGCTGAAAGAGTGACACTAATATGGGAAAAAATAGATTTCAAATACAAAACTGATATAAGGTATGAAGAAAATCACTGTGTATTAATAAAAGTGGCAATTTACCAAGATGAAATATGTATAATAAATATTTATGCACCTAACATGGGTGCCCCAAGATACACGAGTGTCACACTGGCAAACCTGAAGGGAGAAATAGATGTCTCTACAATAATAGTTGGAGAATTCAATACCCCACTGAAAATATTGGGTAGAACATCTGTATATATGAAACAGAGAACTTTAATAATAAAATAAATGAACTAGACCTGACAGCATTTATAGAGTATTACACCCCAAAACAGCAAGATATATATTATTTTCTAGTGCTCATGGATCTTTCTCCAGTCTGCACTATAGGTTGGGTCACAAGATAGGATACAATAAATTTTAAAAGATTGAAATTATACGAAACATTTTCTCTGATCTTAATGGAATGAACCTGGAAATCAATAATGGATGGAACAATGGAAAATTCACAAATACACAGAGATTAAACAACACACTCTTAATTTATGAGTGGGTCAAAGAGGAAATTGCAAGATAATTTATTAAACATCTTGAGACAAAAGAAAATGAGAAGACCACATGTCAAAACCTATGGGACACAAAAAAAGGCAGTGCTCAATGGGAAATTTATAATCTTCAATGCTTACATTAAAAAGAAGGAAGAGCTAAAATTGAAGATCTGACTGCACAAATTGTGGAACTACAAAAAGAACAGCAAACTAATCCCAAACAAAGCAGAAGAAAAGAAATAGGAAAGATAAAAGCAGAAATAAGTGAAATCAGGAACAACAACAACAACAACAACAAAAAACAACAACAATAAGAATCAACAAATCCTAAAGTTGATTCTTTGAGAAGATCAACAAAATCTACAAACCCTTAGCTAGACTGACAAAAAAAGGAGAGAAGATGCTAATAAATAAAATCAGAAATGAGAGCGGTGACATTACATCTAACCCCACAGAAAAAGAGATATCATAAGTAGATGCTATGAACAACTGTATGCCATAAACACTAGACAATGTAGATGAGATATACAAATTCCTAGAAATACATGAACAAACTCCACTGACCCTAGAAGAAATAGGAGACCTCAACAAACCAATCGGAAGTAAGGAGATTGAAACATTCATCAAAAACCTATGGGATGAAATGTAGGTAGTGCTGAAAGGGAAATTTATTGCTCTCAATGCTTACCTTAAAAAAGAAGAAAGAGCTAAAAATCAATGACTTAACTACACAGCTGTATGTATTAGAAAAAGAACAGCAAACTATTCTCAAAGCAAGTAGAAAGAATGAAATAATAAAGATCACAACTGAAATGAATGAAATTGAGAACAAAAACAATAGAGAAAAATAACAAAACCATTTGGTTCTTTGAGAAGATTAACAAAATTGACAACTCCTTAAGTAGACTGACAAAGAAAAAAGAGAGAAGATGCAAATAAATAAAATAAAAAGATAAAAATGGGGAAATTACTACTGACCCCACAGAAATAAAATAGACCATAACAGGATACTATGAACAACTGGACACTAAAAAAACTAGATAAACTTGATGAAATGGAAAAATTCCTAGGAAAGTATGAACAACCTACACTGACCCTAGGAGAAACAGAATGCCTCAACAAACCAATCACAAGTAAAGAGATTGAAACAGGCATCAAACAAATCCCAAAAATGAAAAGCCCAGGAGCAGGTGGTCTCACAGGTGAGTTCTACCAACAATTCAAAGAAGACTTAATACCAATCTTACTCAAACTCGTCAAAAAAATTAAACCAGAAAGAATGCTACCAAACTTACTCTATGAAACCAGTATAACCTTAATACCAAAGCCAGATAAAGATATTACGAAAAAAGAAAACCAGAGACTCATTTCCCTAATGAATATGGATGCAAAAATCCTCAAAAAAATACTTGCTAATAGAATCCAACAACACAATAAAAGAATTATTCATCATGATCGAGTGGGTTTTATACCAGGCATGCAAGGGTAGTTCAACATAAGAAAATCAATCAGTGTAATACACCACATTAATAAATCAAAGAAGAAAAATCACATGATCCTATCGATTGATGCAAAAAAAATGGCATTTGAAAAATACAGCATCCTTTCTTGAAAAAATACTACAAAAGATAGGAATTGAAGGAAACATTCTCAAGACGTCAAAGGCCATATATGAAAAACCCACAGCTAACATTGTACTCAATGATCAAAGACTGAAAGCTTTCCTGTTGAGATTGGGAACAAGACAAGTATGCCCACGGTCACCGCTGTTGTTTAATGTAGTGCTAGATGTTTTAGCTAGAACAATCAGGAAAGAAAAAGAAAAAAATATATGAGATCAGAAAGGAATTTTTCATTATTTGTAGATGACATGATCCTAAACTTGGAATGTCCCGAAATATATGCAACAAAGCTGCTAGAGTTAAGAAATGATTTCAGCATAGTAACAGGATAAAAGATTAACACAAAAAATCAGTAGTGTTTCTATTTTTTTTTTTTTAAAGATTTTATTTATTTCTTCATTTATCCCCCCCTTGCTGCTTGTGCTCGCTGGGTCAGCTAACCACGCTGTGCGGGCGGGCTTGCCTTCACCAGGAGGCCCCGGGAACCAAACCCGGGGCCTCCCATATGGTAAACAGGAGCCCTACTGATTGAGCCACAGCCGCTTCCCAGTAGTGTTTCTATACACTAGCAATGAGCAATCTGAAAAGGAAACTAGGAAAAAATTCCATTTACATTAGCAACTAAAATAAATATTTAGGAATAAACTTAACCAAGAATGTAAAGCTTTCTTATTCAGAAAACTACAATGCATTGCTAAAAGAAATAAAATAGGCCTAAATAAATGGAAGAGCATTCCGTGCTCATGGATTGGAAGACTAAATATTGTTAAGATGTGAATTCTACCCAACTTATGCAGTTGTAAGAAGAAATGAAATCGTGAAGCATATGACTACATGAATGAATCTGGAGGACTCTATGTTGTGTGAAGCAAACCAGAAACAAAAGGACAAATACTGTATGCGCTATTATGAACTAAATATATTGGGTAAACTCATGGAGTTAATAATTTAAATATAGGTCACCAGAAAATAGAGTGAGTGTAGAGAGTGGAAAGCTGAGGGTTAATCTGTACAGAATCAGTAAAAAAGTTTGTCTGTATATCTTTGGAAATTAATTGAAATGGTGAGAGCACATCATGGCATTTATGACTCACAGAACTCTTATATGGGTATGAAAGTGGTTGAAAGGGAAAGTCAAAGGACATGTATATTACTAGAAGGAAAGCTTAAAAATGTAACATGGGACTCTATAACAAGTGAAACCTCATGTGAAATATGAATTTGGGTAATATTATATATGTGAGACTGCTTTTACAAAATATAAACACAAATAAACTAGAGAGACAGAAATAGAATAGCAGCTATTCTTTAGAGAAATTGAGATGTGATGAGTTTTTTGTTTGTTTTTTCGTTATTATTATTATTAATGCAATAATGAAATGTTCTAATAATGATTGAGGATGAATGCACAACTATGTGATTATACCAAATACCTTTGATTGTACACTTTGGATGGATTTAGGCTTTATTAGTATGCATCAATAAAAGTTATTTGTTTAAAAAAGTAAAGAAAAATAGGAATAGAAGGAAACTTCCAAAACATGATAAAGAGCATATTATGAAAACCCCACATCTAACATCATACTCAGTGGTAAAATACGAAAGCTTTCCCTCTAAGATATGGAACAAGACAAGGATGACCACTACCATGTAACCATTGTCATTCAATATTCATTGGAAGTTCCAGCAATAGCAGTTACATAAGAAAAAGAAATCAAAGGTATTTAAACTGGAAAGGAAGAAGTAAACTTTCACTCCTTGCAAATGGCATGATTCGTAGGAAGAAAGTCCTGAAACATCTGCAACACATCTATTAGAGCTAATAAATGAACTCAGTAAGGTGGTGGTGTACAAGATCAACACACAAAAATCAATGCTGTTTCTAAACCACAGTAATGAACAAACTGAGTAGGAAATCAAGAAAAATTGCACTAGCAATCAAAAGAATCCAATAGCTAGCAATAAGTTTATCCAAGGATGCAAAGGACTTGAACATAGAAAATGACAAAATATTGCTAAAAGAAATTTTTAGAAAGACCTTGATAAATGGAAGGACAGTTCATCTTCATGGACTAAATTTTGTTATGATGTAAGTTCTACCCAAAATTATTTAGATTCAATGCAATCCCATTCAAAATTCTAACAACCTACACTGCAGAAACTGAAAGGCCTATTAATAAATTTCTGTACAAGAATAAGGGGCACAGGATAGCCAAAAATGTCTTGAAAACAGAATAAAGAAGTTGGAGGGCTTGCACTTACTGACTTTAAAATTTATTACAAATCTACTTTGGTCAAAACAGCGTGGTACAGATATTGTTGAACCCTAAATTAGCCTACCCATAGGCCTTCATGGCAACCAGAGTAACATAGAAAAGAAAAGTTTTCCACTGTCTCCTAAGTGTCTTATCTGAAAAGCACACAACCTCCCCTCCCTTGAACAATCTTGCAAGGACAAACAAGCACACAACCTCCCCTCCTTTGAACAATCCTGCAAGGACATCTCAACCCTGCAGCTGTGCCCCAGGCTATCAGGGCGTTCTGTGCAAACGCTAGCTAACTGCCAAAATCCGCTTCTGTTTATCCCGCTTGCTTGCAAACTGCGACAGCAACCCCCTATAAAAGGGAGCCATTTTAAAACCTGGGGGCTGCAGTTCTCTCCTGCATGAGAGGTGCTGCAGACACCCGCGGGTTTAGCTCAATAAACTTCATAAAAGTGGTTAAAGTCTGAGTGTGGTCGATCTCCTGGGTTATAACAATATAAGGAAAGAAATATCGACCAATGTAGTCTAATTGAGAGTTCAGAAGTAGACACTCATATCTATGGCCAATTGATTTTTGACAAGACTACCAAGGTCACTCAATTGGGAAAGAATAATCTCTTCAACCAATGCTGCTGGGAGAACTGGATATCCATATCCAAAAAAATGAAAGAAGACCCCAATCTGACATCATATACAAAAATTTACTCAAAATGCATCATTACATAAATATAAGAATCTGAACTATAAAACTCCTAGAATAAAATGTAGGGAAACATCTTTATAATCTTGTGTTAGGTAATGATTTCTTAGACTTTACATCTAAAGCCCAACAAACAGAAGAAAATAGATAATTGGGACCTCATCAAAAAAAAATCTTGCTCATTAAAGGATTTTATTATGAAAGTGAAAATACAACCTATCTAATGGAAGAAAATATTTGGAAACCACATGTCCATTAACGGTTTACTATCCAGAGTACACATAATCCTACAAGTCAACAGTATAAAGAAAAACAACCCAACTAAAAATGGGCAAGTGATTTGAATAAAGTTTTCTTCAAAGAGGATGTGCAAATGGCTGAGAAACATATGAAAGGTTGTTCAACATGATTAGTCATTAGGGAAATGCAAATAAAAACCAACATGAGACATCATTTCAAACCCACTTTTTAAAATGGCTACTATTTAAAAAAGAAAACTACAAATGTTGGAGAGGATGTGGAGAAATAGGAATATTCATTCCTTGCTCTTGGGGATGTAAAATGGTGCAGCTGCTCTGGAAAACAGATTGGCAGTTCCTTAAGTATAGAATTACTATATGACCCTGAAATGTCTCTATGAGGGATATTCCAAAAGAATTGAAAGCAGGGTCTCTTAAGAGATATTGGCACACCATGTTCATAGCGGTATTATTCACAAATGCCAAAGGATGGGAGCAACCCAAATGTCCATCAGTCAATGAATGGGCACACAAAATGTGATATACCCATACAATCGAATATTATTCATCTGTACAATGGAATGAAGTCCTGATACATGTGACAATATGGATGAACCTTGAAGACATTATGTTGAGTGAAATAAGCCAGACACAAAAGGACAAATATTGTATGATCTCACTGATATGAAATAATTAGAATAAGCAAACTTATAGGATCAGAGTCCAGAATATAGGTTACCAGGGTTCGGTTGAGGGTAGAGACTGATGAGTTAATAATTAATTTGTACAGCATTTCCATTTAACTTGATTGTAAAGTTTTGGAATTGGATGGTGATGATGGTAGCATATTATTGTGAGTGGAATTAATGTCACTGATTTATATATGTGAATGTGGTTAAAAGAGGAAAGTTTAGGTCCTATATTTGTTACTAGAATAAAAATTATAAGACTGTATAACACAGTGAAGCATTTTGTAAATGATGGGCTATAGTTAATTGTACAAGTATAAAAATGTCCTTTCATGAATTATAACTAAGGTACTACACTAATATAAGGTGTTTATAATAAGATAGTATATGGTAAAACCATACTCTTAATGTAAACTATGGGCTATATTAAATTGTACAATATTAATATTCTTTCATTAATTGTAATAAAGGTATCACACTAATGCAGTGTCAACAATAAGGGGGTATATGTGAACGCTGTATTTTTAAAGTGTTTTTTTATAAACATACAACATCTCTAATTAAAACATTTTTTATAAATGTAAATGAAAAAATAAGTTCTGCTGGTTACTTGCACACTCTCACTTCTGCTGAAATCCTATTAACCCATTAAAGTAACATGGCCATGCCTGACAATGGGGTAGGGAACAATATGTATGTTCTATCATTTATGTACTTCCTGTGTGCTTTAATCATTGCATAATTTTTAATTGTCCACATGGAGTCACAAAACTAATGGAGATCAGGAAGCCTGATTTATTATCTTAGCATTGTTACTGTTTACTATTCATTACAAGTTTTGATTTTTCTGCACCTGAAACCAGTTGTGCCTCTTGGCATCACTCATTTTGGATCCTTGTCAACAGAGAATGTGAGGGAAGTTTTCTCTGGTCTCGAGAATTAATAACAAAATCAACAAACAGTTCAAACAGAGAAATAAACAACAAAGCTTACCAGTCAACAGATAGTTCAAACAGTGAAATAAAGTTTACCAGGTGATGTAAGTGTTAATTGACCAAGTGCTCAGAATGTAACAAAAATATTTCTGTATGGGCAAAAAGGATTAAGTAGTAAAATGCACAGCAGATACAAAATTTCATAATAAAACCATGCCTGTAAAGTGTTTTACATTTTGTTGATATATTAACAGAGAATTTCACGCTTCATTTAAAATTCATTAAGACAATTACCAGGTCATTAGTGTAGACTTAAAGTCTCAGCTTTGAAATCATATTCTCTATAAAATTCTTTTTGATAGGCAGTTTAGCTCTTAGCATATGCTAAGTCAGGATCAAATATGTTCTAAGTTTTCTACTACCTACCAAAGAGCATTCAGAGACTGCTGAGAGAGTGTTTCTGGGACATTTTTAGGAATGCCAAGGAAATTTATTTAATTGTTTATGACCTGCAGGTTTATTCAGGTTTCCTCAAAGAAATCCTCACGATCTGGTACACTGAATTTCTGACTTCGTGTGACTACTGCATACTCATTTATGTTTTTAAATATCAATCATTAATGTTCACTTAAATGCAGAAAATTATAAAGAAAAGAAAAATAATTTGTAATTTCATTGCCCATATGCTCATGGACTATATATTATATAAACATTGTTATATAAAAGGCAATACAGACACATGGTTGCAAAATTCCATCTGTATGTATGTGTGTAATATTTTTTAACTTTTAGTGAAACAATATAATATTTTGCAAACTTTTGCACAATGCACAAGACATATATTTTGGAAATTGTTCCATGATATTATATACAGATACTTCTATTTAATGGCTGTTTATCAATCCACTGTGTGGCTGCTTCATACCATGATTTATTTAATGAGTCTACTATTGATGCATATTTTGGTGGTGTCAATTATTTTACTATTATGAATCATGCAGCAATGTGTATCCCTATATATGCATATCTTGATGTACTTTTATGAGCATATCCATATATTTCCCAGTTTTCCATCTGTCCTTTAGGTTCAACAGATGGCAGGAAACTTTGTAATGTATATGAAGGAGTTAAAAAATATGTAAAACATATTTGAAGCATTGCATATGTAAGGCTGACATTCTTTATTAAGAAAGAAAGATACAAACTAATTAAGGCCACCGAGTGTTAACAAAATTATCTGGGATACTCATGTATCATCTTTCAAGAATTTTTGATACTGTGAGGGAGATGAAACTGTATCTGTTATAGACTGTTTTCTACTGAGTTATAAAACCTGCCCAACCAAAATTATATGACCTGCTAATCTGTGTGAAGAGTGAATCTTCTAACTTTAGAAATGTTTTTCCCCTTCATTTTCAAGGATTCTATCCAGCAGTGGCATAGTGAGAATAAATGGTGCTTCTTAAGTGTTAGAATTCCTAAAGATGAAAAATGTCTTTGAAGTGTTCTCATAGATACATATCGAGTGAAACGTGCTTTTCCAGTCCCCTTTTAATTCTGTTCCCAATTTCCCCAAAAGATGTTTTTTGCAAAATCAGGAGAAGAGGTATGGTAGAGATTATACAGTCTTGTTCAACTATAACAGTACTCAAAATTAGTAGCCAGAACTTTTTCATTGAATATTTCAAAATTATAACATTTGACTAAGCTGAAAGGAGATTGTGAGTAGGTGGTCTGTTTTTGAAGGGATTACCTTCTTTTAAGTAAAGCCTTTTTGAGGGAGAAGTGGTTCAGAAATGTTTTAAATATATATTACATCTTCTGTCTGCCTCCATGGTGCACCCTCAGGATCGAAAGCATTTACTCTTATTCTTCCAATTTAAAAAGTAGGTTTATATAGTAACGAGAAAATGCTTTAAATAAGAATCTGCCAGCCACTAGGAAAATGAGGTTAGAAATGAGAGACTGTAAGGAGTTCCCTGATATCTTGGGGATCTGTGACTTGTCTGTTTAGTCTGTGCCTGAATGGGGATAGACCTCAGAAGAAATCAAAATTTCTCTGGCAGATGGCCTCAGAACCCCTCATTTATGACACTTCTGCCAGTCACTCACTGAGCTGAACATGACCTTGCTTGTTGACCCAGCACACAGACAGCCCTGCATGACCTAGGTATTTATAAGAAGCTGCCCACAATTTAGCATCTAATGGTTCATGAAAAAACCTGCTGCTGTTAGGAAAAACTTGCTCAACCTTGCAAAAAACACACAGAAAATCCTGAGGATACAGTACTCTTTAAAAGCCTTGAGTTTAAAGGGAATTATGTCCTTTTTCCTTTGTGGAAGCAGTACAATTGCTGATATTTTCTCCTGACATAAGCTGCTGAGGTTTGTATGAAGTTGCTATAAGTTTACTAATGAGGCCAGAAACTACTAATTTGTTATCTCATCTTATTAACTTCTTATTATTGTTCTGTATTAAGACACAATTCTCTGTTCCCTTTGCCTTTTCCACTGGTAGAGTTTCCAGTTGATCTCTGCTGATGATGGCCATATGGATGTGCAGCACTATGTGTCACTAATGTATAAGTGAGATTGTTATACAGCACTCTTTCCTGATGGATTCTGGTAGGTATTGCCACAAGACAGAGCTATAAGTCAGATCAGCATCCCATGCTGTATTATTGAAAGGAACCTGCACACTATACCTCCTAAGTGTTTGCTTTCATCTAAAGTTACATGAAACCAGCATTATTTGTTAAGGAAAAACATACCAAGGCATTATTACAAAATATGATTGGCTGACCATCTCTGATACATGACACAGAGTATTCTGCTGTAGGCCTATGTAGCAGTTTGGAATTAGTTATAAATTCCAAAAATAGATATTGGATTACATTTGTATACTGGTTTGTTCCTGTGGGCAGACTGGATTAGATTCAGAGGTTTCACTTTTACTTGATTAAATTTTGATTAAGGCTTTGATTCAGCCACATTAGTAGGACACTGAGTCCCAGCCCCCTTGGTGGGTGGGGACTCACAAAGCAAATGACATGGCTAAGTAGAGAGTTTTCATTTTTGATGCTGTAGCCCTGGGAAGTACACACACAGGAGAAGAACACAGGAATACAAACAGCTCTGTAGACACAGCAGAGGCCCTGGGAAGAGAGATGAGCCTGATAATCTACAGCTGACCTTGTGAAGCGAGCACAGCAGCTGAGCTAAGAAAGAAATGAGCACTGGGGAGAGAGAGAAGATTTATTCTAACCTACAGCTGAGAACAGAATGACCTGGGACCAGGTCACTCCCTTAAGAGGGAAGAGGAAGGCTGAACCCTTGTAGAGACCGGCAGCCATCTTGCTCCAACACATGGCAACAGACTTTGGTAAGGGAAGCAACTTAAACTTTATGACTGTATTAGTCAGCCAAAGGGGTGCTAATGCTAATTACCAAAAATCTGTTGGCATTTATAATAGGGTATTTATTTGGGGTAGAAGCTTACAGTTACCAGGCCATAAATCATAAGTTACTTCCCTCACTGAAGTTTGTTGTCACTTGTTGGAGCAAGATGCCTGCCGACATCTGCCAAGAGTTCAGGCTTCCTGGGTTCCTCTCTTCCTGGGGCTTGTTTCTTTCCCGGCTCAGGCTTGCTTCTTTCCACAAGGCCAGCTGTAGACTATCAGGTAAATTGCTTATCTCTTTTCCTGGGGTCTTCTCTCCTTCCTCACAACAAAGCTCCACTGTGTGCTTACTTCACTGGGCTTCAGCATTAAAACTCCAAACTCTCTTCTCTGCTGTGTGGTTTCTCTGGGAGTCCCCACCCACAAAAGGGGCTGGGATGCAACATCCTACTGACGTGTCCCAATCAAAGCTTTAATCATTTAATCAAGTAAAAGTAAAACCTCTGAATCCAATATGCACCAAGGAAAAGACCAGTTTACAAACATAATCCAATATTTTTTTTTTTGGAATTCATAAATAATGCCAAACTGGTACCCCAAATAAATACCCATTATAAAAGCCAAGACATTTCTGGAATTTTGCATCAGCACCCCTTTGGCTAATTAATACAGCCAAATTTAAAATGATATGAAGACTTAAACAAAGGAAAATTCTGCATTTATTCAATGTCTGGAAAATTAAACTGATATCTACAGGGGGGAAATGCAGAGACTGGTCAACAAAAGGGTTTCTTTGGTACTAGCACAGTTGGCCATTAACAGATGGACTTTGTCACACTATACATAAGAATAGAGTTCAAGTATTCATCACCAGAAAGAAGAAAGAAAGGCTTTTCATTTTGGATAAATAACATGCCTATATATTTTAAATTCAATTTTTTGATTTATTGACTTATTTAGAATTGTGTCCAATATCAATGACTTAAGTAATTTTAGGCACTTGTGCCTCAAGGCATAAATAGAGTAGTTAATACAGTTAAACACAGCCAAACCAATAAAAACGTACTGAAATCTGTAAGTATATAGTGCAATTGTTTATGTGGTCGGTGTTCTTCACACAAAGGTAGGAAAAGACATTGTATAAGACATGGTCCTTGATCAGAAAAATATTTTAAAAACGAGTCAACAACTTTCATTTATATGCCATTTTACAGTTTATAGACCTATTTACACTATTTTTGCTTTATTAAACAAATATAAACTCAAAATGAGTTCTATCTCATCATCTTATCAAGGAACAGATAGTTTAACACTAAAACACATCTTGAAGTGATGTCATAAACATGGCAACATAAGACATCCCTTGGAAAAATTTCCCCTCATAATCAACTAATAAAATGACAAATCCCACTTGATCAGAACTATGGAGAATGATAGAGAATGGAGGAGGATTCCACAAACAATGAATAAGAAAAAAATAAAAATAATCTCAAAATCAGGTAGGATATTTCCCTCCCAGAAAGATCAATCTGGTCCCCTCCCGCTCACTTGTTTTCACACAACTTAGGAGTCACACAGAGGCAGCACAGCCTGGGTGCCTCCTGCCACAGATACAGACTATAGGGCCACTCACAGCAGCAAGTTAGAACCCCATGCACATCCAGACACATGGACCCAAGTTCAAAGAGACCTAGGGTATAATAAAAATGGCTGCAACATACATAAGGAAAGGGGGGTGGTACTATGGCAGAACTGTTGGCAAGAGTCGCACACAAAGAATACAGCCACTGATCTCTGGACCACCTAAATGCAAAATGGACCTTTCTGGGTTGACCTACTTTACAGATTGACATCATCTGGGTCTCTAGGGTGGGATGCCCTAACAATGAAGGATCTAGAGGTAGAAAAGTTCTCAGGAAAAAAGTGGGAAAACTGACATTCTAAGACAGGACAGGTCCTAGAACTGAAAAATATTAAGTAAAGGGGGCACTGAGTGAGGGAGAGACTATAAATGAACAATAGGAAGTGGAGAGAAAATTCTAAACAAAACCAAGCAGAGCAGATCAAGATTCATGGAGAAGAAACAGAAGAAAGGAAGTTTTCTCCTGGAAGTGAAACACTTGCACAAAAATTCAATCTTAAAAATTTCTCAGAATATCCAGGGCAAGAATCAGATGAAGAAGAGGTGAGAAAATCTGAACAGTTAAACACAAGCTACTCTAAACTTCTAAAACAATTTGGGCCAAGCATAAAAAAAAAGCATTAACACAAAGCCAATAAAAAATAAAACCCTAGAAGGAGGTATAAAATGGCCGTTAGAGTTAACCCATCAAGATATTCAGATGCCCAGATATCAGCAAAATTTTCAAGCTATACTAAGAGGAAGATTTGTTTCAGTCAAGGGAAAAAAATGAAACTTCAGGGGAGACACAGAATTTGGAATAACTAATCAAAGAAGTTCAAGCAAATCTTCTAAATAAATTCAAGATGAAGAAAAATATGGATATAGAGATTATGATGGTTAGGTTTATGCATCAATGTCACCAAGTAATCATGCCCAATTGTTTGTTCAAGCAGGCACTGGTCTAATTGTTATTTTGAGGACATTTTGTGGACTTAAATCATCAGTACCTGGATTGCCTATATGGCTGATTACATCTACAATCAACTGAGGAGATTGACTTCAGCAATGAGAAATGTCTCATCCAATTAGTTGAAGGATTAAAAGGAGAAGTGATGATTTCAGCAATCAGAGGAGATAATTTTCATTATTACTTCAGCCACCCAACTTCTCCTGGGGACTTCATCAAAAAACATCATCGGAGTTCCCAGGTTGCAGCCTGCCCTATGGAATGTGGCCTTTGCATCCACCCAGTTGTGTGAGACAAATTTTATAAAATCTCATAATATTTAAATTTATCTCCTGTTGGTTCTGTTCCCCTAGAGAACCCAGACAAATAGAATGCTAAAAGATATTAAGAAGATAATGTGTGAACATAAAGAAGTATTTGAAAATATAACAAGAAACAACAGAAATCAGGGGGATGAAAGGCACAATAATGGTGATTAAAAATAAACTAGATGAATACAACAGCAGATTTGAACAGGAAGAAGAAAGAACCAGTGAACTAAAAGATGGGACACTCAAAATCATAGAGTCAGAAGAACAGATAGAGAAAATAATGGAAAAAAATGAGCAGTGACTCAGGGATTTAAGTGAAAGCCCAAAATGCACAAACGTATGCATCATGGGTGCCCCAGAAGGAGAAGAGAAGGGAAAGGGCACAGAAAGACTACTTGAGGAAATAGCAGCCAAACATTTTCCAACTCTTATGAAAGACACACATATACATATCCAAGAATCCCAACATACTTCAAACAGAATAAACCCTAATAGACCTACTTTAAGACACATATCAACATGTCAAATGCCAAAGACACAGTGTGAATTCTGAAATTACAAGAGAAAATTGATTCACCACATATAAGGATTCCTCAAAAGGATGAAGTGACAATTTCTCATCAGAAAGCATAGAGGTGAGAACGCAGTGGTATAATATATTTAAGGTATTGAAAGAGAAAAACTGCCAGCCAAATATTTGTTATCCAAGAAAACTGTCCATCATATATGAGAGAATTTAAAATATTCACATATAAGCAGAAACTGTTTGCCAAGAAAATACCTCCCTTACAAGAATTATTAAAGCAAGTTTTGAAAAAATAAAATATAGTAATAAAACAAAATGTTTAAAATATGAGTTCTGGAGTTTGAAAAAAAAGGCAGGAAAGGATGGTTTGGAGTAGTGTGAAGAAATTAAGATCTTCATTAAAGGTAATTCTAAAGGTAAATGCAAAACCCAACAGTACTGTATTCTCAATATACAATTCTATTCTTTAATTCTGGTAAGAATCAAAATACAATTGAAAAAGAAAGGTTTCCTAAAAATGAACATGCAAAATATAAAGTGGTAAAGTGGGACCAAACAACATAAAGAGGGGAAACAAAGGGTTATGGGATCACAGAACGTGTATGTTACTAAAGCTAAGTTTGTGTCTTTTAAAATTAGTAGCTTATAGATGTAGGTTATGAAATATGAACACTAGGTCAACTGCAAAGAAAACATTTAAAAATATATACAGAAACAAAATTGAGAAAGTGACCAGGCAGTTACATGACAATAGATCAACTATAAAGAAAAAGAGAAATAGAAAAAGATGTGACATATAAACACTGAAGGACAAAATGGCTGAAGTACTACCTTTACATAAATAACATTAAATGTTGATGGTCCAGACTCCCCGATCAAAAATCTCAGATTGGCAGAATGGATAAAATAACATTATCCAACAATATGTGGGTTACAAGAGATTCACTTTAGAACCAAATAAAAAATTGATTGGATGTAAAAGAATGGAAAAATATGTTCCATGCAAATAGTAACCTAAAACAGCTGGGGTAGCTATACTAATATCAGACAAAATAGACTTTAAGTCAAAACCTCTTTCAAGAGAAAAAGAAGGACATTATATATTAGTAAAATTCTCATGCCACAAAGAGGAAGTAGCAATCATAAATATTTATGCAAATAACCATGGTGCCTGCAAATACATGTAGCAATTTCTGGCAAAACTGAACAGTGAAATGGACACATCTACAGTAAGAATTGAAGAATGCAATATATCACTCTCCTCAATAGATATAAGATCTAGACAGAAGGTCAATAAGGGAACATGTAATTGAATAATATGGTAAATGAACTAGACCTAGCAGGCATACAGAACATTGCACCCCAAAATACCAAGATACACATTTTTCCTACATACACATGTATCATTCTCTAGGATAGATAACATGTTGGGTCATAAAATGAGTTTCATTAAATTTAAAGAGATTGAAATTATACAAAGCAATTTCTCTGACCGTAATGAAATGGAGCTAGAAATCAATAACAGACAAGAACTGGAAAATCCAAAAATATATGGAAGTTAAATAGCACACTCTTAAACAATCATTGGGTCAAAGAAGTAATAGCATGGGAAATCAGCAAATATCTTCATATGAATGAAAATGAGAACAAAACCTGTCATAACACATGGGAGGCAGTGAAGATAATACTGAGAGGGAAACTTATGGCCTTAAATTCTTACATTAATAAAGAAGAAATAGCTACAATCAGAGACCTAACTGCACACCTGGAGTAACTAGAATAAGAACAGCAAACTAAACCCAAAGCAAGCAGAAGGAAAGAAATAACAAAGATTGGAGAAGAAATAAATGAAATAGAGAATAAAAAACAACAGAGAGCATTAACAGAAACAAAGATGATTATTTGAAAATATTGATAAAATTGATACACCATTAGTTAGAATGACAAATAAAAAAGAGAGAGAAGGCACAGATAATTCACATCAGAAATTACAGCAGGACATTACTACTACCCCACAGAAAGAAATAGGATCATAAGAAGATACTATGAACAATTATATGCCAACATATTAGACAACCTAGATGAAATGGACAAATTTCTAGAAATACATGAACAACCTTAGACTGACTCTAGAAGACATAGAAAATTGCAACAGACCAATTGCATGGAAAGATATTGAATCAGTTATCAAAAACCTCCCAACAGGGTACTTACAGGGAAGAGCAGGGATCTTCAGGACTAAGAACTATAACCAACACAACAACTATTAAACAGGCAGGAATTCTTTGAAACAACTACATTGAAACTCCATAGATGAATAGAACACTGTACATCATCCAGGGAACAGCAGTCAGAAGAGGCTGATATATTATAGTAAAGAAGCATAAATTGCTCTCTCTGTGCAGGGAAACAAATGCCCACCTCCCACTCTTACAGCAGGCCACCACGGGGCCACTCCCTGTTAGCTGCTGCTGATAGAAAGGGACACAAAAATCCTCTTCCTCAAATACAGTGCTGTGCATGGCCAATCACCAATCATTGCTTTTAATAAGCAAATTCAGATCACTGGATATTGGCTCTCAGGACAACTATTGTTTCAACACACCCTGACAAACTTGGCAGTAGCCATTGTTTCAAACCCACCCCAGACAAAGTCCTAAGCAGCCATTGTTTCAACCCTCCCCAGACAGGGGCAGAGGTGGTGGAAATTTAAGGACAAGGGTTTCCTCAGGCCTATGGTGGAAAGTTAGCTGATGGTCCGTATTTGCTGGGCAGGGCAGGAAAGCTCAGCCTTGGAGATAAATTGGTAAGCTTTTGGTGCCCTTCCTGTCCCCTCCACAGGACACTTAGGAGTCAGTCTGTGCTGCTGTCATGGGTCAATGGCACTGTTTGGCTGGGAAAGACTGAATTAAGAAATTCCTCCATGGAATGACACCCCTCCCAGAATTTGCACACCAGGCAAAATCAGGATGAAACAATGAAAGGAATGTAAAAAGCTATAGAGGCAAACAGTCTGGGAAAAATTGTTTGCTTGTTTCAGATACCTTAAACATTGGGGACAAACAAACTCTTGAAAATAGGGTGTATTAGTCAGCCAAAGGTATGCTGATTCAAAATTCCAGAAATGTGTTGGCTTTTATAATGGGTATTTATTTGGGGTAGAAGCTTACAGTTACCAGGCCATAAAGCATAAGTTACTTCCCTCACCAAAGTCTATTGTCACATGTTGGGGCATGATATCTGCCAACGTCTATTAAGAGTTCAGGCTTCTTGGGTTCCTCTCTTCCCAGGGCTCTGTTTCTCTCTGGGATCAGCTGCTGTGCTTGCTCCACAAGGCCAGCTGTAGACTATCAGGCGAATGGCTCTGTCTCTCTCCCCAGGGCTTGATTCTCTCCAGGTTCAGCTGCTCTGCTCCTCTGTGTGCTTACTTCCCAGGCTCCAGCTCAAAAACTCCAGCATCAAATTTCCAACTCTCTTCTCTGTCATGTAGTTTTCTCTGTGAGTCCCCACCCACCAAGGGGGTGGGAACTCAACATCCTAGTGATGTGACCCAATCAAATCCCTAATCACAATTTAATCATGTTCAGGTACAGACCAGTTTACAAACATAATCCAATATATACTTTTGTAATTCATAAACAATGCCAAACTGCTACTCAGGGGAACTACAAAACAAATGACTAGCAATATCCCCAGACAAAACAGAGGCTCAGGAGGAGAGGGGAAACCATGTACAGTGTATTCACCCTGGGCAGACCTTCCTGGTGGAGGGGTTAAGCTCAAGAAAAATATGTCTTAACAACAGGTGATTACAAAACCCCGAAAAAAACATCCCAGGAAGTAAATCCCAGTGTTAACATTTTAAAGTATTAAAATGTCAAGTGTGAAACAAAAGATTGTAAAACACACAAAGAAGCAGGAAATGATGGATTATCCAAAGGAAGAGGATAAAAATACAAAAATAATACTAAAATAAGAGATGAGAATGTAGACAAAAAAAACAAAAACAAAAACAAAAAACAAAAAACAAAACAAAGCCTTGAAATAATGATCTTAAATTGTTTAAGGAATTGAAGGAAAGTACAGAGGAAGAACTATAGGATATCAGGAAATCAGGAAATCAATGAATGAAAAATATGTTATTCTAAGTAAAGATTTAAATTTTTAAAATAGCCAAAAAGAAATACTGGACTTAAAGACCACAATAACTGAAATGAAAAATGCCAGGAGGGTTTCAAGAGCAGGGTGGAGCTGTCAGAAGAAATAATCATTGAACTTGAAAACAAGACACTTGAAATGAGTCAGACTGAGGAGCACAAAGAAAAAAATGAATATTAAAATAAAAATAGATAAAAACAGCTAGAGGACCCCATCAAGCACATAAATATACATGTTATGGGAGTACCAGAACATGTAGAAAATTATAAAGGAGAAAAAGGAATAGTCACAGAAATAATATTAAAGAATTTCCCAAGCATAGGAAAAGATATGAAAAGGCACATCTGAGAGTCTGAGAGAACACAAAAGAAGATAAACATTAAGGAAAACACCAAGAGAAAAGCAACATTTCACATACAAGTGAATCCCAATAATATAGAGTGCCAATTTCTCATCAGAAACAATGGAGGTAAGAAGGCATTGGGTTGAAATACTTAAAATCCTGAAGGAAAACAACTGCGAGCCAAGACTTTTATATCTGGTGAGACTGTTTCAAAAATGGCAGAGAGAGTAAGACGTTCTCAGATAAATAAATACTGAAGGTTACATCACAACTAGACATGCCCTCCATGTAATACTAGAGGGAGTTCTTCAGACTGAAAGGAAAGGACACTAGGTGGTGATTAAAAGCACCATAAAGAAATAAAGACTTATGGTAAGAGTAACAACATGGGTAATTATAAATACCAGGATTATTGTAATTTTTTTTTTTAGTTAGGCCAGTAAAAAGCACATATTTTTGTAAGCAAATACACATATATGCATATATATTTATACATCACTTTGCAAATGTTTGTATGTATTGTGAGAATTTTGATTTTTACCCATAATAAAAAAAAAAAAAAAAGAAAGGCAAAAAAAAAAAAATACTACTAAGACAAAACTTTACATGTATATAGATATATTTGTTACCACCATACAATAAAATTATCTGATTAAAAAAAAAAAAACAATCATGCGTAAAATAAAGGATTCCCATAGACTCTGGAAAAAAAAAAAAAAAAGCACATATTTAAGGTATTAGATTTTATCCCTATGGTAACCACAAGGAAAACACATGAAAAATACATCCAGATCGAAATGAAAACACACTCAATATGGTACAAAACAAGAAAGAAAATAAATATAAAACTAGGCTTCATCAAAAGTGAGTGAAGGAAAAGTTGTAAGTCTTACAAAGGCTAAAGAGCAAAATGGCAGAAGATAGCCCTGTATTATCAGTAGTGACTTCAAATGTAAATGGATTAAACTCTCCCATTTAATGGCAGAGATTTGCTCAATGGATAAAACAGCATGACCCAAGTATATGCTGTCTGAAAGACACTCACCTTAAAGTCAAAGACACAAATAGTTCAAGGGTGAAAGAATTGAAAACAATATACAATGCAAATAGTAACCAAAAGAGAGTTGGGTGGCCATAATAGTATTGGATAAAATAGACTCTATGTCAGAAAAATTATGAGGGACAAAAATGGTCATTACATACTGAATAAGTGGATAATTCAACAGGAAGATGTAAGAATTAACAATGTATATGTACCTAACAGCATAGCCCCAAAATATATCCAGGACATATTGACATATTTGAGGAAAGAAATTGATAGTTCTACATTAAATGTAGGAGACTTTAATACAACACTCTTAATAATGGATAGGCTATCTAGTCAGAAGATCAATAAAGAAATACAGGACTTGAATGATACACTAAACCAACTTGAAATAACAGACTTATATAGAAGACGTCAACCAAAGGAAACAGAATACACATTCTTCATAAGTGCACATAGACCATTCTCCAGGATAAGCTATTTGTTGGTTCATAAAATAAGTCTTCATTAAAAAATATACAATATATATCTTCCAAACACAATGGAATGAACCTAGAAATCAATAACAGAGTGAGAAAGGGAAGATCCACAAATATGGTGAAATTAAAATAAATACTCTTGAACATCCAATGAGTTAAAGAGGAAATCAGAAGGGAAATTAAGAAATGTCTTGAGGCAAAAGAAAATGAAAATACAACAAAACAAAATATATGTGATGCTGTAAAGAAGGCAGTCCTGAGAGGGAAATTTATAGCTCTAAATGCTTATGTTAAAAAAAGAAGAAAGACTTCAAATCAGAGACATAACCTTAAAACTAGAAGAAATAGAAAAAGAAAAGCAGACTAAAGGAAAGCAAGCAGAAGGAAGGAAATAAAGATTAGAGCAGAGATAAATAAACAGAAAAAAAACATAATATAGAGGATCAACAAAATCAAAAGTTCTTTGAAAACATTCACAAAATTGACAAACCTTTTCCTAGACCGACAAAGAAAAAATGAGTGGGGGAACAAATAATGAAAATCAGAAATGAAAATGAGGACTTTACCACGGACCCCACTGAAATAAAAAGGACTCTAAGTGGATAGTATGAACAACTGAATGCCAGTAAGTTATATAACCTAGATGAAATGGACATATTTTTAAAAACACACAAACTACCTATATTGAGTTAAGAAGAAAGAGAAGCTCTCTACCAACCAATTACTAGTAGAGAAAAGCCCAGGACCAGAAAGATTCACAGGGAAATTCTACCAAACATGTGAAGAAATCTTAATTCCAATTCTGGTCAAACTCTTCCAAAAAATTGAAGAGGAGTGAAAATGCCCAAACTCATTCTACAAAGCCAAGATCATCATCATATGAAAACCAGATAAAGGTACCACAAGAAAACTACATACCAATATTTTGTATGAATATAGATGCAAAAAATACATAACAAAATGCTAGGAAAACAAATGCAACGGCAAATTAAAGGAATTATACACCATGATAAAGTGGGATTAATCCTTGGTATGGAAGGCTGTTTCAACAAAAGAAAAACAATTAATATAATACACCACATTAAACAAATGAAGGGGAAAAAACCACATGAACATATCAATTAATGCAGAAAAAGCATTTGACAAAATATAACACCCTTTCTTCATAAAAATACTAAGAACACTAGGAAAAGAAGGAATCTTCCTAAACGTGATAAGGGGCTTATATGTACAGCACACATCTGCATTATAATTAATGTTGCTGTGATGGTTAGGCTAATGTGTCAACTCGGCCAAGTAGTTGTGTCCAGGTGTTTGTTCCAGCAAACACTGGGCTAATTGTAATTCAAGAGCATTTATGGACTTCAATCACCAGTGAGTTTACTGCGTGGATGGCTGATTACATCTGCATCAATCAAGGAGATTACATTATCAATGGGTGGTGCTTTTATCCAATCAGTTGAATGACTTAAAAGTGGAAGTGATTTCAACATTGAGAGAGAATTTCCCAGCTCGTCCTTGGACAGGCAACTTCTCCCAGAAACTCATCAATGACCCTTCATGGGGCTTTCATCGGAGCCACTGGTTTGCAGCCTGCCTGCAGAACCTGTACTTGTGCATCCCCACGGTCGCGTGAGAGACTCTTTTAAAATTTCATATTACTGACAGATATCTCCTGCCGATTCTGTTTCCCGAGAGAACCCTGACTAATACAGCTGGTACCGGGAGTGGTTCTTGAGGAACAGAGATGGGATGTCTGAGGTGGCTCTCCACTCTAATTGGACTCATAGGTACTAATGACTCCCTTTCCAATAATGAGGTTGCTAACAGTCCATGGCGTGAGCTGGCAATAGAGATACGCAAAATAGCATCATTGGATTCCCCTACTTCCACGCTTATAAGAAGCAAGGATCTGGGTGAGAGTGTTTTCAACACTTTAACAGAATTTTGTGGAGTAAAAAAATATAATGATGCTGGCTGGCTCCTCCTAGATACTCTGGTTACAGTTACAAAAGAAAGGGATGAGCTAAAGTCTTCAAATTTGAAACTTAAATGCTGCATGAATGATATGAAAGTTTCTACATGTTCCTTGAAAGAAAATCTTGTCTCCTGTAGCCACAGACTTGAGATATCTGAGAATCAAACCCAGTCTCTCATTGTACGAGTAGCAGAATTACAGAGGAAACTAAAATCTAAACCTTGCAGAGTTTCTGCAATTAAAGTGAAGGCATTGATTGGAAAGGAGTGTAACCCCGAGGATTGGGATGGAGACATATGGGATGATGATAATATTTGTGGGGACATTGGAACCCTAAATTCTGTTGAGACTTTACCAGACAAACCTGTGATGGCCTGCCCTGTGGAGACCACACCTTCTCAACCTTGTATAATCCAGCCTCCACCTTGCCCCAGAGAGTCTGTACCTCCTCCCAGCAATGAGGCAGGTACGAACCAATCTCCAGCATGCATGGCCCAACTTCCAGTCTGCCCTGAGGAATCTGTCTTCCAACCCCAGCCTGAAGAGAATAATCCTGTCTCACCAGAAGAAAATGCAGAGGAATGCCATCAGGTCGGTAACCTGCAAGACATCTCTAATCCTTCTCCTTACCCAGAACCCCCACCCCTCTTGTCTTCGAGACCCGTTACTAGATTAAAAGCACAACAGGTCCCCAAAGGTGAAATACAAAGTGTGACCCATGAGGAAGTACGCTATACTCTGAAAGAACTGCATGAGTTTTCCAACTTATATAGACAGAAATCAGGGGAATATGGGTGGGAATGGATACTAAGGGTATGGGATAATGGTGGAAGGAATATAAAGTTGGATCAGGCTGAATTTATTGATATGGGCCCACTAAGCAGAAATTCTGGATTCAACGCTGTAGCTCGAGGGGTTAGAAAGGGTTCTAACAGTTTGTTTGGGTGGCTGACTGAAGCATGGACCAAACGATGGCCTAGCATGTCTGATGTTGAGATGCCTGATTTGCCGTGGTATACAGTAGATGAGGGGATTCAAAGGCTTAGAGAGATTGGAATGCTAGAACGGATTTACCACTTGAGACCTGCCCACCCACCCCAGGAATGTCCAAAGGACACACCTTTAACCAGGACTGTGAGGAATAAATTTGTAAGACTAACTCCATCTTCTCTGAAGAGCTCTGTGGTTGCTCTTCTCTGCAGTCCAGATATTACTGTAGGGGGTGCTGTAATGGAATTGGATTCCTTAAATATTATGGGGATGAATGGATCAAGGCCCGGTAAAAGTCAAGTATAGGCAGTTAATCGCCAAAGCCAAGGTAGGTGTGGCTATCGCAATGAAAGACAGATTCAAAACAGCACACAGAATAGTCTGAGTCGCATGGAGTTATGGCGTTGGCTAATAGATCATGGGTACCCAGATTTCATACATGGGCAGTCTACTAAATTTCTTCTGGATCTGTATAAGCAGAAGAATTCTAGGTCAAGTGAACAAAATCCTAACTCTAATTACAGACGCAGAGAATCACGACCCCTTAATCAGTTCCCAGACTTGAGACAGTTTACAGACCCAGAGCCCCTTGAATGAGGGGAAGGCCGGGTCCCCTTGGGGAAGGATACTGTTAAACTGCCAAAAATTTATACAGTTAATCTTCCTCCCACCTTTCCCCAGGGAGACCTATGGCCTTTTGCCAGAGTAACAGTGCATTGGGGAAAAGGAAATGATCAGACATTTCGGGGATTATTAGACACTGACTCAGAAGTCACATTAATTCCAGGAGACCCAAAACATCACTGTGGTCCACCAGTCAGAGTAGGGGCTTATGGAGGTCAGGTGATTGATGGAGTTTTAGCTCAGGTCCGTCTCACAGTGGGTCCAGTGGGTCCCCGGACCCATTCTGTGGTTATTTCCCCAGTTCCAGAATGCATAATTGGAATAGACATACTCAGTAACTGGCAGAATCCCCACATTGAATCCCTGACTCGTGGAGTGAGGGCTATTATGGTTGGAAAGGCCAAGTGGAAGCCTCTGGAACTGCCCCTGCCTAGCAAAATAGTAAATCAAAGGCAATACCAGGTTCCTGGAGGTATTGCAGAGATTAGTGCCACCATCAAAGATTTGAAGGATGCAGGGGTGGTGATTCCCACCACATCCCCATTCAACTTTCCTATTTGGCCTGTGCAGAAAACAGATGGATCTTGGAGGATGACAATAGATTATTGTAAACTTAACCAGGTGGTGACTCCAATTGCAGCTGCTGTCCCAGATGTGGTATCATTGCTTGAGCAAATCAACACTTCCCCTGGTACCTGGTATGCAGCTGTTGATCTGGCAAACGCTTTTTTCTCAATTGCCATTAGTAAGGACCACCAGAAACAGTTTGCTTTCAGCTGGCAAGGCCAGCAGTATACTTTCACAGTCCTGCCTCAGGGGTATATCAACTCTCCAGCCCTATGTCATAATATTGTCCGCAGGGACCTTGATCGTCTCTCCCTCCTACGAGACATCACACTGGTCCATTATATTGATGATATCATGTTGATAGGACCTACTGAGCAAGAAAGAGCAAAAACTCTAGATTTATTGGTAAGGCATTTGTGTGAGAGAGGATGGGAGATAAATCCAACAAAAATACAGGGTCCTTCCACCTCAGTGAAATTTCTAGGTGTCCAGTGGTGTGGGGCCTGTCGAGATATCCCTTCTAAAGTAAAGGATAAGCTGTTGCACCTGGCCCCTCCTATGACCAAAAAGGAGGCACAACACTTATTTGGCCTCTTTGGATTTTGGAGACAACACATTACTCATTTGGGTGTGTTACTGCGGCCCATTTACCGAGTGACCAGAAAAGCTGCTAGTTTTGATTGGGGACTGGAACAAGAGGAAGCCCTGTGACAGGTCCAGGCTGCTGTGCAAGCTGCACTACCACTTGGACCATATGATCCAGCAGATCCAATGTTGCTGGAAGTTTCAGTGGCAAATAGAGATGCTGTCTGGAGCCTTTGGCAGGCCCCTATAGGGGAACCACAATGCAGACCCTTAGGATTGTGGAGCAAAGCCTTGCCATCCTCTCCAGATAACTACTCCCCTTTTGAGAAGCAGCTTTTGGCTTGCTACTGGGCCTTATAGAGACTGAACGCTTAACCATGGGCCATCAAGTTACCATGAGAACCGAGTTGCCTATCATGAGCTGGGTATTGTCTGACCCACCAAACCATAAAGTTGGGTGTGCACAGCAGCACTCCATAATAAAGTGGAAGTGGTATATACAAGATAGGGCTCAAGCAGGTCCTGAAGGCACAAGTAAGTTACAAGAGGAGGTGGCCCAAATGTCCATGGTCACCACCCCTGCCATGTTACCTTCTCTTTCCCAGCCCACGGCTTTGGCCTCTTGGGGAGTCCCTTACAATCAGTTGACTGAGGATGAGAAAACTTGGGCCTGGTTTACAGATGTTTCTGCACGATATGCAGGTACCACCCTAAAGTGGACACTGCAGCACTGCAGCCCTTTTCTGGGACATCCTTGAAGGATAGCGGTGAGGGCAAATCCTCCCAGTGGGCAGAGCTTCGAGCAGTGCACCTAGTTGTTCATTTTGCTTGGAGGAAGAAATGGCCAGAGGTGCGTTTGTATACTGATTCATGGGCTGTTTCCAATGGTTTGGCTGGATGTTCAGGGACTTGGAAGGAACATGATTGGAAAATTGGTGACAAGGAGGTCTGGGGAAGAGCTAGGTGTATAGATCTTTCTGAGTGGGCAAAAAACATGAACAGATTTGTGTCCCATGTGAATGCTCACCAGAGGGTGACTTCAGCAGAGGAAGAGTTTAATAATCAAGTGGATAAGATGACCCACTCTGTGGCTAATGCTCATCCTCTTTCCCCAGCCACTCCTCTCATTGCCCAATGGGCTCATGAAAAAAGTGGCCATGGAGGTAGGGATGGAAGTTATACATGGGCTCAGCAACATGGACTTCCCCTCACCAAGGCTGACTTGGCTACAGCCACTGCTGAATGCCCAATCTGCCAAGAGCAGAGACCCACACTCAGCCCGAGATATGGCACCATTCCTCGAGGTGACCAGCCTGCTACCTGGTGACAGGTGGACTACATTGGGCCACTTCCATCATGGAAGGGGCAGCGATCTGTTTTAACTGGAATAGACACATACTCTGGCTATGGGTTTGCATTTCCAGCACGCAATGCTTCTTCCAAAACTACCATCCGTGGACTTACCGAATGTCTTATCTACTGCCATGGGATTCCACACAGCATTGCTTCTGATCAAGGAACCCATTTCACAGCAAATGATGTGCAGGAATGGGCACATGCCCATGGAATTCACTGGTCTTACCATGTTCCCCATCACCCTGAAGCAGCTGGATTAATAGAACGGTGGAATTGTATTTTGAAGACTCAATTACGGCGCCAACTAGGCGGCAATACCTTGCAGGGCTGGGGCAATGTTCTCCAGGAGGCTGTGTATGCTCTGAATCAGTGTCCTCTCTATGGTGCTGTTTCTCCCATAGCCAGGTGTGGCAGTTTGATGTAATTATGAATTCCAAAAATATAATTGAATCATGCTTGTAAACTGATCTGTTAATCTGGGCATGATTAGGTTAGGATTAAGACGTTGAGCCCCACCCCTTGGTGGGTGGGAAATTGAATATAAAATGCAAGGCAGAGAACAGAGTTGAAGCAGTCTTTTGAGAAGCAGTTTTGATGTTGGAAAGAAGTTCCCAGGAGAAGGGAAGCAAGCCGTTCGCCTGATTGTCTGCAGCTGACCTTGTGGAGGAAACAGGAGCTAAACCCGGAGAGAAATGCAGCCCCAGGAGAGAGGAACCCCAGAAGCCTGAACCCTGGCAAAGGCCGGCAGCTGTCTTGCTCTAACACGTAGCAATGGACTGTGGTGAGAGAAGAAACTTAACGCTTTATGGCCTGGTATCTGTGGACTTCTATCCCAAATAAATACCCTTTGTAAAGACCAACCCATTTGTGGTATTTCACATTAGCACCCCTTTGGCTGACTAATACACCAGGATTCATGGGTCCAGGAATCAAGGGGTGGAAATGGGAGTGGCACCACTCACTATTACCCCTAGTGACCCACTAGGAAAATTTTTGCTCCCTGTCCCTGAAACCTTAAGCTCTGCTGGTCTACAGGTTTTAGTCCCAAGAGGAGGAGTGCTGCCACCTGGGAACATAACAGTGATTCCATTGAACTGGAAGTTAAGACTGCCACCTGGCCACTTTGGGCTCCTCTTACCTGTGAATCAACAGGCAAAGAAGGGAATTACTGTACTGGCTGGGGTGATTAATCCTGGCTATCAAGGGGAAATAAGACTACATCTACATAATGGGGATAAAGAAGAGTTTGCCTGGAATGCAGGGGATCCTCTAGGGCGTCTCCTAGTCCTGCCATGCCCTGTGATTAAAGTCAATGGAAAATTGCAACAAACCAATTCAAGCAGGACTAACAATTGCCCAGAATCTTTGGGAAGGAAAGTTTGGGTCACCCACCAGGCAAAGAACCACGGCCAGCTGAAGTGCTTGCTGAAGGTAACGGGAACATGGAATGGGTAGTGGAAGAAGGTAGTGATAAATATGAACTTCAACCACGTGACCAGTTACAGAAACGAGGACTGTAATGGTCATGAACCCTTCTTCCATGTTTCGTTATGAGTATGATTGCATATGTACACAAAATGAATTTCTTTGTTTTCTTCCCCAATCTTTTCCCCTATCATGAAAAGTTGTATTAATCCCACATCATAATATTTAAGGATGTCAAGTTTAAGAGTGACTGTCATCCAAGGACTTGCACCCTGTTCTGTGGAGAATTAATGCATTTCCAGTTGTACGCAGGGGAGTTGAACATTGTTAGGCGGAAATATATGTCTATGCTTGTCTGTTATTGTTTTTACTTAGAGACTAAGTATGGTTTAGAGTAATGTGTATGATTGCCGAGTTGACAAGGGGTGGACTGTGATGGTTAGGCTAATGTGTCAACTTGGCCAAGTAGTTGTGTCCAGGTGTTTGTTCCAGCAAGCACTGGGCTAATTGTAATACAAGAGCATGAGAATGAGAAGTTGTTTTAGTTTGCTAAAGCTGCCAAATGCAATATATCAGAAATGGATTGGCTTTTACAATGCGGAATTATTAGCTCACAAGCTTCAAAATCTGAGGTCATGAAATTGTCCAAATGAAAGCATCATCAGGCTATGATTTCTACCTCGCCCCCACAAGGACAAGCTGCCAGTGATCCTATACTTCTCTGTCACATGACAAGGCACTGGGAGGCATCAGCTAATCTATCCCCTCTATTCCAGGTTCTATTGAATCTCAGCTTCTTGCTTCTCTGGCTTTCTTCTCCTCTCACCAAATTTCATTCTCTTATAAAGGACTTTAGTAAGAGGCTTAAGACCCACCCTGGGCTATGCTTTTTTTTTTAAATCAATTTATTGAAGTATATCATTCATACATGAACATATATAAACAATAAGTGTGCAGCAAACATCGTTAACTTACAAAACAAACATGCATAACATCATACAGGGCTCCCACACATCACCCCCCCGCACACAAACACCCCTCATTGCTGTGAAACATTTGTGAACATATCATGAAAGAACATCGTCAAAGTATTACTACTAACTATAGTCCATATCTTCCTCCCCTATAAATTTTTTAAAGGTATTTAATTATTAATTTATTTACTTTTATCCATTTTTACAACCCCCCCCCCATTTTTGCAGTTTCTGTGTCCATTCACTGGGCAATTCTCTGTGTCTGTTTCCTGCCGTCTCTTCTCATCCTTCTCCTCCTGTCTTCACCGGGATTCCATCCTTGGAACCTCTGATATGGGAGAGAGGCATCCTACCACCTGCACCACCCCAGTTCCTAGTTTTTCATTGTGTCTCATCTTGGCTTTCCCTTTTGTCACTCTCCTGTTACATCATCATGTTGTTGTGTGGCTCGCAGGGCCTGGTGGCTCACCCGTGTGTGGGGTCTTAAAGACTTAAAATAAGTTGATCCAAAAATCAAAGAAGACATGTGAAACAAAGCCATTAGGCAAGAGAGAAATGAGTCATCAGAATAAATTCACCAACATAATCATATGCTTAGACATAAGCAAAAAAATTACAAGCCATTCTATGAAATAGGAAGATGTGGCCCAGTAAAAAGGATCAAATAAAAAATCCTGATGAGACACAGTATTTAAGACAACTAATCAATGACGTTCACACAAATCTTCTAAATCAATTCAAGGATTTGAAGGAAAATATGGCTAAAGAGATTGTATTAGTCAGCCAATGGAGTGCTAATGTGAAATACCAAAAATGGGTTGGTCTTTATAAAGGGTATATATTTGGGGTAGAAGTCCACGGATACCAGACCATTAAGCGTAAGTTTCTTCTCACCAAAGTTCATTGCCACGTGTTGGAGCAAGACAGCTGCCAATGTTTGTCAGGGTTCAGGCTTCTTGTGTTCCTCTCTTCCCGGGGCTGCTTTATCTCCAGGATTAGCTCTTCTGGTTCCTCCACATGGTCAGCTGTAGACTATCAGGCCAATGGCTCACTTCTCTTCTTCTGGGGCCTTTTCTCCAACATCAAAACTGCTTCTCAAAAACTGCTGCTACTCTCCTTTGCCTTCCCTTTTATATTGGATTCCCCACCCACCAAGGGGTGGGTCTCAACGCCCTACTGACGTGGCCCAGTCAACACCCTAATCATAACTCAATCATGCCCAGATTAACAGATCACTTTATAAGCATGATCCAATTATATTTTTGGAATTCATAATTACATCAAACTGGCCAATGGTTACAGAGATAAAGAATATTAAGAAGACACTGGGTGAGCATGAAGAACAATTTGAAAGTCTGCAAAGAAAAGTTCAGAGTTTATGGGAATAAAAATGCAATAGATGAGATTAAAAATATATTAGATGCATACTTCACTTAGTATAATGTCTTCAAGTTTCATACATGTTATCATATGTGTCCCAATTTCCTTTCTTCTTATTGCAGCATAGTATTCCATTGTGTGAATATACCACAAATATTGCATGGTCTCACTAATATGAACAAATACAAATAATAAATGCATGGAGTTAAAACCTAGAGTGTAGGGTAAGCGGCTGTGGCTCAATCAGTAGGGCTCCCGTTTACCATATGGGAGGCCCCGGGTTCGGTTCCCGGGGCCTCCTGGTGAAGGCAAGCCCGCCCACATGGTGTGGTTAGCTGACCCAGCGAGCACAAGCAGCAAGGGGGGGATAAATGAATAAATAAATAAAATCTTAAAAAAAACAAAACAAAACCTAGAGTGTAGATTATTAGGTGATAAGAAGAAGGCTGTGAATGGGGTATTGATGTTTACTGTGTGTTGAAGTTTTAATTAACTTGACTGTAAAAGTGTGGAAATGAATAAAGTTGATGGTAACACATTATAGTGAGTAGCAGCTGGTTTATAAATGGGATTGAGCCTGAAAAGCATAGTCTAGGGATGTAAATGTCAATAAAAAGAAAGCTAAAGAATAATCTAGGGACTGAATAACACAGTGAACCAAGAGGAGGATAATTGTGGTTGACAGAACTAATGCAAGAATGTCCTTCTGTGAACTAGAACGGAGGTACATTACTATTGGCAGGGTAGTGGGAATGTGGAGAAGCATGGGAAAATACAATTAATGTAACCTACAGACTATAGTTAACCACAATACTGTAATATTCTTGCATCAATGCCAAAAATGTACAGTGTTAATAATAGGGGAGTATGGAAAAAATCCATCAAATGTATGCTATTTAGCATAGTTAGTTGTAAAAATCTGAAGATATTATCTCATAATCTGTCATAAATGTTCCACAATGGTATGGTGTATTGGTGAAGGGTTGTAGTATGGGAATTCTGCACATGTCCATGATTGTTTTGTAAGTTCACAACTTCTGTAATAAAATATATTTAAAATAATGATAATAGTAATGGTAATAACTGATTTATTGCTTATAAACCCCACCAATATAATAACATAATAAATAAATATAATTCCTTCAGAATAATAAAGAATACATTTGGTGTATGTAACAGCAGATTTGAATTGATGTAGGGCAGAATTAGTGAATTGGAAGACAGAGCATCTCAAATTGAAAAGACAGAACAGAAAAAGAAAAAATGGAAATAATGGAACAAGTTCTCAGTGAAATGAATGATAATGGGAAATAACAAATGTACATGTTACAGGTATCCCAACATGAAAAGAAAACAGAAAGGGGCAGAAAAAATAATGACCAAAAGCTTCCTTACCCTTAAGTTTTATTTATTTTTTTTATGTTGGGTATCTTCAAATTTTTTAAATTATTTTTTGTTCTATGGTAATTTTTAAAAAGATTTATTAAGAACCATTTCATACTAAAAAATCTCAAAGGTGCTTCCCCACATTATCTTCTAGGAGCTTTATACCATGTTGAGAAAGTTTTCTGCTGTTCCTATCTTTCAGAGTGTTTTTTTTTTTTTTTTCAAGAAAGGATACTGTATTTTTTAAATGGCTTTTCTGCATTAATAGACAGGATCATGTGATTTTTCTTCTTCAGTTTATTAATATGGTATATATATATATATTTTCTTTTTTTAAAGATTTTATTTATTTATTCATTTATCCCCCCCTTGCTGCTTGTGCTCGCTGGGTCAGCTAACCACGCCGTCCGGGCGGGCTTGCCTTCACCAGGAGGCCCCGGGAACCGAACCCGGGGCCTCCCATATAGTAAACGGGAGCCCTACTGATTGAGCCACAGCCGCTTCCCTATTAATATGGTATATTACGCTAATTGATTTTCTTGTGTTGAACCACTCTTGCACACCTGGGATAAATCCACTTGATCGTGTTGTATAATTCTTTTAATGTGCTTTTGATTAGGTTTGCAAGTATTTTGTGAAGAACTTTGCATCTGTATTCATTTAAGAAATTTGTCTTTAAGTGTCTTTTAGTATCACTGCCTGTATTTGTTATTAGGTTGATGTTGGCTTCACAGAATGAGTTTTGTAATATTCCCTCCTGTTCAAATTTTGGAAGAGTTGGAGCAAGACTGGTATCACATCTTTGAATGGTTGGAAGAATTGACTTGTGAAGCCATCTAGTCCTGGGCTTTACATTTTGGGGAGAGTTTTGATGACTGTTGCAATCTCATTAATTGAGAGTGGTTTGCTGAGGTCTTCTATTTTTTCTAGTTTCAGTGTAGGTTGGTGATGTGTTTCTAGGAATTTGTTAATTTCACCTGTGTTGTCTAGTTTGTTGGCATAAAGTTGTTCATAGTATCATCTTATAGTCTCTTTTATTTCTGCAGGAACAGTGATAATGTCCCTTCTCCTTTCTGGTTTTATTTATTTGCATCTGTTCTCTTTTTTCTTTGCCAGTTTAGCTAAGGGTTTGTTAATTTTATTGATCTTCTCAAAGAACCAACATTTGGCATTATTGATTTTTATATGGAATTTTGTTCCCAAATTCATTTATTTCTATTCTAATCATTGTTATTTCTTTGGTTCTTCTTGCTTTGGGATTAGTTTGCTGTTCTTTTTCTAGTTTCTCCATGTGTGCCATTAAGTCTTCGATTTTAGTTCTTTCTTCTTTTTTAATGTATCCATTGGAGGTTATAAATTTCCCTCTCAGCACTACCTATGCTTCTTTCCATAAGTTTTTATATGATATGTTCTCATTTTCATTTGTCTCAAGATATTTACTGATTTTTCTAGCTATTATTTTCTTTGAACCACTGATTATTTAGGAGTGTGTTGTTTAATTTCCAAATATTTATGAATTTTCCCTTCTTCCACCTGTTATGATTTTCCCACTTCATTCTGTTATGATCAGATAAAGTGTTTTGTATAATTTCATTTTTTTTAAATTTATTGAGATATGTCCTATGACACACCATAGGATCTATCCTGGAGAAGGACCCATGAGTACTTGAGAGAAATGTATGTCCTGCTGTGTTGGTGTGCAATGCTCTATAAATGTCTGTTAGGTCTAGTTCATTTATCATATTATTCAAGCTCTCTGTTTCCATATTTATCCTCTGTTCAGATGTTCTCTCCAATGCTGTGAGGGGTGTATGGAAGTCTCCAAATATTATTGTAGAGGTGTCTATTTCTCCCTTCAGTTGTGCCAGTTTGTGCTTCATGTATCCTGGGGCACCCAGGTTGGCTGCATAAATATTTGAGATTGTGATTTCTTCATGGTGATTTGTCCCTTTCATTAATATATAATGAACCTCTTCATCTCTTAGCATCACTACTCAAGATCTTTTTTGGTTATAATTTGCATGGAATATATTTTTCCAACCTTTCACTTTCAGGCTGATTGTGTTCTTGCATCTAAGTTGAGTCTCTTGTAGGCAATATATAGGTGGCTTATATTTCTTTCATTCTGTCAGTCCATGTCTTTTGATAGGGAAGGTCAAACCATTAATGTTCAGTGTTATTATTGTAAAGGCTTTACTTACTTTATCCATTTTAGCCTTTGACACCATGTTGTCATATCTTACTACTGCCTGTCTTTTTGCCCTTTTAGTTACTAATAATTTCAATTCTCCACTCTTCTCTAAATCTCTCACCCTTTTCTTTTCCTTTCAGGCTGAGAGACTTGCTTTAGTATCTCTTGTATATATGGTCTTTTGGTAACAAACTTAGTTTTTATTTGTCAGTGAAGACTTTAAACGCACCCGCATTTTTGAAGGTCATTTTTTCCAGAAAAATAAATCTTGGCTGGCAGAATTTCCCTGTCAGAACCGTAAATATATCATACCACTGCCTTCTTGCCTCCATAGTTTCTGATGAGAGATCAACACTTAGTTTTATTGAGCTTACTTTGTATGTGAGTCATTGCTTTCTTTTGCTTCTTTCAGAATCCTGTCTTTATCTCTGACATTTGACATTCTGCATAGTTGGTATCTCAGAGAAAGCCTTTTCAGACTTACTCTGTTTAGGGTGCATTGTCCTTCTTGGATATTGATATTTATGTCTTTTGTAACTATAGACCATCTTTAGTAACAAAGTTGCAATAGGTGTTCATCAACTGTAGCAAATATACCACACTAATGAAAGTTGTTGTTCATAAAGATGTGTGTGAGAGGGGGAGGGATGGAGTATATGTGAATCTCCTATATTTTACATGTAACGTTTCTGTAATCTAAAACGTCTTTAAAAATAAAGTTAAAAATAAAAAATCATTCTCAAGAAAGTGAAAAAACATGGTAGAGTGCAAATTTGAAAAATCCATAGCTAACATTTTACTCAATGGTGAAAGTCTGAAAGCTTTCCTGCTGAGATAGGGAACAACACAAGGGTGCCCACTTTCACCTCTGTTATTCAGTATTGTGCTAAAAGTTCTAGCTAAAGAAATAAGGCAAGAAAATGAATTAAAAGACATCCAAATAGGAAAGGAAGAAGTAATACTTTCAACTATTCACTGTGATACAATCTTATACATAGGAAGTTCTGAAAAAATCCACAACAAAGCAAGTAGAACTAATATACCAGTTTAGCAAAGTAGAGGGAGATAAGATTAAGAAGCAGATTCAGAAGGGTGTGTGCAACAGGCATATGAAGAAAAACTCAGCATTTTACAAAGAAATTTAACTGAAAAAAAATCTGTTTCAGAGGTGGCATAGGAAAAAGAATTGACAATTTATTCACATTCTGAAATTTAGCACAAATAGCAGGACCTCTTACTAAAGTTAGGATGTGTTGACGAAAAGCAACATGAGGATCAAGTTATGATAGATCATCTTCAAGAACTTGAAGGAAAAGACAAGAAATATTCCTTGTATCCCAGCACGTGAAAGAAGAAGGAGGTAAAAATAACATAGGGGCAAAGCAAAACTTGGGGAATGTGGTGGACAATGTCCAGAAAACCCTCCAGGAGAAGTAGCTAACCAGTCAGATCTTGGAGCAAAAGATTAAAAGAGCTAGATTCCTACTTAGTAATAGAAAAGGAAGTACATAGAGTTGAAATGGAAGAGTTGACTTAAAAATGTGAATAATTACAGGCTTTAGAACAACAGATGGATGGAAAAAATAAACCCTTGGAAGTTTTGGAAGAAATAGCTGAAGCAAAGTCTAAATCACATGTGGTCCAACGCAAATTCCTTAGTACCATGGATGCTCAGCACCGTGACCTTGAGTTTAAATTAGCAGGGGCAGAGAAGGAGAAGCAAATGTTTGGCAAGTAGATTGTTGAATTGCATAAAGATTTATAAATGTTGTGGAAGGAGCATCAGCAAGAATTGGATATAATAAAGAAAGAATATGAACAAGAAATGGAAGAGAAAATCAAACAGGAACAGGAAAATCTTGAGTTGAACCACAATTTCACATTTAAAAAGTCTGATGAAGGAGTTTAATAAACAGCTATTACAAAAGTAACAAGAGCTGTAAATGTCTATAAAAGAAACCATCAATAAGGCCCAAGATGTGGAGGCTGCAATTTTGAAAAGCCTTCAAGAAGAGGCAAATCAGTTACTTAAAAAAATTGCAGAGAGGAGTGGATGTGGATCAAGCAGTTTGATGGCCACCTCCCACTTGGGGGGTTCCAGGTTTGGTTCCTGAAGCCTCCTAAAGAAGAAAAACAAACAATGAGCAGACAATGAACAAACACAATGAGTAGACAATGAGCAAAAAATGATCAGACAATGAGCAGAAAAACAACAAGCAAGACAACGAGCAAACATTGAGCAGACAATGAGCAACAACAACAAAAAAGAGCAGGGAGCAGATGTGGCTCAGGCAGCTGAGTTCCTACTTCCCACATCCACATGGGAGGTCCCAGGTTTGGTTCCTGGTGCCTCCTAAAGCAAAAACAAACAAACAAACAACAACAACAAAAAAAAAAAAACAGAAAATGAGCAAAAACAATGAGCAGAAAATGAGCAAAAACAATGAGCA
Source organism: Tolypeutes matacus (assembly GCA_026826555.1). NCBI lineage: Eukaryota > Metazoa > Chordata > Mammalia > Cingulata > Chlamyphoridae > Tolypeutes > Tolypeutes matacus. The sequence goes on along the minus strand of JAKSZT010054495.1, from coordinate 1,948,714 downwards.
AAAACAGATGATGGAGCCATCTCAGAGGAGAAAAAAACATTATTAAAAAGTTACAGAGAAGGAAGATGATCTAAAAAGAACAGCCAAAATATATAAAGAAATCCTTGATGCTCGTGAAGTAGAAATGACTGCAAAAGTAATGGACCTGCAGACTCAACATGTGGAGATGCAGAAGAAATATCAGCAAAGGTTACAACAGGAGAAAAACTTAAGCAATGATAAACTAACAATTGTGGAGCTACAGACACAAATAGCCAAAAAGATGTCTTATAAAAGAAAAATGAAGTTGGAGGACTCTCCCCTCCTAACCTTAAAGCATATTACCTAACTACACTGAAAAAACAGGATGGTACTGGCATAAATATAGACATTGACCAAAGGAACTGAATCTAGAATTCAGAAATAGACTTTCACATCTTCAGTCAAGTGAATTTTGATAAGGCTATGAAACCCACCCAGTTGAATTAGAAGTGTCTACTTAAAAAATGGTGCTGGGAGAACTGGAAATCCATAGCTAAAAGAAAGAAGTAGGACCCCTATATCTTACCTTATACAAAAATAACTCAAAATAAATCCAAGATCTAAATATGAAAGCTACAATCATAACATTCATAAAAGAAAATGTACAGAAACATCTTCAAGGTCTTTTGGTAGGTGGTTGCCTCTTAAACCTTATACCCAAAGCATGAGGAAAGAAAGGAAAAATAGATAAACGGGTCCTTCTCAAAATTAAACACTTTCATCCTTCAAATGACTTTTTTAAGAAGGTGAAAAGGCAGCCTGAACATTGGAAGAAAAATTTTGGTTACCATATAATATGGATATATATATATATATATATGGATATATATATATATTTATGTTATATAAAGAGATCATACATCTCAATGATAAAAAGACAAGCAACCCAACTAAAAATTTGGCAAAAGACTTGAACAGAAAGTTTTGAAAAGAAGAAATACACATGACCAAAGACCAAGAAAAGATGCTCAGAATCACTAGCTATTAGGGAGATGTAGATCAAAACTACAATGAGATATCATTTCATGTCTCATAGAATGGCCATTAATTAAAAGGTGGAGAACTACAAATGTTTTAGATGATGTGGAGAAATGGGAACACTTCTTCATTGTTGGTGGGAAATTAAATAGTGGATTAATTTGCAGTTCGTTAGGGAGTTAAATTTAGAACAGCCATATGATCCCAGAATCCCACAACTAGGAATATATTCAAAAGTTCTAAAAGTAAGAAAAGAAACAGAAATTCACACACTGATGTTCATAGTGACATTATTCACAATTGCTAAAAGATGAAAATAACCCAAGTGTCCATAAGTTGTGAATGCATAAACAAAATGTAGAATATACATATGATGGAATAATGTTTAGCTGTAAGAAAAAATGAACTTGGGATGCATATGACAACAAGGATGAATCTGTTTTTCCCCATTTGTTTATTTTTTTAAAAGATACTTCAATCATATAAATGTTTCAGAGAATATATAGGGGATTCCCATATGCCCCCCTCCCCACATCTCCCACATTTTCCCACTTTAGCAAGATCTTTCATCAGTGTGGTACATTCATTGCAATTGATCAACTCATTTTGGAGCATTGCCATTAAGCATGGGTTATAGTTTACATTGTAGTTTACACACTCTCCCATTCTACTCTGTAGTTTATGTCTGGATATATAATGGTCTGTACCTGTTGTTGTAATGTCATTCAGGATTCACAAGTCCTGAAAATGCCTCCCTATTGCACCTGTATTTCCCTCTCCCTAACACCAGAACATCCATGGATCACTGCCTCCACAAAAATGTTATTTCTTCCATTGCTAGAATCACAATAAGTCTATAATAAAATACTAGTATGCTTATTTTAGTACATAGTTCATTTCCCAATCCTGAGGACACTGAGAGTCCTGATTCCCACTCCACCATTAATTGAGGGAGGCTTTGATTCCATACATCCCATGGATAGGACTCTCTTGCTTTCAGTTGTAAGCACTCTCAGTTCCTTGGTATGTTGTTTGTCCATCATTTCCTCCCTGTTAGTTATCCTCGGTGAGTCCATTAAACTGGGGAGTAGGTGTTGCAACTCCATTGAGATTCAGGGCTCAGCTGGCACATGGACAGCTAGAAGATTTAAGTCTCTTGGATGTACACCTACCAACTCTAGTACTAGTTATAGGTTCTTATAGAAGGACTGAAGAGTTATGCATAGGGAAACCACTGCTAAGTCTAACTCAGTCACACTGGGGAGCAAAAATATCAGAATATCAGAATAGGGCCCATTGGGAAGGGGCCAAATTCCTGAGCTGTCTGCCCTGACTATAGTGTCTGGATGTCTCCACATCCCTGAGGAGAAATGACCCCTATTTGGGGTCGTATCTACTTTGGCTGTCAATTTGATCCTGCTGAGTTGTGCATAAACATTACCTCTGGGATGGCTTCCTGACTCACTTTGAAGTCTCTTAGCCATACAAACTCATTTATCTTTAGCTTTTCCTCCTATTGGTCAAGGAGTTTTTTTTTTTTTTTTTCCCAGATGCATTGCTTCTTGGTACATGGTAGAAATCCATCAGTGCCAGGGAGGATCATCCTTGGGAGTCATGTCCCATGATGAGGAGACATTATTGCTTTTATACGCTGAGTTCAGCGTAGAGAGAGGCCACATTTGAGCAACAAAGCAGCTCCCTGTAGGTAACTCTTAGGCACCCTAATTCACTAGGCTAAGTTTCAATTTCAAGAACAAAGGCTCATAAGCATAGTCATCAATATCAAGGGTCCATAAATGTATCATCTTCCTTCACAAGTCATTGTCCCTCTACTTGGAGCATTCTTGTTGTTCCATTAGAGAATGTGGCAAAGTTCCCCAGATGGGAATTTGATATTCATTTGGCTATTGTGTGAATCTCCACCCACCGTGACAATGCCCCATGAACATTTGAACACATTCATATGCCTTATATGTATACTCAAGTGAACTTCCTCACACGTATCCCCCCTCATTGACACCCCACATCAATGATCCTCCCCTACCACAGTTGTAACCCTTCTGTGATCTAAAGCTTCTATAAAAATGAAGCCAATAAAATCTCAAATACAATTAATAAAAAAATCAAATAGTAATGATGGTTTTATACATAAGAAGTAAAATACAGAAAAAATTAAAAAGTGGAAATATAATAATATTTTTAAAAATTAGAATATTAAAAAAATATTGAAAAAATATTTGAATAAAAAATCCTTTTTTTTTTACATTTTGCCTTTCATCACTGTAAAACTGTTGGCCTGTATGTACAGTGACACTTTCTTCCATTTATTCCCCCCAGTGTCTTATTTTTTTTCTTCATTTTTTCTTCAAAGAAGTTTTAAGTCACAGCAGAGTCACATAGAGAACACAGGGGATTCCCATATACCCAACATCTTCCCCCTTTTCCTCTTTCCCCCATCAGTAACATTTTATATGTGGATTGTACATTTGTTACAATTGATGCAAAAATATTGAAATGTTGCTACTAACCATCATCAATGGTTCATATTATGGCTTACATTTTGGACCATATACTTTTATAAGATCTGATCAATTTTAACGTGGCATGTATCCTTCTTTGCAAGATCATGCAGAACATTTCCATCACCCCCCAAACGCACCCTGTTCCATCTATTTTATTCCTCCCTCCCCTTTCCCTTCAGGTCCATGGTGACCATCAAGTTTCACTCCTTGAAGGACAAGATTCATAGTTACTCGCATCTTCACAGAAGGCTTAACACACTGGCTATCCTCCCCTAATAGGTACTGGCGATGTTCTGAAGTGACTCCCGTCCCTCTGTTTGAGAACATAGCAGCCCTCCCTAGGATGGGAGTCCAACGCCTTCCTGGTCTTTTTGTGGGTCTCTACCCATTAATGCAACACACAATGCCAAAATAATCACTCAGACACTCCATAGAAGCCTGCTCCAAGTGTGACCTGGTCCTAATGTCCCCCATCTAACACCCTAAACCAGTAACCCTTCTTTATCATATTGCCAAATGACCATTCCCAACATTGCAATTTCAGACTTGTACCCTCCAATTGCCAGTGTTTACTTGCTCCTTCCTCCAACCATCCTCCCAGTTCCATTGACCATTCAACCAACCTTCTCCACCCTCCCCACCCTGCCCCTCTGTCAAATATGTGCCACCCAGCCCGCTATTATCACTATACCCATCATGTCCCTTCACTGCACAACTACATACTTCAATCTTATCATAGATTTCACCAGTATGGGTGTTGACTCACAACCATCTTCTCACTTTCTATTTCCTATAAACCTATCTTCCAGAATCTAGCTCTGTGATTCTGCTCAGTGTGCTTAATTTATATCAGTGAGGTCACGTAATATTTGTCCTTCAATGCCTGGCTTGCTTCCCTTAGCATAAGGTCCTCAAGTTTCATCCATGTTGTCCCATATTGTTAGTACTATATTCCTTCTTACTGCTGAGTAATATTTCATTGAATGTATACACCACATTTTGTTTATCCATTCATCAGTTGATGGGCATGTGGGTTGATTCTAACTTTTTTTTATTTTATTTTTTTAAATTTTTATTGTGGGTAAAAATCAAAATTCTCACAATACATACAAACATTTGCAAAATGATATATAAATATATATGCATATATGTGTATTTGCTTACAAAAATGTTATATATATATATATATACATATATTTTAAGAGGTGCTTAGATTACCCAAAATATTACACGGAACCCACTGGGATTCCCATGTTGCCCACCTCCCACACCTCCCACCACATCCCACACAGTGATTCCAACTTTTGACAATAGTGAATAATGCCACTATGAACATGGTTGTGTATATATCTGTTCATGTCTTTGCTTTCAATTCTTCTGTGTATACACCAAGCAGTGGAATTGCTGGATCATATGGCAGATCTATAGTTAGTTTTTTGTGGAACCGACAAGTTGTCCTCCACAATGGCTGCAACATTCCACATTCCCATCAGCTGTAGATGAGGGTTCCCAATCCTCCGCATCCTCTCCAACACTTGTAGTCTTCTGTTTTTTTAAATGGCCACCATTCTAGTGGGTGTAAGATGGTATCACATTGTAGTTTTGATTTGCATTTCTCTAGTAGCTAGTGACTTTGAGCATCTTTACATGTGCTTTTCAGCCATTCGTATTTCTTCTTTGGAGAAGTGTCTATTCAAATCACTTGCCTATTTTTCAAATGGGTTGTTTGGCATTTATTTTTGAGGTGTAGGATTTATTTATATATGATAGATAATAGACTCCTATCAGATATATGGTTACCAAATATCTTCTCCCATTGAGTAGGCTGCATTTTCACTTTCTTGAGAAACACCTTTGACTTGCAAAAGTTTTCAATTTTGAGGAGGTCCCATTTGTGTATTTTTTCTTTTGCTGCTCATGCATTGGGTGTGAAGTTCATGTAATTATTTCCTATTAAAAGATCCTGTAGATATTTCCCTATATAATCTTCCAAGGTCTTTATGGTCTTGGCTCTTTATTTAGATCTTTGATCCATCTTGAGTTAATTTTTGTATAAAGCGTGAGATGGTGTCCCTCTCTCATTCTTTGGATTAAGGATATCCAGTTCTCCAAGTACCATTTGTTGAAGAGGCCATTTATACCTCATTGAGTGGGCTTGGTGGCCTTGTTCAATATCAGATGACTGCATAAACAAGGATCTATATCACAACTCTCGATTCGGTTCCATTGTTCAGTATGTGTATCCTTGTGACAATATGATGCAATTTTGAACACTGTAGCATTGTAGTATATTTTAAAGTCAGGTAGTGTGATTCATCTAATTTCATTTTTATTTTGCAATATATCTTTGGCTATTCTTGGCCTCTTGCCTTTCCAAATAAATTTCATAGTTAGTTTTCCAAAATCAGTAAAAAATGATTTGTTGATTTTTATTGGGACTGTGTTAAATCTGCATATCAGTTTGGTAAGATAGGCATCTTAATGATGTTTAGTCTTCCTATCTATGAAAGGGCATAGTCTTCCATTTATTTAAGTCTTCTTTGATTTCCCTTAAAAGTGTTGTGTAGTTTTTTCTGCATATAATTCATTTACATCTTTAGGTAAATTTATTCCTAGGTATTTGATTCTTTTATTTGTTATTGCAAATAGTATTTTTTCCTGATTTCCTCCTCAGATTGATCATTATTGGCATACTGAAATGCTACTGATTTTTGTGCATTGATTTTATAACCTGTGACTTTACTGAATTCATTTATAAGCTCTAGAAGCTTTATTGTAGATTTCTCAGGGCTTTCTATATGTAGGATCATGTAGTATGTAAATAGTGAAGTTTTTACTTCTTCCTTTCCAATTTGGATACCTTAAAAGGCATCTTTTTCTTCCAAACACAATGTTAAAAAGGAGAAGTGATAGGGGACATCCTTGTCTAATTTCTGATCTTAGAGGGAAAGCTTTTAGGATTTCACAATTGTATATGATGTTGGCTGCAGGTTTTTCATATATACCCTTTATCGTGTTGAGGAAGTTTCCTTCTATCCCTATCTTTTGTACTGTTTTTCAGGAAACAATGTTGTATTTTGCTGAATGCTTTTCTGCATCTATAGAGATGATTTTGTGATTTTTTTCTTTCAATCTTTTTATGTGGTGTGTAACATTGATTGATTTTCTCATATTGAAACATTCTTGCACACCAGGGATGAAACCAACTTGGTCAGGGTGTATAATTCATTTGGTGTGCTGTTGAAGACGATTAGCAAGTATTTTTGTTGAGGATTTTAGCCTCTATGTACATTAGGGAGATTGGTCTGTAGTTTTCCTTTCTTGTGGTTTCTTTGTTTGGCTTTAGTATTAGGGTGATGTTGATGTCATAGAATGAGTTAGGCAATGTTCCTACCACTTCTATTTTTTGGAAGAGTTTAAGCAGCACTGGTGTTAGTTCTTACCGGAATGTTTGGTAGAATTTACCTGTGAAGCCATCACATCCTTAGCTCTTCTTATTTGGGAGGTTTTTGATGACTGATTCTATCTCACTAGTTGTGATTGTTCTGTAGAGCTCATCAATTTCTTCTTTCATCAGTGTAGGCTTCTTGTGTGTTTCTATGAATTTGTCCATTTCCTCTAAAATGTCCATCTTGTTGGCATATAATTTTTCAAATTTCCCTCTTATGATACTCTTTATTTCTGTGGGATGAGTGGTGATATCCCCTTCCTCATTTCTTATTTTGTGTATTTGCATCTTCTCTCCTTTTTTCTTTGTTTGTCAATTTTATTTATCTTCTCAAAGAATCAGCTTTTGGTTTTGTTTATTTTTTTCTAGTACTTTCTTATTTTTTATTTCATTTAATTCTGCTCTAATCTTTGTTATTTCCTTCTTTCTACTTCCTTTGGGGTTAGTTTGTTGTTGTTTTTCTAATTTCTTCCAATGTGCAGTTAGGTCTTTGATTTTAGCTCTTTCTTCTTTTTTGATATATGCATTTATGACTATGAATTTCCCTCTCATTACCAGTTTTGCTGTATCCAATAAGTTTTCATATATTGTGTTGTCATTTTCATTCATTTCAAGGTAGTTACTGATTTCATTTGCAATTTCTTCCTTCCCTAACCCACTGTTTGTCTTAGAGTGTGTTGTTTAACTTCAATATCTTTGTGCCTAATCTGGTTCTTTGACTCTTACAGATTTCCACCTTCATTCCATTTGGGTCAGAGAAGTTACTTTGTATAATTTCAATCTTTCTGAATTCATTGAGCATTTTTCTATGGCCTAGCATGTGGTCTATCTTGGAGAATGATCGATGTGCACTTGAGAAGAACGTGTATCCTCCTGTATTTAGGTGTTGTGTTCTATATATGTCTATTAGGTCCAGATCTTATAATGTATTATTCAAAGTCTTTGTTTCTTTATTGAATTTCTGTTGAGATATTCTGTCTAATGGTGATAATGGTGTATGAAAGCCCCCCACTATAATTGTAAAGGCATCTATCTATTCCTCTACCTAGTTTTCCAGTGTTTCCCTCATGTATTTTGAGGCACCTTGGTTAGGTGAATAAACGTTCATGATTGTTCTTTCTTCTTGAAAGATTACCCCTTTTATTAATAGATAGTGTCCATCTTTGTCTATTACAATAGTTTTGAATTTAAAGTCTATTTTGTCCAATATTTGTATAGCTAGTCTAGACCTTTTTTGGCTTTTGTTTGCTTTTAAAATTGTTTTCCAACCATTCACTTTCAGCCTTCTTGAATCTCTGGGTCTAAGGTGGGTTTCCTGTAGACAGCATAGAGATGCATCATATTTCCTTATCCATTCTGCCAGTCTGTGTCTCTTTATTGGTGAGTTTACCCCCATTAACATTCAATGTTATTATTGTCATGGAATTACTTAGATTAGCCATATTTTCTTTGGATTTACGTATGTCATGTATTGTTTTTATTACTCTTTTTGTCTTTTTAGTTATTCTTACTCTCTCCTTCAACTCTCTCCTCTTTTTTCCTTTCAACCTGCATGACTCTCTTTAGTATTTCTTGAAGGGCAGGTTTCTTATTGACATATTTTCTTAGACTCTGTTTGTCTGTGAATATTTTCAACTCTCCCTCATTTCTGAATGTCAATTTTGCTGAACAGAGAATTCTTAGCTGGAAGTCTTTTTTTCTTTTAGCACCTTAACTATGTCATACCATTGCCTTCTTCCCTGTTGTTCAAGTCCCTGAGTCCCTGCCGTATTTTAAAATTTTTTTTCTCTATCTGTTCTAGTGTTTGCTTGATATCAGTTGTACTGTCTTCCACATCTTTAATTCTTTCCTTTGCTTGTTCAAAGCTGCTGTTGTATGCTTCCATTATATTTTTTATTTCTTGGATTGTGCCATTCATCACCATCATATCTGTTATCGTTTTAGGTATGTTTACAATTTCTTCAGTATGTTCTCCCAGTTTCTCCTTTCATATCCTTACTCTCTTCCTTTAATTCATTAAGTTGTTTCATGATATTTATTTGGACAGCTCTGATTAGTTGTTCCATGTTTGACATCTCCTCTTGGTTGTTGTTTGTTCATTGGACTGGGCCATGTCTTCCTGTTTCTAAGTGTGGCTTGTATTTTTTTGTTGGTATCTAGTCATCCATTAATCTTGGTGAGTTTATTCAGTTGATTGGTTTCTCTCTCTCTTCTATGGTTTTATTTTGTTGTTTTTGAGTGTGGTAAGGTTTTGCTTTGACACTTCTTTCCTCTTATTCTATTTCTTTGATGTTGTCTATGTTCCCTTAAAAAAATGTTAGTATCAGGGCAATAGTAAAAGATAAGACGACATAATGAGTAATAATCGTGATAAAAGTAAAAGGTAGGAGAGGGAACATAGAAGATGTAGGCAATTGAATAATTAAACCAAATAAGAAGTACAGAAGAATAAGATTAGAAAAGTGGAATAGAAACAATAAACATGAAGCTGAATGGAGAAAAATATAGAATGAATTAAAAATCCAGAATGGCGAGAAGAGAGGAAAGGAAAAGTAGAAGGGAGAAGGAAAGAAAGAAAAAGATAGAAAATGAAACACAGAGAAAGCAGGAGAGAGAGAAAAATGAGTACAAGAAAAATTGAAGACCAAGCCCAAAGAGGTGGATTGAAAGAAAAGCAGAAAACAGAAAATATAAAGATGAAGGAGGGAAAAGATATAGCTTAGGTAGAGAAAATTGGGAAACAAAAGAGAGAAAAGACTAATGACAAAATGAAAAAAAGGGAAACAAATGAAGGGGGAATACAACAAAAAGAAATCAAGGCAGCAGCTACTCGCTTTTTTTTTTAAAGAAAAAGAGGAAGAAGGAAGGAAAAGATAAAAAAGCCAAGATAAACATGGAAAAATAGCCTTTTCTCTTGGATCTATAGTGATATTCTCAGGCTGTTGCTATTCAACAATCATCACCCTGCAGCCTGTCCTCTCCAGGTTTTAAACCAGGTTTTAGTGAACAAAATAAGGAAAGTAAAAAAGGAATCTTTCTTTAAAAATAAAAGATCCAATAAAAGCTAATACAAGGAGGATGTCAATATGTTCCTTGTCATAAAGTTTCACTAGGTACTTGATAACCTTGTATCACTTCTAAGAGAGGAGCCAGGGATCAAACCAGAGACCTTGTATATATGAGGCAGGAGCTCTTCCACTGATCTGGTGTGCCCTCTTAGGCTTTTCAAAATCCTATCAACCCCTATTCCCTCCCTGCTATTTCTGCCTCTTTTCCGACATAAATTCTCTCTTTACCTAGGCTGCTAGGTGTGGCAGTCTGCCTGAGGAGATCCCTGTCTCCTCTCTGATGTAATTCTCTTTACCTAGGCTGCTGAGCATGGCAGCCCACCTAAAGAGATACTCCTCCCCATCTCTGTCACACCAGGGCCCCTTCTGACACCCGAGGAGGACTCAGCTGGCTAAAATAGCCTCAAAGAGACCACTCTCCACCCTCTCTGACCTCTCTTCCTCCCAGGGTGGTTGCCACCATACTCTTTTTGGAGGAGGAAGCTGGTGGCTCCACTTAGGCTGTTTGTCCTGAGGGTGGGGTATAAGCGCCACTTCCAGCCACAGGCGGGAGAAACTCACTATTTTTTGCCAGCTTCCTTTTCTTTCTAGCACCCTCCTAGATGACCCAGAGCACCACCCCCTGCTCTTTATATATTTAGAAGTGCTGGCAGGAAGATATAAGTCTTTTCTTCTCTTAGATACTATTTGCCAGGAGTTTTACCCACACCTGATATCTCAGGGATGAGGGAGGGGAGCCCTTGCCAGTGGCTAAGAGGATCAATAACTCACAGTTTGTTGTTTCACCTTCCTCCTCTCTTTCCCCTACTCTTCTGTTAGTTGTGAAGCAGTGTCTTGGTCTGCTGTACCCCTAAGCAGATTGCCAAGGCAGCCCTAGACTCCCTCTCAGTTGTTTTAGTAAGAGCTAAGCTTTATCTGTCTTCTCCAATGGCCATATTCCACATGGGTGAATCTTGATGGCATTTTGTGTCAGACACCAAATGATAAATATTTTATGGTCTCACTAGGATGAACTAAATTTGATGAGTAAACTCATCTTTTTAAACTATAGAGTATAGGTTACCAAGAGATAGTATGAGTTTGAGAAGGGGGAGCTGATGATGAATATTTGTAGAGTGTTTAATAAGGAGGATTTTAAATGTGGGAAAATGGTTAGAGTTGATGGTAGGTAACACATTATATCAAGTGTAATCAACAATACTCATTTATAAATGTGACTATGTTCGACAGGGGTAGCCTAAGGTGGTTAATGTCAATTGAAAGAAAGCTAGAGAATAATCTAGGGGCTGTATAACCTGGTGATTTTGGTGGTGAATGATTATTGTAGTTCATAGAACAAATACAAGAATGTTTCTCTATTAAAAGGTGTTAATGGTATGGAAAAGTATATAGCTAATTTAGCGTATAGACTTTAGTTAATAGCAATAATGTAATATTGTTACAACAATTGCAAAAAATATACTATATCAATTCCAACTGTCAATAATGGGGTAGTATAGATGGTTATGGTTTTTTTTGTGAATAATGAAAATGTTCTGAACTGCATTGAGCTGATGACAGCATAACTCTGTAATAAAACTGAAAGCCACTGACTGCACACTTTGGATGGATTGTGAAAGTCAAGGGACCATATAGCACAGCATACTCCGTAATGATGGATTGTAGTTAACAGTACAAATATGAGAATGTTCTCTCATGTGCTATAACAAACGTACAATACTAATATATGGTATTAGTAATAGGATGGTTTGTGGGAAAATACATGAAATATGAGCTACAGGTTATAAATAGCCTTAATATTTTTATGATGTTCTTTCATCATTTGTTACAAATGTGTCACAACAGTGTAAGGTGTTGGTGGTGGGGTGATGTATGGGAATCCTGTATGGTATGCATGATTGTTGTGTTACCTCACCACTTCTCAAATTAAAGAAAAAACACCATGAATTGTATATTTGGAAAGTGTTTAAAATGGGAAATTTTATCTTGTATTAATGTTACCAGAGTCAAATTTTTTTAAAAAATTGCCTGTTTTATCCTCTAGCGATGATGGACTAAACCCATCCCAAAACACAAGTAGTATCAACAACTGCAAGCAAAATAATTCCTTCCATCTGTACTGCAATATCTAAGTCTCCTGTCAGCCTGAAGCAGTCAGAGCAGACATCATTACAAATCCCTCAAAACTGAGGAATGAAAAACAATAAAAGAGGACTGTAACCACAGACCAAAGTAGATTTATTGTTGTAGTTATTATCTTGTGTTAACAGAATAACTTGTGACATTGATATAAAGGTAGTGGTTGTAGGGGCTTCAGAGGGGAGTGAGGGATGAATAGGTGGAACACCAGCCATTTTAGGGCAGTGAAACTGTTAGGTATGATACTGCAATGATGGATACATAACGTTATACATTTGTCAAAGCCTATAAAACTGTACAGCACAAAGTGTAAACCATAATGTAAACTACAGATTTTGGCTAGTAGGAATGCTTCAATATTGGTTCATCAATTGTAACAAATGTCCCACACTAAGATGTTAATTATAGGGCAAACTATGTATGTGGTGTGGGTAAGGAGTTTTAAGGGAATCCCTTATATTTTCACTGTAATTTTTTGTAAATATAAAACTTTTTTAAAAATAGTGTTTATTATTATTTTAAAAAACACACAACTGTGCAACACAAAGAGTGAAATCTAATGTAAACTATAGACTATACTCAACAGTATAATTATATAATATTGTTTTATAAAAGGTAACAAAGGCACTGCACTAATGTAAAATTATAATAATAGGGAAAATTGTAGGTGTTGGGTATTGAATCTTAACCCCCACAAAAGGCACACTTAGGTCCCAACTCTGGCTCCTGTGGGTATTAACCAATGTGTAAATAGGAACTTTGAAGGTGTTATTAGTTAAGGTCTGCCCAGACTGACTGAGGATGAACCTTAATACAATGTGGCTGAAGTTATTATAAGCAATGGAAATTGAACATGGAAAAGGAAAGCCATGGGAGAAGTAAGAAGCCATAAGTCAATGGAATCAGAAGCAAAAGTAGAGGACATAACCATGTGATAGAAAAGTCAAGGCACCCAAAGGATTTACTGGCAGCCAGCCCCAAAATACCACAGTCTTCACAGAGAAAGCATCACCTTGCTGTCGTCTCAGTTTTAGAATTCTAGCTTCCAAAAACCATGAGCCAATAAATGTTTAAGACAACCCATTCTATGGTATTTGTTTTAGCAGCCAAGAAAAATGGTCAGGGGGTATATGGGAACTCTGTCCTGCCTACTTGATTTATCTGTAAACCTACAACTGCTCTAATAAAAAATACAAAAAGTAACTGGATGCTTCTTGCTCTTGGAAAGCAATACCATATTTTGAGGGAGTGCCTATTTCCTTGTATATGGGCTATTCATCCAGGTAAATTCTTCCTTTGGTATGGCTGTCTATGTAGCTCTATTGTCATGCATGCCTGAAGATAAATTCTTATAGCCGTAGCTGTGTATGTTGGCATTCTCTACATACTCATTCAATGGTCACCGGGTGGCTATTCTGCAAATTCTTCCCTCTTCCCACATAATCTGTGAAAAAAGAATGGAGAAGAAGTTAAAATAGCAGAGAAGCCAGAAAGACATTTGTTAATGTCCCCATAATCATTTTGGTTAAATTCTGTATAGAGACAACTACATTTTAATTTTCTACTCTTCTGGAAACTTATCAAATGAGTACAAATGGTTGAATAAATATGATAATTAATTTCCCCATGACCCTATGAGTGTAGAGCCATGATTATTTCATTTATGCAAGTTCAGATTTTCTAAGGGCCTTACCATTTTGCTCATAGCTATTATGTAAGGGATTTCATTTCTGCTCAATTACCTAAATTTCTTTTATTCATTTTCCCATAGAAACACTTAATGAGAAAATGAATTAAATTGTTTAATGGTTTTATTTATCATTTATTTAAAAATATCTTCATTTACTGGCCAAATTTTCTTCCTATATATCATCTCTGTCTTCATTATTGTAGTAGTATAGCACTTCAACATTTATTAAGTGTCTGCATTATACTGTGCACAATACAAACACATATAAAGACAAGTCTCTGCTTTGTGGAGATATCTTCTTATGAAAGGAATTGACGGATGGCAGAGAAAATTGGTTTTAAGTAAGTATCTTTTGGACTTAATTATAGAGGATAAAAGGGTGTAGAGTTGATCTTACTGATAATTTTGTGAGAATCATTTTATTATACATTTTTAGCTCCATTATTAGACTAGGTTTCCGTCTCTTTTCATTAACTAATACAATATATTTTAATTATTGGTCTTATGTATACTTGGAAATACAAGAGAAAAATATAAAGAACATGGGCTTTGTTAGCAGAGAAATCTAAGTTCAAGTTCTGGCTCAGCCAATTATGGATTAGGTATCTTTGAGTAGTTGGTTAATATATATAAGCCTTCCTGTCTTTACTGTAAAATGGGAATATAATATCATGTCATTTTTGTGTGGCTCTAGGGGGGATAGAATAATATACATAGAATATATAACATAATACCTACCATAAAATAGGTGTACAAAATGTTAGGTTTATTATATCACTCCATCCTGGACAATTTTTCTTATTTAAAAAATTCACCTTTATTGAGGTATATTTTGTATGCAATAGAATTACATAATTTTAAGTGTACAATTTGATGAAATTTGATGACTGTGTTCAATAATTAACAAGTTATGTAACACCATATTTCCATCATGCCAAAAATTTCTTAGCGCTCCTTTGCAGGCAATACTTTCTCTTAAACCCCATGCCTTGTTAACCATACATGTATATTTTGTCCCTATTGGTTTGAATCATTTTGAATTTCAGCTAATTGAAATCATAAAATATATAAGATTTTGTTTCTGGCTTATTTTGCACATAATGCTATGAACATTCATCCATATTGTTGCATGTATCTGTAGTTAATTCCTTATATTAATTGCTGAGTAGCATTTCATTGTACATATATACCATAATTATTTCTCAGTTTACCAATTGACATTCATTTGGGTAGTTTGCAGCCTTTTTTATTAATAAAACTTATATATATATATATTCAAATAAATATCCTTTTGAGAACTCATGTTTTCATTTTTCTTAGGTAAATAAGAGCTGGATCATTGGTAAACATAGGTTTAACAATATAAGAAACTGCAAACTGTAGTTATATCATTTTACATTTACAAGAGCAGTATATGAGAATTCCAGTTCCTCCACATCATCCCAAAACTTGGTACTGGTAGTCCTTTAGGCTTCTCTTCTGGTTTTGTTTAACATTTCCCTAATGACTAATGATGCTGAGCATTTTTCATGTGTTTATTAGCCATTCACACATGTTCCTCATTAAATGGTCTATTCAAATCATTGCCTATATCACTATTAGATTGCTTAGCATTGATTCATAAGTTTTCTTTATATATACTGGATACAAATCTTTTTATCATATATATGTTTTGCAAATACTTCCTGTCCATCTGTAGTTTGCATTTTCATTTTCTTACCAGAATCCTTTGAAGAGCATTAAGGCATAATTTATCCTTTTATACTTAATTATTTTTATGTCTTAGCTAAGAATTCTTTACCTAACCCAAGCATGCAAATATATGCTCCTCTGTATTTTTCTATAAGTTTTATGATTTTTAGATCCTATATTTAGATGCATGTTTTGTTTTGAGTTAATTTTTGTATATGGTTTGAGGACAAGGTCAAGGTTCATTTTTATACATATGAATATTCAATTGTGTTTGCACCATTTAGTGAAAAGACTGTCCTTGTCCCATTGAATTACCTTAGCACCTTTCTCAAAAATCAATTGAAATATTTCTCTGGGCTTATTCTGGACTGTCTCTACTGTTTCAGTAATTATATATATATATATATATATAACTTGATATCTGACTTGATATGTGATATAAAGACGAGTAATTCCTTCAACCTTGTTCTTTTGGAAATTGTTTCACATATTCTAGGTCATTGTAATTTTATTACACATTTAAATTAAGTGAGTATGTTAATTTCTACTAAAAAAGCTGCTGGGTTTTATTGAGAATGAATTGAAATTATAAATAAATTTGAGTAGAATTGACATTTTAACAATAATGAATCTTGCTGTTCATGTACATGATATACCTCTCCATTTACTTTATTTTCTTTATTTTTGCTCAGCTATAACTTTTTAGCTTTCAGTTTCCAGATTTTACACATTTTATGTTAACTTTATCTTCATTCAAATGTGTTGTATTTTTATGCTATTAATAATGTTAAGTAAAATTTTTCAATATTTAGTGTTTAAAAATTTTTTTTTACATTTTTTTAAATTGTGGGTTAAAATCGAATTTTTCACAATACATACCAATATTTGTAAAATGATGTATAAATATATATGCATATATCTGCATTTGCTTACATAAATATTATTTTATATATATATATATATATACATATACATATATATTTTTTTCTTAAAGGTGCTTAGATTACCTAGATATTACACAGTAATTACAGGGATTCCCATGTTCCCCACCTCCCACATCTCCCACAACATCCCACACAAACATCTTTCATCAGTGTGGCACATCATCTGCCATGGATATACACATCCTGGGGCCTTGCTACCAAGCATAGACCACAGCTCACATCGTAGACCACACTCTCTCCCACACAGTTCTGCATGGTATATGCTGATGTAAAATGGCCTACATCTGTCGCCGAAACTCCACTCAGGACAACCCCCAAGTCCCGAAAAAGACCCTGTATTTCAACTGCCCTTCCCTTCCCTGCCCCTAAAGCATCCAGTGGCCACCAGCTCCACCTCACTGTTGTAATTTCTTCCATTGCTTGAATCACAATATGTCTATAACAGAATACCATTAAGTCCACTCTAGTCCATAGTTCTTCCCCCAGTCCTGAGGGGACTGGGATGGTGATGTCCACTCCACCTCCAAGTGAGAGAGGGCTTATATCCCATGGATAAGGTGGATGGGATTATCCTGCCTGCAGCTGCAGGTCCTCTCCATTCCCGGGAATGGCCATTGCCCATCATTGTCTCCTCGCCAGGTGACTTGGATGAGTCCGTTGAGCTGTAGGGTAGGAGTTGCAGCTCCACCGAGATTCCAGGCACAGCTGGAACATAAGTAGGCCAGAGGCTCCAGTCTGTGGAAGTACACCTAGAAACTCCAGCATCACATATAGGTTTGAATAGAAGGGACTGTTGGACCATGTGCAGGGAGGACTTATTTGAGTCCAACTCTGTCACTCTCAGGAGCACAGATTCCAAAGAAGAGCCCTCTAATAAGGCATCAATTTCTGGGGCTATCCCTCCTTATTTAGGACCTGGGTGTCTCCAGAGCCCTCAGGAGCCCCTCTGTGTGGGGTGATATCCACTTAGGTGTTCTATGAGATCTTACTGACGTGTGCATAAGCATTACCTCTGGGATGACCTCCCGACTCTCTTTGAAGTCTCTTAGCCACATGAACCCATTTCTCTTTACTTTTTTCCCCCTTTTATTCAAGGTCTTTTTCCAATCATGTTGCCAGTTGGCACTTGGTATTAATCCTTCATTGCCAGGGAGGGTCATCCCTGGGAGTCATGTCCCACGTTTGGGGGAAGGTAATGCATTCATATGCTGAGTTTGGCTTATAGAGAGGCCACATTTGAGCAACAAGGAGGTTCTCAGGTGGTAACCCTTAGGCACCCCTTAACAGTAGGCTAAGTTTCAATTACAAGAGCAAAGATTCATAAGGCTAGTCATCAATAACAAGAGCCCATCAGTGGGCCATCCTCTTTTGCCCCTGCACTCAGGGGACTGTTGCTGCTCCCTTGGAGAATGTGGCAGAGCTCTCCAGGCTGGGGCTTCAGTATTCCCTCATTTATTGAGTGATTGTCTATGCACCATGACCATGCCCCATCCCTTGATCATTTGAACAATTTTATATATCTTTCATGTTTATTCAAATGAACTTACTCCCATGAATCCCCCATCCCAGACACCCCCCACCAATGATCCTCTGCAGCTTTTTACTAGAATAAAGAAATAAATTTGAGTTTTATATATTGAGCTTGTTTCTTTTGAGGTTGCTAAACTCACTTATTAGTATGAGTAGATTTTCAGTTTATGATATTGAGCGTCTTTTCATTTGCTTATTGGTCATAGGTATATCCTCTTTGGAAAAATGTCTACTCAAGACATTTTCTTATTTTAGGGAGGGATTATTTGTCTTTTTGTTGTTGAGTTGTATGATTTTTTAAAGAATCAGATATCAAACCTCTATTGTATATGTACTTTCCAATTATTTCTTATGTTTTCCAGCTTATCTTTTTACATTCATGATAACGCCCTTTAATGCACAAAAGTTTTAAATTTTGATGAAGTTGCATTTATCTTTTTATTTTTTTGCTGCTTTTTCTTTTGTGGTAAGGTCTAAGAATCCATTGCCTAACACAAAGTATTGAAGATGCTTCCTTATGTTTTCTTTTAGGATTTTTGTAGTTTTGGCTCTTATATTTATGTCATTGTTCCATTATAATTTAGTTTTTGTATATGATGTGAGGTAAGGTCCATCTCCGTTCTTTTGCATATGGATAGCCAGTTTTCCCAACAAAAAAATTGTTGAAGACTTTATTGTTTTCCCATGGAATTGATTTGGCACCCCTCTCAAAAATTAATTGTCCATAAATATGAGGCCTAAAATTTGTTCGGTTTAAAGATGTTTTTGTATATTCAGGGTCATTTACCCTTCCATATAAATTTGATGATTGCCTTTTCCATATCTGTAAAGATGGGTATTGGAATTTTAATTGAAATTGTCTTGAGCCTATAAATCACTTTGGGTAGAACTGACATTTTAATAGTATTTAGTCTTTCAGTCCATGAATATGTAATGTCCATCCATTTATTCATGTCTTCTTTGGTGTCTTCCAGCAATATTTTCTCATTTTTTGCATACAAATCCTTTACATCCTTGTTTAAATTTATTCCCAGTTAGTCAATTTTTTAGTTGCTACTGTAAAGGGATATTTTACTTGGTTTCCTCTTCAGATTGTTACTGGTATATAGAAACAGTACTGACTTTTGTGTGATTTTTGCCAGACCACATAGCTGAATTTGTTTATTAGCTCTAGTAACTTTCTTGTGGATTTTTCAGGATTGTCTATATATAGAATCATGCCCTCTGCAAATAAAGAAAATTGTGACTCTTTCTTTCCAAGGGAGGTGACTTTTATATCTTTTCTTGCCGGTTACTGTGGCTAGAAACTCCAGTACAATGTTGAATAATAATGATGACAGTGGGCATCTTTGTCTTGTTTTTGATCTTAGGGGGAAAGATATTAACCTCTCAGCATTTAGTATGATGTTAGCTGTGGGATTTTTATGCAGGCTTTCTAACATGTTGAGGAAGTTTCCTACTATTCCTAGTTTTCTAAGTGTTTTCATCAATTAAAGGTCCTAGATTTTGTCTAATGCCTTTTATGCATCAGTTGAGAAAATCAAGTGCTTTCATTTTCCTTCATTATACAAATAGTGTATTACGTTAATTGATTTTCTTATGTTGAACCACTCTTGCATACCTGGGGTGTACCCCACTTTATCATAAACCCCATTTGATCAGTCTAGTTAATTTTAATGATTTTTTTCAAAGACCCAAACTTTGAATATGTTGATTCTCTCTATTGTTTTTTTTTTTTTTTTTTAAGATTTATTTTATTTATTTGTTTCTCCCCACCCGCCTTGTTGTTGAAGCATCCAGGACATCTGATGTGGGAGGGAAGTGCCTAATTGCTTGAGCCACCTCCGCTCCCTGCTTTGTTGTGTCTCCCACTGTCTTTCCTCCCGGTATCTCTTGTTGCATCATCTTGCCATGCCAGCTTGCTATCTTCTTTAGGAGGCACCAGGATCTGAACTAGCAACCTCTCATGTGGTAGGCAGGAGCCCAATTTCCTGAGCCACATCTGCTTCCCAGCAGTACACTTTTTTTTTTTAATTTTTTATTTATTTTTATTGTGGGTAAAAATCAAAATTCTCTCTATTGTTTTTTAGTCTCTATTTCATTTATTTCCACTCAAATCATTATTTCCTTCTTTATACTTGCTTTGAGTTTAGTTTGCTCTTCTTTTTCTAGTTCCTGAAGGTGTGAGTTAGGTCTGTGATTTGAGATCTTTATTATCTTGTTTTTATATAAATATTTTATTACAGAAGTTGCAAACTTACAAAACAATCATGCATATGTGTAGAATTACCATACAACACCCTTCAGCAACACACCACATGATTGTGGAACATTTGTTACAGATTATAAGATACTATCATCACGCTAATACCAATAACTATGATCCATACCATATATTTGGCATATTTTCTCCATACCCCTCCAACAAAGTACATCTTTAGCATAGATACAACAATATTACAGTATTGCTGTTAACCAGAGTCCATAGGTTACATTAATTTATTTATATACAAAGAAATCATGCATAAAATACAGGATCCCCATGCACCACCCAACCACCAGTACCTTGCATTGGTGTGGAATATTTTTTAAAATTGATTATGACACATCTTAAAACTGTACTATTAACCAAAGTCCAAGGTTTAACCTGAGATTCACTTTTGTGTACAATAATTCCATGGATTTTTAAAATTTCTATTCTGTTACCTTATATACAATTTAACATTCCCCCTTCTAACAACATTCAGATATATATTTCAGTGCTGTTAATTGCATTCACAGTGGTGTGCTATCATCACACTATTTAATTACCAGAACATTTCCATTATTCCAAATAGTAGAACTGTACATTTTAAGGCTTAATGTCCCATTCCTTATCCCCACCCCATCACCTGGTAACTTATATTTTAAATTCTGTTGCTATGAGTTCCCTTATGCTAATTGTTTCAAATCAGTGAAACCATACAATATTTGCTCTTTTTTATCTTACTTATTTCAATCAATATTATGTCTTCAAGGTTCACCCATGTTGTTTCATGAATCAGAATTTCACTCCTTTTTACAACTGAATAATATTCCATTGTAGGTATATACCTCATTTTGTTTATCTATTCATTGTCTGAAAGATGCTTGGGTTGTTTCTATCTTTTATAAATTGTGAATAATGCCACTAGGAATATCAGGGTACACATATGTATTCAAGTCCCTTCTTTCAGTTCTTTGAGATATACCTAGTAGTGGCGTTGCTGAGTCATATGGTATTTCTATACTTAGCTTTCTGAGGAACCATCAAACTGTCGTCCACAGTAGCTGCACCTTTTAACATTGCCACCAACAATGAGTGAGTATTCTTATTTCCTTACATCTTCTCCAGCACTTCTTATTTGTTTATTTATTTATTTATTTATTTATTTATTTATTTATTTAAATAGCAGCCATTCTGTATGGCATATTTTAAGAGGTCAAACCAAGGAGGAGTATCCTTGGTCATTCCTTCAGGTTGTTACTGGATAGATTGGCACTGACATAAAACACCCCAACATGTGCATTGAGGTTACTCTGCTACCTCCAGCACAGGTCTGGTAACTCATAATGTGAACACAGCCTGTCTCTAGACATATCGGAAAGTTGTATAGGAGGGGTCAGCAAGGGTACCACATGCTTCTCCTACCAGTTTTATGTTGTGTCTTCTTAATTTGGCACTCAGCCAGTTACTTCTGCCCTAACTCTTTTGCAGAGTTTTAAGGAAGATAGTTCTGCCAGGTTTTGCTGGTTGTTCAAAGATTCTGTGGTAGAAGAAGAACCAATTTTGGTTTTGATAACTTTCTTTTTTTATTCCATTTATCTCCATTCTAATTTTTATTTTTTTCCTTCTGCTTTCTTTGCTTTGACCTTGATACTCATTTTCTACTTACTCCGATTTTGAGGTTTGGCTTCTGATTTCATGTCTTCTTTCTAATGCAATAACTTTGAGTCCAGCTTCTATGGAAGACAATTTGGCAGTTCCTCAAGAAACTAAATATAGAACTGCCTTATGATCCAGCAATTCCTTTACTAGGAATATGTTCAGAAGAGCTATAAAACTGTGACATGAATAGACATCTGCACACTGATGTTTATAGCGACATTATTCACAATTGCCAAAAGATGGAAACAACCCAATTGTCCATCAAACAATGAATGGATAAACAAAATGTGGTATATACATATGATGGAATACTATGCTGCAATAAGAAGAAATGAAATTGGGACACATATGATAACATGGATGAATCTTGAAGACATTATGCTAGTGAAGTTAGTCAGACACAAAAGGACAAATATTGCATGGTCTCATTAATATGAACTAAATATTAAAAATAAATGCATGGAGTTAAAACCTAGAGTATAGGTTATTAGGAGAAAAGAGGAGGGTTGAGAAGAACTACGGATGCTTAATGTATGCAGAAGTTTTAATTAACTTGACTGTAAAAGTGTGGAAATGGATAGAGTTGATGGTAACACATTATAGTGAGTAGCAGCTGATTTATAAATGGGATTGTGGTTGAAAAGAGTAGTTTAGAGATGTAAATGTTAATTGAAGGGAGGCTAAAGAATAATCTAGGGACCAAATAACACAATGAACACAGAGGTGTATGAGAATTGTGTTAATGTTACAGATGCAAGTGTGTCGTTATGTGAACTAGAGCAGATGTACATCACTATTGCAGGGGGGTGGGAATGTGGGGAAGCATGGGAAAAATACAATTGGTGTGACCTATGGACTACAGTTAACAGCAATACTGTGATATTCTTGCATCAACACGAAAGATGTACTATATTAATAATAGGGGTTATGGAAGAAATATACCTCAAGTACACTATAGATAGACCAGAGTTAGTGGTAATAGTCTCATGATATTATCTCCTAATCTGTAACAAATATTCCATCACAGTGTGGTGTGTTGGTAAAGGGGTGTTGTATGGGAATTCTACACATATACGTGATTGTTTTGTAAGTTCAAAACCTCTGTAATAAAAATATATTAAAAAAATAGGATGGATTGGGGAAAATATATCAAATGTAGGATAAGTACTATAGTTAATAGCAACAATTTGACATTGCTCTTGCATAGTTTGTAACAAATGTTTCACAATAATGCAAGGTGTTGGTGGAAGGGTCACGTATGTGACCCCTTTATGGTGTTATGCATGTTCATTTTGTAAGATCACAACTTCCTGAAAATGAGTTGAATTTGTTTTAGAATATAAATATTTTCTTTTAAAAGTGGTTGGAGTAATTAGGAGTTAAATCTGATCTAAAATCATTTGAGGCCTCTGAAAATTTGATTGGAAGATGTTCAAAATCTGAAAACTTAAATCTCCAAGAGAAAATTAAGGCAAAATAAACAAATTCTCAGAGTCTATTGCTTAATGGCCAAACGATTAAAAAATATAAATAAATAAACACAGAAACAATTTTGGCTATGGCTAAGAAGAGAATATTTAAAACAGGTAAAAGTGTTTCAAGGATCCGAGGCCAGCATTAAATGGAGGAGTAAAGAATAAAGGGGCATTATAACCAGCATGCCGGAATCATTAGATGTAAAATACTGTTTTAAATTAAATTTTGCCTTTGTTGGTTTTTAAAATTCTTTTTCAGGCTGAAACAATTATTATTTTTTTAAATTCCAGGGAAACCTAGGAAATTATAGTGATAAATGAATTTAAATCTCAAAAAAAAAAAAAAAAAAAAAAAAGAACAAAGTTGGAGGACTCACATTTCCTGACTTTAAAGCTTAATACAAATTTACTGTGCTCAAAACAAAATGTAATGGTACAATCATAGATAAAAAGATGTGTGGAATCAAATTGAGGGTTCAGAAATAAACCCTCATATGTATAGCAAATTGAATTTGGACAGGACTGCAAAATCCATTCAGTATTGAAAAGAATAATTTCATCAACAAATTATTTTGGTAGAACTGGATATTCATATGCAAAAGAATGAAGGAGGATTTCTATCTCACACGTATACAAAAATTGAGTCAAAATGGATCAAAGACCTAAATACAAGAACCAGAATTATAAAACTCCTAGAAGAAAATGTAGGGAAGCATCTTCAAGATCTTGTGGTAGGCAATGGTTTCTTAGACTGTACACCTAATACATGAGTAATGAAAGAAAAAATAGATAAATTGTAACACCTCAAATTTAAAAATTTTTGTACATCAAAAAAAGTCTTTGTCAATAAAATGAAAAGACAACTTACACAGTGGGAGAAAGTATTTGGAAACCACATATCCAATAACCGTTTAATATCCATAATATGTAAAGAAATTCTATAACTTAAAAATAAAAGGACAAACAACCCAATTTAAAAAAGGACATGTCTTGAATAAACATTTCCACAAAGTGGAAATATAAATGGCTACAAATCTCTTGAAAGTATGCTCAAAAGCTATTAGGGTAATGCAAAGCCACAGTGAGATATCATTTTACATCCACTAGAAATATGACTATTAAAAGGGCAGGAAGATTATGATATATTTATATATATTTCTATCATCTTATTTTGTGCTTTCTCTTCTTCCTATTTTTTTTTCCTTTATTAACCTTTCAACATTTTTTTCATTTTTTTTATTATGTCTTTATTATTATGTATTTACCTTCTATCAATTTAAAGCATGCTTTTTTCTTATTTTAATTATTGCACTTGTAATGCATTATTTAATTATTAAAATTAATTTTAATCAATATCTTTTCCTTTCTATCAACCAATATAAAGAACTTAAAATACACTGTCTGATAATCTCTTCCATTACAAACATTGTTTGTAGATGATATTTTAGTTTCACTTTGTTTTCATACTCCTAATGTTAGTCATTGTCATTATCATCATTTCATTATAACAACTATACTAACATCATCATTTTATACTCCATGCTTATTTAGATTAGGGGTCAGAAAACATTTTGTGTAAAAGGCCAGATAGCAGTTGTTTCCATTTGCTGGCTATATGTATTTCTTGCAATTACTCAGCTCTGCCACTGTATTGGAGAAGGATCCATAGATAATATATAAATGAATAAGTTTGGCTGTGATCCAATAAAATTTTATTTACAAAACAGGTGGTGATAGGTGATGTCATCAACATGGCAATGTAAGAGAACCTCTGGAAAAGTCCCCCTCCTAATCAACAAATAAAAGGACAAATTCCACTTGATTAACATTCTGAAGGATGATACAGATTGGAGAAACACTTCACAAACACGGAATCTAAGGAAAAGAAAAAATAATATCCAAGATCAAATAGGAAATTTCCATCCCAAGCCTGCCAGCCCAGACACCTCACATTCATGTGATCCTGCACAGCTAGTGATTTGCACAGTGGAAGTATGTCCTGGGTCCCTCCTGCCTTAGATGCAGAATATAGATTCACTCACAGCAGCAAGTTATAACCCACTCATATCCACGTACAAGTCCACAGAGATCCAGAGCAGAACACAAGGTATGTTGCATACAAATGTCCCCCAGAGGATTAAAAATAAACTGTGGAAGAACTGTCAGCAAATCTGAGCATATTCAATCCAGTTTCTATGGGCTGGACAACCAAAATGCAAAATGGACTTTTTGGGTTTGAAGCACTTTTGTAGATTGACCCCATCTGGGTCCTATGGGTGGGATTCCTTAGTGGGAAAGAACCCAGAGGCAGAAAAGACTGACAGAATTTTAAAAATGAGGAAATTAACTGCTGTAATACAGGATGGGTCCTAGAACTGAAAACTGTAAAAAAAAGGAGGCACAGTGTGAGAGAGAGTATTTGAACAAGCGTAGGAGCTAGGGAGAAAATTCAGCACTAAAACAAAAATAACAGATGGAGATTGTCATATAAAGAACAGAGGAAAGGGATATATCTCCTGGAAATGAAACGATTGCATAGAAATTACAATCTTAAAAATTGTAGCATATGCCAAGGGTGAGAATTAGATGAAGAACTGAGAAAATGTGAACAGTTAAACACAGGCTACACTAAAGTTCCAGAATAAGTTGGACCTAAGCATCAAAGAAGAGTCTTATCACAAAGCCAGTCAACAAAAAACCTAAGACAAGAGAGAGAAAGGGATCTTCAGAGTTAAATCAAGATAATCAGATGCCCAGAGATCAACAAATATTTACAAGCCATATTAAGAATGAGGGATATATGGCTCAGTAAAGGGAACAAATTAAACTTTATAGGAGACACAGAACGTGGAAAACTAATCAAAGAAATTCAGACAAATTTACATCATTTCAATGAGTTGACGTAAAATATAAATATAGACCAAAAGACTATTAAGAAAACAATATGTGAGCATAAAGAAGAATATGAATGCATAAAAAGAAACACAATAGACATGATGGGGATGAAAGGCACAATAATGGAGATAATGGAGATTAAAATAGAGGAGATTAAAAATATACTATTTTGGCTGGAATAAAATGTCTAAATAGAATTATGTCTACGAAAAGATCTTATTTTCTACAGAAGTTACTGACATGATTACTTCACATATTAAAATATCATGCCCCACTCCCTTTCTTCTCACAGCAACAGCCCAAGATTTTGTTATATAATTACCACTTCTACAGTTATACATCATAAAAAATTTTAAGTAACAAAAAAATACACAAGAGGAGTGCTATAGCAGAATTGAACAAGCAGAAGAATGAATCAGTGAACTAGAAGACAGGAAAATCAAAATCATAAAGAAAGAAGAGATAGAAAAAAGAGAAAAAATTTGAGCAGTGTCTCAGGAATTTGAGTGACAACATGAAAGGCCCAAACATATATGTCCCAGAAGAAGAAGAGAAGAGAAATTGGCATGCATTAGTCAAAGGGGTGCTGGTGCAAAATACCAAAAATCTGTTGGTTTTAATAAAGGGTATTTATTTGGGCAATAAAGCATAAGTTACTTCCCTCACTAAAGTCTACTGCCACGTGTTGGAGCAAGATGGCTGCTGACATCTGCCAAGGTTCAGGCTTCCTGGGTTCCTCTCTTCCAGGGGATCAATACTCTCCAGGCTCAGCAGCTCTGCTTTCTCCACAAGGCCAGCTGTAAACTATCAGGTAAATAGCTCTGTCTCTCTCCTAGAGGCCTCTGCCTGTGTTTAATGGAGACTTCTCTCCTTCCTCACATATCTGCTTTGCTGTGTATTTACTTTCCGGGCTCCAGGATCAAAACTCCAGGTAGCTCCTCTGGTCTTCTGTGTAGTTTTCTCTGTGAGTCCCGGCCCACCAAGGGGTTGGGGACTCAACGTCTTACTGATGTGGCCCAATCAAAGCCGTAATCATTATTTAATCAAGTAAAATAAAACCTCTGAATTCAATACAATCTAATGTGCAAACAGGCCAGTTTACAAACATAATCCAATATTTATTTTTGGAATTAATAAATAATGCCAAACTGCTACAGGGCAGAAAGAATATTTGAGGAAATAATGACTGAAAATATACCAACTCTCAGGAAAGAATTAAACACGTGTGTCCAAGAAGCACAGCACACTCCAAATAGAATAAATCATAATATACATTGAGATATATATTAATCCAAATGCCAAAGATAAAGAATTCTGAAAACAGCAGGAGAAAAACAATGCATCACAAGCAAGGGATCCTCAATAAGACTAAGTGCTTATTTCTCATGAGAAACCATGGAGCAGAGAAGGCAATGGTATGATATATTTAATGATCAGAAATAGAAAAGTGCCAGTCTAAAATACTTGGCCTGACAAAATTATCCTTCAAAAATGAGGGAGAGATTATGGGAAGACGGTGTCTGACTAGGCAGGCAAGGCTCAAGTCTCTCACAGAAACAAAAGAGAAAGAGCCAAAACCTGTCCAAAAGACCTGCTTTAGGGGTCAGCAGACCAGGACTGTGTTACACAACTTCCAAGAGGTTGAGGGACAGAGAGACAAAGAATCCAAAACAACAAATATGAGTTACTAAACAACTATGGTGGCTAGAATTCTCTTCTCTCCCACCCCTGAGACTGAGAGAAACTCTTCAGTGGAAAGAGGGGTTGACCAGTACCCCCTGCTGGTCAGTCTAGAAATTGCATGGATAAAAACTGCTTTTGCTTCTCTCTGTACTCTAACACCTGGATGGAAATCTGTGCCCCATTAGTGAGTATCTGGCCCAATTTTGTAACATAAGTTGAGAAAATTTAAAGACATAAAATAAGGTAAAACAAATATCAAAGAAGAACTGTGAAAAATATAGGCAAGAGAGAGAAATTGGACATCAGAGTAAATTCACTGACAAGTTCAGATGCTTAGACATCAACAAAAAATTACAAGCAACACTAGCAAACACAAAGAGATGGCCAAGACAAAGGAACAAACCAAATATCCTGAAGAGATACAGGATTTAAGGCAATTTATTAATGATAATCACAAAATTCTCCTAAATCAATTCAAATAATTTAAATAAATATGACAAAAGAGATAAAGGATATTAAGAAGACACTGGGTGAGCATAAAGAAAATTTGGAAAGCCTGTAAATAAAAGTAACAGACCTTAAGGCAACAAAAAACATTATGGATGACATTAAAAATATATCAAAGCCACTCTTAATATTGATGTAAAGGCAGTGGTCACCAGAGGTTCTGAGGGATGGGAAAAGGAAAAATAGGTATAATATGGGGGCATTTTGGGGACATTGGATTTGTCCTAAATGATATTGCAGTAACGGATAGAGGCCATTGCATATTTTGTCATAACTTACAAAATTATGCAAGACCTAGTGTAAACTACAATGTAAACTGTAGTCCATGGTTAGTAGCAATGCTTCAATATGTGTTCATCAATTGTAACAAATGTACCACACTAATGAAGGATGATGTTAATGTGGGAAAGTGTGGGAGGGGAAGGGAGTGGGACATATGGGAATCCCTTATATTTTTTACAAAACATTTATGTAATCTAAAGTTTCTTTAAAAATAAAAAAAACATTATATATATATTAGAGGCACATAGGAGAAGATTTGAATTGCTCAAAGACAGCATTAGTGATTTTGAAGACAGAACATCTGAACTGGAAAAGACAGGAGAACAGAAAGAGAAGAGAATGGAAAAAATGGAACAGGTTCTTAAGGAATTAAATGACAATGTGAAAAGCACAAATATATGCATTATTGGTGTCCCAGAAGGAGAAGAAAATGGAAAAGTGTAATAAAAAATATTTGAGGAAATAATGACTGAAAACTTCCCAACTCTTATGAAACACACAAATATCACTATTCAAGAAGGACAAAGCACCCCGGCAGAATAAATCGAATAGACTTACCCTGAGACAACTACTATTAAGAATAAGAAATATCACAGAAAAAGATAGGATTTTGAAAGAAGTAAGAGAAAAGCAAAGCATCACATACAAGGGAACCTCAATAAGATTATTGCCAATCTCTATTCAGAAAGCATGTAAGAGAGTAGATAGTGATATGATGTATTTAAGGTACTGAAATAGGAAAACTACCAACCAAGAATTCTGTACTTGACAAAACTATCCTCAAAAATGAAGGGGAGTTCAAATTCTTCACAGACAAACACAAACTGATAGAATATATTACTAAAAGACCAGAATTACAAGATATACTAAAGAGAGTGGTGCAGTCTGAAAAGAAAAAACAAGGGTTAGAGTCTTGGAGAAGAGTTTAGAAATGAAGAATATTAGAAAGGGTAAAAAGATAAACTATAGTATGATATTACAACAAAAAAGACAAAGGTCAAAATGTATGAAGTAAATAATGTTTTTACAGTAATAACATAGAATGTTAATGGCTTGAACTCCCCAATCAAAAGACACAGAGTGATCAAATGGATTAAAAATATGAGCCACCTATATATTGTCTACAAGAGACTCACCTCAGATGTAAGGACACAACCCGGTTAAGAGTGAAGGGTTAGAAAATGATATTCCATGCAAATAGTAACTAAAAAAAGAGCTGGAGTAGTGATACTAATATCGGACAAAATAGATTTAAATGCAAAACTGTTATAAGGAATGATAAGGGTCATTATATATTAATAAAAGGGACAATTCACCAAGAAGAAATAAATATACTAAATATTTATGCACCTAACCTGAGAGACCCAAGATACATGAGGCACACACTGGTAAAGTGAAGGGAGAAATAGATATATCTACAATACTAGTTGGAGACTTCAATACACCACTCTCAGTACTGGATAGAATATCTGGACAAAGGATAAATAAAGAAACAGAAATCTTGAATAATATGATAAATGAACTAACCCTAACACCTAACAGACATCTATAAAGCAATGCACCTCCAAACAGCAGGATATACATTCTTTTCAAGTGCTCATGGATCCTTCTCCAAGTTAGATGATACATTGGGTCACAAGACAAGCCTCAATAAATTAAAAAATATTGAAATTATACAAAACACTTTTTCTGATATTAACAGAATGAAGCTGGAATTCAATAATGGACAGAAAAAAAGGAAAAGTCATAAATATGTGGAGATTACACAACACACTCTTAAACAATCAGTGAGTCAAAGAAGAAATTGCAGGATAATTCATCAAATATCTTGAGATGAATGAAAATGAGAACACAACATATCAAAACCTATGGGACACAGCAAAGGCAGTGCTGAGAGGAAAATTTATAGCCTTCAATGCTTACATTAAATAAGAAGAAAGATCTCATATTGATGATCTAACTGCATACTTCGAAGAATTAGAAAGAGAACAGCAAACTAATCACAAACCAAGCCAAAGGAAAGAAATAGTAAATTTAAGAGCAGAAATAAATGAAATCGAGGAAAACAAAACAATAGAGAGAATCAACAAAACCAAAAGTTGGTTCTTTGAGATCAACAAAACCAACAAACCCTTAGCTAGATTGACAAAGAAAAAAAGAACAAAGACACAAATAAATACAATCAGAAATGAGAGGGGGCACATTACCACTGACCCTGTAGAAATAAGATAGATCATAAGAGGATACTATGAAGAACTATACACCAAAAAAACTAGAAAATGGAGAAGAGATGGACAAATTCTTTGAAATACATGAAACAACTACACTGATTTTAGAAGAAATTGAAGACCTCAAGAAAGCAATCACAAGTGAAGAGATTGAAACAGTCATTTAAAAACCTCCTAAAGTTGTAAAGCCGAGGACCAGATGGCTTCACCGGTGAATTCTTCCAGTCATTCAAAGATGAACTAATACCGATCTTGCTCAAACGTTTTCAAAAAATTGGACAGGAAAGAATGCTACCAAACTCACATTATGAAGCCAAAATCACCCTAATAACAAAACCAGATAAAGATCCTATGGAAAAAGAAAATTACTGACCAATATCTTTAATGAATATACATGCAAAAATCCTCAACAAAATACTTGCAAACTGAATAAGAAAGCACATTAAAAGAATTATGCACCACAATCAAGTGGGCTTTATTTCAGGTCTGCAAGCATGGTTTGACATAAGAAAGAAAGTCATCTAGTGTAATAAACCACATTGATAAATTGAAGAAGAAAAATCACATGATCCTCTCAATTGATGCAGAAAAGGCATTTGACAAAATGCTGCACTCTTTCTTGATAAAAAAAACTCCAACAGGTAGGAATAGAAGGAGGCTTTCTCAATATGGTGAAGTGCATATATGAAAAACCTACCGTTAGCATCATGCTCAATGGTCAAAGATTGAAAGCCTTCCCACTAAGATCAGCGAGAGAAGGATGCCCACTGTTACCATTATTATTCAATATTGTGCTAGAAGTTCTAGCTAGAGCAATTAGGCTAGATAAAAAAATAAAAAGTACCCAAATAGAAAAGGAAGAAGTAAAACTTTTACTATTTGCTGATGGTATGATATTTTATCTAGAAAATCCGGAAAAATCCACAACAAAGTTACTAGAATTAATAGATGAGTTCAGCAAAGTAGTGAGGTACAAGATCAATATACAAAAATCAGTAGCCTTTGTATACCCAACTGATGTGCAATCTCAGGGGGAAATAAGGGGAAAAAATCTATTTACAATATAGACAATATCAATCAAATATTTATGAATAAACTTAAGGACATAAAGGACCTCTATTTATAAAACTGCAAAACATTGCTACAAGGAACCAAAGAAGACTTAAATAAATGGTCAGATATTCCATGTCATTCACATATCTAATAAGGATTTAATATGTTCATGGATTGAAAGAACATTTATCATTAGCATGCCAATTCTACCCACACTGATTTGCAGATTCAATGTAATCCCAATAAAAATCCCAACAGTATTTTTTGCAGAAATTGAAAAGCCAAAAATCAAATTTACTTGGAAGTGCAAGGGTCCCTGAATAGCCAAAAATGTCTTAAGAAGAAAGAAGCTGGAGAACTCTCACTTCCTGACTTTAGAGTATATTATTTAGCTACAGTGGTAAAAACGGCATTGCACTGGCATGAAGACAAACAGATTGACCAATGGAACTGAATTCAGAACTCAGAAATTGACCCTCACATCTACAGTCAAGTGATTTTTGACAAGGCTGTTAAGCCCACCCAACTGAGCCAGAACAGTCTATTCAACAAATGGTGCTGGGAGAACTGGAGAATCATATCCAAAAGAAAGAAAGAAGACTCCTATCTCACATCTTATACAAAAATTAACTCAAAATGAATCAAGCACTTAAATATAAAAACAATAACCATTAAAGTCCTAGAAGAAAATGTAGGAAAACATCTTCAAGATCTTTTGGTAGGCCGTAGTTTCTTAAACCTTATACCCAAAACAAACAACAAAAGAAAAAATAGATAAATTGGACCTTCTCAAAATTCAACACTTTTGCACTTGAAAGGAGTTTGTCAAAATGGTGAAAAGGTAGGCAACTTTTTGGGAGAAAATATTTGGCAATCACATATCTGCTAAGGGTTTAATATCCATGATATATAAAGAGAACATACAATGCAACAATAAAAAGACAAAGTATCTGATTAAAAAATGGCCAAAATACTTGAAAAGACAACTGTCCAACTAAGAAATACAAATGGTGAAGAAACACATGAAAAAATGTTCAACATCACTAGTGATTAGGGAAATGCAAATCAAAACTACATTGAGATGTCATTTCACACCTATTTGACTGGCCACTATTAAAAAAATCAGAAAACTAAATGCTGGAGAGGATGTGGAGAGATCAGTACATTTATTCACTGTTGGTGGGAATGTAGACTAGGACAGCCACTGTGGAGGACTGTTCCTAAGGAAGTTTGAATATAGACTTGCCATGGGTCCCGACAATTCCATTTCTAGGTATATACCCAGAAGAACTAATAGCACTGACACAAATAAACATCTGCACACTGATGTTAATAGGCATCATTCATGATAGGCAAAACTTGGAAACAACCCAGGTATCCATCAACTGATAAATGGATAAACAGGTTGTGGTGTATACACATGATGGAATATTATGCAGCGGTAAGAAGAAAGGAAGTAGTGAAGTATATGACAACATGGATGAACCTGGAGGACATTATGTTGAGTGAAGTCAGCCAGGCACAAAAGGACAAATACTTTATGATTGTGTTATTATGAACTGAATATATTGTGTAAACTCATGGAATTAACAATTAGAATATAGGTAAATGGAAAGTAGAATGAGCATAGAAAATGGAAAGCTGATGTTTAATCTATGCAGAATTGGCTAAAAGGTTGTTTCTAAATCTTTGGAAATGAATTGAAATGGTGAGAGTACATCATGCTGTTTGTGACTAGCAGAACTTTAATATGGGTATGGCAGTGGTTGAAAGGGAAAGCTTAAGGACATTTACATTACTAGGAAGAAAGGTAAACAATGTAACATGGGACTGTATATCATAGTGAAACCTCATGTAAAATATGAATATGGGTGATGTTGCATAATAAGACTGTTTATACAAAATATAAATACAAATATACTAGAGAGAAGGAAACAGAATAGCAGCTATGTACAGTAGGGTAATCATAGGAGATTGAGAGGTGATGACTTTTGGTTGTTGGTTTTTGTATTATTATTATTATTACTGGAATAATGAAAATGCTCTAAAAATGATGGGAGTGATGACTGCACAAGGATGTGATTATACTGAAAACCATTTATTGTACACTTTGAATGGTTTCATGCTTTATTAATATGTACCAATAAAATTGATTAAAGAAAAACCTCTGAAAGATGAAAATCCAGGAATTCTACCAATCATTCAAAGATAGTCTATTTTTTTTTTTTTTTTTACCGGAAGGTCCCAGGTATCGAACCCGGGTCCCTCCATATGGGAGATGGACGTCCAACCATTTGAGCCACATCCATCCCCCTCAAAGATAGTCTAATACTAATTTTGCTGAAGCTCTTCCAAAATAATTGAACAGGAAAGAATGCTACCAAACTCATTCTCTGTAGCCAACATCACCCTAATACCGAAACCAGATAAAGATACTATGAAAAAAGAAAATTGCAGAGCAAATCTCTAATGAATATAGATGCAGATATCCTTAAAAAATACTTGCAAACAGAATAAAAAAATAACATTAAAAGAATTATACACCACAATCAAATGGGTTTTATCCCAGGTATGCAAGGGTTGTTCAACACAAGAAAATCAATTGGTGTAATAAACAAGATTGATAAATCAAAGAAGAAAATTCACATGAACCTCTCAATTGATGCAGATAAGACATTTGAAAAATACAGCACGCTTCCTTGATAAAAACACTCCAAAATATAGGAATAGTCAGAAGCTTTCTCAATATGCTAAATTGCATATATTCCCAACAAAGTAACTATGATTAATAGACAAGTTCAGCAAAGTTGCAAGATACAAGACTAATATGCAAAAATCAAAAGATTTTCTATACTTGATCTTAGCCAAAAGGCCAAGTAGTTTTGTTGTGGATTTTTCAGAATTTTCTAGATATACGATCATATCATCAGCAAATAGTCAAAGTTTTACTTCTTCCTTTCCTTTTTAGGTGCCTTTTATTTCATTACCTAGCCTAATTGCTCCTGCTAGATATTCTGGCACAACACTGAATAGTAAAGTTGACAATGGACATCCTTGTCTTATTCCTGATCTCAGTGGGAAAATTTTCAGTCTTCCATTGTTGAGTAAAATGCTAGCCGCAAGTTTTTCATATGTATACACTCTATCATAACTAGTATGCAAACTCCTTGAACTATAGGTCCCCAACTACTTTATACAATTGTTAGAATATGTTAGATAACTCTCAGATGTTTATGGTTAGTTTTCTGTCCTTAGTCCAGACAGAATTGAGTTGACTACCTTCCAGGAAAACACATCGTCACCCATCATTATCTCCTCTTCCCTACCCTTATTAATGTAAAAAGGGGGATTATAATATTCTTTCTTCACTGATTCTCCTATTTGAGTACAGCCTCAGGAATTTCAACACCTTGATAATTAATTTTATGCATCAAAATGATCAGCCTATGATACCCAATTATTTAATTAACCAGTAATCTAAGTGTTGCTGTGAAGACACTTTGTAGCTATGGTTAACATGTGCATCAATTAACTTTATTTTTTTTTAAAGATTTATTTATTTATTCATTTATCCCCCCCTTGCTGCTTGTGCTCGCTGGGTCAGCTAACCACGCCGTGCGGGCAGGCTTGCCTTCACCAGGAGGCCCCGGGAACCGAACCTGGGGCCTCCCATATGGTAAACGGGAGCCCTACTGATTGAGCCACAGCCGCTTCCCTCAATTAACTTTAAATAAAGTAGATTACCTTCAATAATTTGGGTGGGCCTCATCCAATCAGTTCAAGGCCTTAAGAGCAAAAGCTGAGGTTTCTCAGAGAAGAAATTCTGCCTCAAGCCTCCAGTATCAAATCCTGTCTGAGTTTCTAGATATATTGTCTGATCTACAGATTTTAAATATATACACACACTATCTGAAGAACCCTGAATGATACAGATTTTTCTACTAGGAGATTGAGTACAGCTAAAACAAATGCCTAAAAATATGGAAGTGGCTTTGGAATTGGAGGGACCCCTGCCCTCCCTGTAAGAAAGCCCTGCTAATTCCTTTGTAAGAATAGGTTTTCTATAAGAAGCAGTGCCAGACTCTACCACTGGCATCCTGTTCCCTGCCTGCAGCCCACCTGCATCTTGTCCTCTCCCACTCATGACCCATTTAGGAAACAGGTAATCAATGTAGATTATGACTTGTAACTGTGATCAGTAGCTGACTGCAGAACGTAATCAAAAGTTGGATCTTTTTCCCCCAGCTTTTAGTGCAAACTCAGTACCACAGCTAAGTGACCTTAGCTCATTACAATAGTAAGTTTGCTTTCTCTGTGTGGGATTTAGACAATATTTTCTGAACATGTAATGTATGACCAAGTATGTTAGAGCATGTGAGAGCACAGAGCATGCACAGTTAAGAACGCACCTGCAAAAACCTCTGTAATTTTTCCTCCCAACCCACAAAACCCCTCCCTAACACCAACCAATATAACACCACTACTCCTATTGTTCATGGAGACAAGTGTGAGACATACTCCCTGGCCTCCACCGGCTTAATAAAACTCTTTCCCTTGATTGATTAACCTTGGTGTCAACTTCTATTCTCTGTGCCAGGCAAAAGAACCAGAGAATCTTTAAAGGTCTGATACAGAATTGGGTATTGGTTAGAGACTGGAAGAATTTTGAGGCACATAATAAGAAATCCTAGATTTCTTTGAAAAGACTGCTAGAAATTTAGACAATAAGGAATATTCTGGCATGTACACCAAAGGAACTGAAGAGGATGGTAGGAAAAGTTTCTATAGTCTTAGCGAATACATATATTGTTATGAATAGAATTTTGGTAGAAATATGAACATAAGAATTGCTTCAGCACAACATATCAAAACTTATGGGATGCAGTGAAGGCAGGGCTGAGAAATTCATAGGCCTAAACACTTATATTTAAAAGAAGAAAGAGCTAAAATCAAAGAACTAACTGCATACTCGGAGGGACTAAAAAAAGAACAGCAGATTAACCTCAAAACAAGAAGAAGGAAAGAAATAACAAAAATTAGGGCAGAATTAAATGTAATTGAGAATAAAATAAGCAATAGAGGGAATTAACAAAATCAAAAGTTGGTTCTTTGAAAATATTAATTAAATTAACAAACCCTTAGACAGGCAAAAACAAATGATAGAAGACGCAAATAAATAAAATCATAAATGTGAGTGAGGCATTAGTGCTGAATCTATAGAAATAAAAAGGATCATAAGAAGATAGTATGAACAACTGTATGCCAACAAATTAGACAACTTAGATGAAATAGACAAATTCCTAGAAACACAAGAACACCAACACTGACTCTAGAAGAAATAGAAAACCTCAACAGACCAATTACAAGTAGAGACTGAATCAGGATCAAAAATCTCCCAACAAAGAAAAGCCCAGACCAGATGGAAACACAGGTGAATTCTACCAAACATTCCAAGAACAATTAATACAAACCCTGGTCAAAATGTTCCCAAAATTTAAAGAGTAAGGAATACTCCCTAACTCATTCTATGATGCCACCATCACCTTAATACTAAAGCCAGATAAAGATATCTACAAATAATAATAATAATAAAAAAGTACAGACCAATGCATCTAAATGTATCCATGCAAAAATCTTCAAAAGCCAACAGAACCAAGATGGATTAGGAGAGACTCATGATGTCTTAATCAGAAGAAAGAAATATAGAGAAAGAGGCCTGCATTAGCTAGCCAAAGGTGATCAAAGCAAAGAATCTAAAATAGAACTCAGTTTCCTGCATCTGTGGAATCTCAGAAACCTCGGTTGAAAAAATCTCCTGAGTTTCCTATTTTAGAGAAGCAGAACTGGTTGATACATCTCCACTATATCTGGAAGCATGCAAGGCTGTTACCAAACAACAGCTTCAGGAGACTCAAGGGTTGTGTGAAAATGCTATTTATTTCCAAGCATTGATATTTTGCCTGGAAAGGAAATAGCCAAGATTCTCTGGAACTCTTTCAGACTTGTGCTATTCTCAGCCTTCAGTGTGCTGACAATTTCAAGCAGGTGGCCAGATCTTTATTTCTTTTAGGAAAACATAAAGCTGCCATCAAAGTATATAATGAAACAGCTAAACTTAACCAGAAATATTGGGAGATTTGTCATAACCTAGGAGTTTGCTACATTTACCTGAAGCAGTTCAACAAGTGGTAATGATTTGGTTCTCTTCACTCCATCAACCTTGTTAGGCCCAAGACCAGTTGAACAATGCCCTATGCTTAACAAGCATGGTCTGACTTACATAATGCTGGGGCAGATCCACTTGCTGGAGGAAGACTTGGACAAAGCCATTGAAATATACGAGAAAGCAGTGGAGTTCTCACCAGAAAATACAGAACTTCTTACAACTTTAGGATTACTCTACTTATAGCTTGGCATCTACCAGAAGGCATTTGCACATCTTGGAAATGCACTGACTAATAACCTTACCAACTACAAGGCCATCTTGGCAGCAGGCAGCATGATGCAGACCAATGGGGACTTTGATGTTGCCCTCAACAAATACAGGGTTGTAGTTTGTGCTGTTCCAGAAAGTCGTCCACTCTTGAATAACATCAGAATGTGTTTCTTTGGAAAGAAAAAATACATTGCAGCTATCAGTTGCCTGAAATGAGCCAACTCCTTGACAACCATTGGCTGGAAGATTCCCTATAATCTAGGGCTTGTCCACTTGACCATGCAGCAGTATGCATCAACTTTCTATTTCCTCAGTGCAGTCATCAACTTCCAGCCAAAAATGGGGGAACTCTACATGGTCTTGGCTGTGGCTCTGATCAATCTGGAAGATATAGAGAATACCAAGAGAGCCTATGCAGAAGCAGTCTGCTTGAATAAATGTAACCCTTTAGTAAACCTATACTATGCTGTGCTGCTGTACAAACAGGGAGACAAGAGGGGTGCCCTGGCCCAATATCAGGAGATGGAGAACAAAGTCAACCTACTCAAGAACAGTAGCTCTCTGGAATTTGACTCTGAGATGGTAGAGATGGCCCAGAAATTGGGAGCTGCTCTCCCAGTTAGGGAAGCACTGGTCTGGACTAAACCAGTTAAAGATTCCAAATCAAAGCACCGGACCACTTCAACCAGCAAACCTTACAGTTTCCAGCAGCCCCTGGGTTCTAATCAAGCTCTAGGACAGGTGATGTCTTCAGTAACTGCATACAGGGAGCTTCCCTCAGGTGCAGGTGGAACATCTCAGCTCACAGAGCCACCATCTCTTCCTCTGGATCCAAAGCCCACTGTGGAAGCAAGTGCAGCTGAAACTTTTTCTTCAACTGAAGCATCACAACAAATCAGAGAAAAATAGGAGTAGTATGACACCAGAGTAGGGATTTCTTTGGTTAGGGTACACTGAATTAGGAAAGGTCACCTGACAGAGGTACAGTAGAGGCCAGCATCTTTCTCTGGCCACCACAGAATCAAGATGCAAGAACAACAGAGTGGGTTTTAATGATCAAGAGGAGCTTAAAGAGGATCCTAAGGCCTATGCAGCACCCCACTGGTCCTGTCAGCCATGGTATAAGGAGAAGATAGTCTAGGCAGATCCTTTAAGTTTGTGAGCAATGGTTGTGGCTCTAAGTATGTCATTTCAAGAGCCATCCGGGCAAATGTAGGTGTTTGCTTTCAAAAGGATTTTTATCTTCTAGTTGACTGACCCCTTCCTTTGTACAAGAAAGGCTGAGATAGACCTCTGCTCAGTAGTCCTGTGATGATGAAGACTTGGTCTAATCTGAGGTGTGGCTTTGGGGCTATATTGGCCCCCAATAAAAACACAAATCTTGGATTAATAAACTAGCTCAAAAAGCCTAAATTTAAAAAATGATGAAACAAAAGCTCTGTAAATTGAGGCCAGGCTGGTGAGTACCCTAGCTTTTTCTGCTCATAGGGAGTCCAGAACAAGTCCTTACATTTTGTTCTTTAGGGGTGTCAGAGTCTAGAGCCGGATCATGTCAGTATGATAAGAAGAAGAAACCAAGGGCTGGTCTGATATCAGTAACAGGGATTAAAATGACAACAAAAAAAGAGCTTTTTAGCTGAGGGATTTTTATCTAATACAATCAATGTAACCATTGACCAGATGCCATAAATACATTATCCATATGCTCTTTTTAGAAAAAAGATTATATATTGTTATTCCTTTGGGAAAAGATGTTCAGGTATAAAAATTTTAAAATTGCAATAAAAACTTTTTGAAACTAAAAAAAAATCCTCATCAAAATACTTCAAAATTGAATACAACAGAATAAAAAAAAAATTGTACACCATGGTCAACTGTTTTTTTTTTTTGTTGTTGTTTGTTTGTTTGTTTTGTTTTTTACCAGGACGTCCCGGGGATCGAACCCGGGTCCCTCCATATGGGAGATGGACGCCCAACCAGTTGAGCCACATCCAACCCCCTCAACTGGTTTTTATCCCAGGGATGCAAGTGTGGTTCAACCAAAGAAAATCAATTAATGTGATTTATCACCTCAACAAAATGAAGGGGAAAGCACATGATAATCTCAATTAATGCACAAAAAGCATTTAACAAAAGCAAGCATCCTTTCTTGATAAAAATATTTAGGAAAAAAAAGGAATTGAAGAAAATTTTCACAACATGATAAAGGACACATATGAAAAACCCACAGCTAACATCATACTCAATGGTGAAAGACTGATAGTTTTCACTCTAAGATAGTTTTCACATCTAAGGATGCCAACTGCAGACACTGTTACTCAACATTGTACTGGAAGTTCTCACCAGAGAAATTGGGCAAGAAAAAGAAATAAAAGTCATCCAAATTGGAAAGGAAGAAGTAAAACTTTCACTATTTTCAGATGTCATGATCCTATACAAAGAAAGTCACAAAAAATCAACAAAAAAGCTACTAGAACTAATAAAAAAAATCAGCAAAGTGGCAGGGTACACGATCACATGCAACTATAAGTAGTGTTTCGATACACTAGTAATGTGCAATCTGAGGAGGAAATCAAGTAAAAAATTCCACTCACAATAGCAACAAAAACTAACAAAGATCTAGGAATAAATTTAACCAAGGATGTAATGGAATGGTACACAGAAAACTACAAAACATTGCTAAAAGAAATCAAAGGAGTCACATAAATGGAAAGACATTCTGTGTTCATGGAATGGAAGACTAAATATTGTTAAGATGTCATAAAATATGAATACGGGTGATATTGCATATATAAGACAGTTTTTACAAAATATAAATACAAATAAACTAGAGAGAAGGAAAAAGAATAGTACCTCTGTACAGCAGAGGAAGTACAGAGTGATTGAGAGGTGATTAGTTTTTTGTTTGTTTTTTTATTATAATTATTGGATAAATGAAGATGCTCTAAAAGTGATTGAAAGGATGAATGTACAACTATGTGACTATACTGAATACCACTGACTGTACAGTTTGGATGGATTTATACTTTATTAATTTGTATCAATATAATTGATTTGTGTTAATATATATATATATAAAAAAAAATATATATATATATATATATATATATATATATATATATATATATATATATATATAGTTAAGATGTCAATTTTACCCTAAATATCTTACAGATTCAAGGCAATCCCAATCAAAATTCCAACAGCTTACTTACAGAAATGGAAAAGCCAGATATCACATTTATTTGGAAGGGCAATTGTACATGAATAGCCAAAAACATCTTGAAAAAAGAACGAAGTTTGAGCACTCATTTCCTAACTTTAAAGCATATTACAAAGCTACAGTGGAAAAAACAACAACGTACTGGCATATGTATAGACATATCAACCAGTGGAATTGAAGTGAGAGTTCAGAAATAGGCCCATTGATTTATGGCAAGTCTGCCAAGTTCAGTCAATTGGGAAAGAATAGTCTCTTCAACAAATGGTGCTTGGAGAACTGGATATCCTTATGCAAAATAATGAATGATGACTGCCATCTCACACTATATATAAAAATAACTCAAAATGGATCAAAGACCTAAATATAAGAGCCAAGACTATAAAAATCCTAGAAGAAAATTTACAGAACCATCTTCAGGATCTTGCATGGTTTCTTAGACTTTGTACTCAAAGCACAAGCAATGAAAGAAAAACATAGATAAATTGGTCCTCATCAAAATTAAAACTTTTTTGGATCAAAGGACTTTCACATCAAGAATATGAAAAGACAGCCTAAACAATGGAGGAAAATATTTGGAAACCACATATCTAATAAGGGTTTAATATCCAGAATATATTAATTCAATGAAATCCTACAATGCAACAGTGTAAAGACAGACAACCCCCCCAAAATTTGCAAAAGACTTTACTTGACATTTCTCCAAAGAGGAGTTACAAAGGGCTAAGAAACACATGAAGGGTTGTTCAACATGACTAGTTATTAAAGAATTGCAAATCAGAAATACAATGAGATATCATTTCTCACCCACTATATTTAAAAAAACAGATAATTGAGAGGATGTGGAGAAATAGGAACACTCATTCATTGCTGGTGGAAATATAAAATGGTGCAGCCACTGTGGTATTAGTTTAGCAGTTCCCCAGAAAGTTAAATAAAGAATTACCAAGTGAACTGGCAATCCCACTACTAAGTATATACCCAGAAGAATTGAAAGTAAAGAGTCAAAGAGATATTTTCACTCTGTCCTTTAACATGTTGTGATGTTCATAGTTGCATTATTCACATTTTTCAGAAGATGGAAACAACTCTAGTGTCCATCAACCTATAAATGGATAAATAAAATGTAGTATAAACATAACATGGAATATTTTTCAGCTCTAGAAAGAAATGAAGTCTTGATACATTCGACAACATGGATGGAGGACTTTATGCTAAGTGAAATAAGAAAGGTGAAAAAAGACAAATAATGTATTATCTCACTAATATTAATCTATTATAATAAGTGAACTCATAGAGTTATATTCTAGAATATAGGCAACCAAGGGATAGATTGGCAGTAAAGAATGGGATCTAATGCTTAATTTGTACAGAATTTCTTTTTAGGTTTATTGTAAAGTTTTGAAAAAGGATGGCAGCACATTGTTATGAGTTTAATTAACAGTCCTGAACTATTTATGTTAATGTGGTTGAAAGGGGAAGTTTTGGTTCATGTATGTTACTAGAATGAAAGTTAGTAGATAAAACATGGGATAGTATAAAACAGTGAACCCTGTTGTGGACGATGGACTGGGGTAAATAGTACAAGTATAACAGTGTTCTTTCATGAAATATAACAAATGTTTATACTAATACAAGGTGTATTAGCCAAAGGGGTGCTGATGGAAAATACCAGAAATCTGTTGGCTTTTATAAAGGGTATTTATTTGGAGTAGAAGCTTACTGTTACCAGGCCATAAAGCATAAGTTACTTTATTCATCAAAGTCTGTTGGAGCAAGATGTCTGCTGATGTCTGCAAAGGTTCAGGCTTATTTCTCTACAGGCTTAGCTGCTCTGCTCTCTTCACAAGGCCAGCTGTAGACAATCAGGCAAATAGCTTGTCTCTCTTCCCAGGGCCTCTGCCTCACCACCAAGCTCCTCTTATTCTTCTCCTGCATGTTTATTCCCAGGGCTCCAACTCAAAAATCCCTACCTCCCTTCTCTGTGGTGCGGTTTCTCTGTGAGACCCCACCCACCAAGGGTGGGGGGACTCAACATCCTATTGACATGGCTCAATCAAAGCTTTAATCATTATTTAATCAAGTAAAGGTTAGACCTCTTAATACAATATAACCTAATATGCCCAGAGGAAAAGACCTGTTCACAAACATAATCCAATATCTATTTTTGGAATTCATAAATAATATCAAACTGCTACACAAGGTATTAGTAATAAGGTGATATATGGGAAAATACTTATGATGTAAACTATGGGCTATAGTTAATAGTAATATTTTAATATTCTTTCATCAATTGTAACAAAATTACCATACTAATGCAAAATATTAACCAATAGAGGTATAAGGGAATGCTGTATTTTTCCATGACTTTTCTGTA
The DNA here is from genome assembly GCA_026826555.1 of Tolypeutes matacus. Taxonomy (NCBI): domain Eukaryota; kingdom Metazoa; phylum Chordata; class Mammalia; order Cingulata; family Chlamyphoridae; genus Tolypeutes; species Tolypeutes matacus. The sequence continues at coordinate 1,904,619 of JAKSZT010054495.1, read as the reverse complement.
AACCTACAATTTTTTTTACTAAAAAAGCAATAATACTTTTTGAAAAATTATGCTATGTGAAAAAACAGAAAATACATATTGTATGATTCCATTTATTTAAAATGTAAATAGAAATAAATCTATAGAGGCAGATATATATTAGTGGTTGTGGCAGTTTGATATTATCTATTAATTCCAAAATGAAATACTGATTTTTTTTTTCCTTTTGAAAAGTTTATTTTAAAAACAAAAAGAGGGCCAAGGGCGGTAGGGAGAAAATTGACTTCAGAGGTTTCACTTTTACTTGATTAAATTATGACTAGGACTTTGACTGAGCCACGTCAGTAGGACATCAAATCCCCACCCCCTTGGTGGGCGGGGACTCACAGAGAAAATGACAAGGCAGAAGAGAGAGTTCGAATTTTGATCTGGAGCCCGGGCACTAAGCACACAGAGACGCAGATACATAAGGAAAGAGATAAGGCGCCATTAGACAGAGCAGATGCCTTGGGAAGAGAGATGAACCATTGGCCTGAGATTTTAGAGCTGGCCATGTGGAAAGAGCAGAGCAGCTGAGCCCAGAGAGAAAGGAACCCCAGCAAAGAGATGAGACTTATCCCAGCCTACAGCTGATATTGGAAATAGGTGGGACCACAGAACATTAAGAGAAACCTTTTATAAAAGCCAACAGATTTCTGGTATTTTGCATCAGCACCTTTTTGGCTGACTAATAAAGTGGTAATGTAGGGTTGGGGAAGGACAGGGGTATTGAGGGTTGATGACTAAGGGGTATGTGGTTTTTCTTTTTGGAATAATGAAAATGTTCTAAACTTGATTGTGGTAATGAATACACAACTCTTTGAACTTGCTGAAAGCCATTGGTTGTGTACATTGGATGGATTGTATGGTATGTGAATAAATCTGAATATAAACTGCTTTTTAAAAAGAAAAATAATTGCTTCTGGTAAAGTCTCAGAAAGAAATGAGGAACGTGTTTTTGGAAACTGAAGGGAAGATCCTGCTTGTTGTGAATTGGCAGATACTTTCCTGAATTGTTTGCTACTATTGAGTGGAAAGTAGAATTTGTAAGCATTGAACTTGGATATTTGCTTGAGATTTTGATATTTCCAAGGAAAATTTTGAAGTGCAGCTTGGATTCTTCTTGTTGCTTATAGTAAAATTTAAGAGAAAAGAGATAAATTGAGGAAGGAACTTTCAAGCAAAAATTACCCAGAGCTTGATGATTTGGAAAATTCTCAGCCAATCTATATTGCAAAACATGATAAAGCATACTCTGGAGAGAATGACAAGGGTGTGGCTGGACAACCATTTGCTAAAGATATCAGGCATATGACTTATTGATTTAATTAACAATTTCAGTAGATTCTGGAGCAGAGATGTGGTTATTCAGGAAGGATCTGTTGAGAACTTTCATGTCTAATGGTGACATCAATGGAAGAGTGAAAAAGTTTTTAAGAATATTATATAAGCAGAATCACTGCCAGTTCAGACTGAAAATTTTAGAGACAGTATGAAATAATGGGAGATTGTCAGGCTTCTGGGATTCTACAAGTAGTAAAGAGGTCCAGAGAATGGGGCCACCCAAGAGGCCCCACAGGTAAGAGCTTCAACTGAAAGAGGATTATTATCATACTTGGCAAACTAATTGAATTTGCCTTGCTGAGTTTGAAAGTTATGGGAACCATGACCTCTTTTTATTTTGCAAATTCTCTTTTTTTGGAATGGGTGTATCTATCCTATGCTTGCCCCACAACTGTATTGTGGAAGCAGATGGCTGGTTTTTTAGCTTCACAAGTCCACTGATAGTGGGGATGTTTGCTCCAGGATGGATCATACTCAGAGTCTCCCCCACACCTGATTTAGAATATTTAGAAGATAAGAATAGGGACTTTTTAAGGTGATTGTATTTAAATGAGGTTTTGGACTTAACGTTGATGCAGGAGTGGGTTAAGAGTTTTGCGGATGTTGGAAATGGGTGAATGTATTTTGCATGAAGGAAAGGCATGAATTTTGGAGGGAGCAGAGGGTGAACTGTTATGAGTTCAATTGTGTTCTGTAAAAAGATATGTTGAAGTCTTAGCCCCAGCACCTGCAAATGTGACCTTATTTGGCACTAGGATTTTTGCTAACATAATTCAGATGATTTCATACTGGATTAGGGTGAGCACTAAATACATTCACAGGTGTCCTTATAAGAAGTGACACAAAGACACAGAGGAAACACAGAAAGAAGTACATCATGTGAAAACAGAGGAAGAAATTGGAGTGACATATCTATAAGTCATGGAATGCAATGAATTGCTAGCAACCACCAAGACCTAGAAGAGAGAAGGAATGATTCTTCATTACAGTATTCAGAGGGAACATAGACCTACCGAGACCTTGATTTGTCTTCTAGACTCTGAAATGTTGAGAAAATTAATTTATGTTGGTTTAAGTCACCCAGTTTTTGGTAATTTATTATGGCAGCACTAAGAAACTAATAAAATAGTGCTCCAGAAAACCACTAGCCATCAGTTGAAAATAGCAAATGAGGAGAAGCATATTTCTCATCTTTCTGCTGCTTAATTGTGCATAGAGACACACAAAGCTGATTGACTTCAGATGTAGTCAATATAGTAGTGCTTAGGAATTAGAGAATATATTAGAAATATTTTGTTTTCCATAGTGCATTTATAAGGAGTATTTTACACATCATACTAAACAAATTATTTCATTACACTTAAATCACAAGAGTCTCCTTTTTATAACAAAATATTTTCCATATGTAAAGATCATTATCAAATGTTTTACCTTTTGGTCTTTCTATTTCATTTAATATGATTTTAACAAAAGTTTATCTTTAGATAAGTGATATTCATTCACAGTATTGTTCTAGAAAAGTGCCAGCCTGTTTACTGTTTGTTACTGGTCTGCAATAAAAGAAGTTCACAATTTGAAAGTAAACATTTAGAAAGTTTTATAGCCATTTGATAGAGTAACTACGTTCATTGAATCTATAATATAAAATAATTTGGACATGTCTTTTATCTACTTTGTTTCATTCTCTTTCATTTTCCTAGTTATTTATTTTCATCATATTTTGCAAAGCTATTGGTCTGGAACGAATTGGAGACTTGAGAAAAAACCCTGCTCCTTCACCGTATTTAGTACTAGAAGCCCTGCTGTATAGGCTATTTGTAAAGGACTTTTCCTGTATTCACATTTTTAAGGAAAATTTCCTGATATAATTCCCATTTCACTTACTTTTCCTTGAAAATACATATTCAAAGTAAAAACCATTTCAAGTAATAAGTTTCAAATAATCTAAACTTATTTATACATTTATACACACTCACTTTTGATAAAGTTAATGACTAATAGTTTCCTGTGATTTCAAAGTTTTATTCAGCATGAGATACTATTAAATTCTAAAAACTACATGTAGTGCAAAAATATTTTAAGGTAATTATAATTTTTAATTGCAGAACAACAAGCGAACTTCAACATCAATCTGTTTAAAAGTGACAGTCATGTAACTCTGATATTTCAGTATAAGTGACTTCACCCGATTTGTACCAGCTAGTTTTATTTTAAAACAACTAAAAATAAATTTGACTTTTCCTCTTGTACTTTTTCAATTAAATTGCTTGAATGCCTCAGTTTAATCTTTATCTTTTTAATGGCTTTTTTGTAGCCTATTAATTATTGTTGTTCTTTTAAATATCAAATTTTCCCATGTGTCTTTTTTTGTGGTTTTGACAAAGCTAGATTTTATTCAAGGTATTTGTGCTTTTTCATTTCTTTCCATAAGCAGGCAATTGAGAGACATTGGAAATGTCTTTATGTGTTAGAAACTGAGCACATGAATCACTTTTTGCCATTTTAATAGTCTTTAAAGCATGAATGACAATTTGCCACTAAGACTGCTCTCATAATAAAAAAACAGTTTAGTAAAATAGTAACTCTTGACCAAAGATCTAAAATTATGATAAATAAATGTTAAATGTCCAACATTGATGTAATAGGTAAGGAATATAATGGCCATATGTTCATTATTACACAATGTCAGTGCTACCAAAACAATCATGGGGTCTTTCTTTCCAGAATAAGTACCAAACATTGACTACTTCAAAGATTTAGTTAAACCTTTACAAAAATCCAGATAATGATTTTAAATTATTTAATGGTTTATGGAATTAAAATTTATCAGGCATTTATTGAGGGCCAATTATGTTTCAGTCATTATACCAGGCACAAAGGAATAAAGGAAAAGTTCAAATATGAAAAATTTACTTTGTCAAGGTACTCACATCCAGCTGTCAGCAAAAACAATTGATGACATGACAAAAATTGTCCATATTCCTTTATTTGTAAACTAGAAAATTGTTATGCTGATGCCATTTCAAAGCCTCTAATCAACGGTTAAATATAGTTAATGTGGCAGTTTGAGAGTATTTATGAATTCCAAAAAGAGATATAGATTATATTTGTAAAATGATCTGTTTCTCTGGGCATGATAACCATTTGATTGCATTAAATTCAGCTGAGATGTGTGATTAAATTATGTTAAGATTGATGCTTTGCCAAACTCAGCATATAAGTGCATTACCTTCTCCCCAGCATGGGACATGACTCCTGGGAATGAGCCTCCCTGGCACAGAGGGATTACTACTAAGCACTAACAACTGGAAAAAGACCTTGAATAAAAGGGGAGAAGGTAAAGACAAATGAGTTTATATGGCTAAGAGACTTCAAAGTAACTCAGGAGGTCATACCAGAGGTAACACTTATCCACATCTCAGCAGGATCGCATAGATTGCCAAGTAGATACTACCCCAAATAATGGGGCTCCTGAGGGCTCTGGAGACACCCAGTTCCTACAGTCATGGCAGATAGTTTTGGAGTTTGGTGTCTTGCCAGTGGGCCCTACTTTGGAGTTTGTGCTCCCAAGTGTAACAGAGTTGGACTCAGTTGTGACTTTTCTACACATGCCTCTTCTGTCCCTTCTATTTTTTTTTTTTTACTTTTTTTTTTTTATTATGGGTAAAAATCAAAATTCTCACAATACATACAAACATTTGCAATATGATATATAAATATATATGCATATATGTGTATTTGCTTACAAAAATGTTATTTATATATATATATATATATACATATATTTTAAGAGGTGTCTGAAAGATAGGTTAACAAAGAGAGTAAGAGAAGAGCAGGCTTTGAGCCATCACCCATATGGACATAATCTATGGTAAAGGGATAGAGTGTGGTTGCATGTTGGGGGATGGGGCAGATGAGTGGTGGTGTTTGTCCCTTCTATTTGAACCTATATTTGGTGCTGGCATTGATAGGTGTACACCCAGGAGACTTGTATCTCCGGGCTGTCCATGTGCCAGCTGGGCCCTGAGCCTCAGCAGAGTTGCAACACCTACTCTACAGTTCATTGGAATCACCCAGGACAACTAACAAGGAGGCAAGGATGGACAACCACCATACCAAGGAACTGAGAGAGTCTACAACTGCAAGCAAGAGATTCCCATCCATCGGCCATACAGGATTGAAGGCCCCTCTCAATTAGAGGTGGAGTGGGCATCATCATCCCAGAATCCTCAGAAATGGGGAATAAAATATGGACTACAGTGGACTTACTGGTATTCTGCTATAGACTTATTGTGATTCTAGCAATGGAAGAAATTATATCATTGATGTGGAGACAGTGGCTACTGGAGGTGCTGAAGGCAGGGAGAGGGAAAGAGAGGTGCAATATGGGGGCATTTTTGGGACTTGGAATTGTCCTGAATTACACTGCAATGACAGATACAGGCCATTATATATTCTGCCAAAACCTACAGAGTTGGTTGGGAAAGAGTGTAAACTACAATGTAAACTATAGTCCATCCTTAGTGGCAATGCTCCAAAATGTATTCATCAATTGCAATGAATGTACCACACTAATGAAAGAAGTTGTTAATGTGGGGAAAAGTGGGAGGTGTAGGGAGTGGGGCATATGGGGATCCCTTCTATTTTGTTATGTAACATTTTATGTAATCTAAGTATCTTTTAGAAAAAATAAAAAATATGTTTAAAAAAGTTGCTGGGAACAAATAAAATCTGACCTAATTCAATAATGAAAAAAAAAGTTTAGGGCTTTGATTCAACAACGTCATTAGAGTGTGACTCAACCTTCAGTCCCAGCCCCCTTGGTCGGCTTATAAAACAGAGTCTCACGTAAGTAGACACACATAGAAGATACGCAGAGGAATTGAGACAGCTCCAAAGACATGAGAGAGGCCCCAGGAAGAGAGTTGAGCCATTCACTGATAGTTTACAGCTGACCTTGTGAAGAGACTGGAAAAGCTGAGCCCAGAAAGAAATGAGACCTAGGAAGAGAGACTTGCCCAATGCCAGTCTACAGCTGAGATCAGAAGAAGCTGGACCCACAGAGACTTAAGAAGAAGAGGAAGTCTGAACCCTCACAGATATCACCTGCCATCTTGCTTCAACATGTGGCAACAGAGTTTGGCAAGGAAGTAACCTTGAGATGGACTTTTAAGGGCCTTGTGCCTGTAAGCCTTTATCTCAATTAAATACCCTATATAAAAGCCAACAGATTTCTAGTACTTTGCATCAGTACCCCTTTCATCTGACTAATAGCTAGATATAGGGAAGTCAACTCTAGAAGAGCTAAAGATTGCATGTTTTATTTCTTGGGCTTTCCAATTGGCAGAGTTGATTGGGAGAGATGAGCTGACTCATGCATTGTGAAATCAAATAAAGAACCAAAAAGTCTTTTATTAGCACTAGGAAATAACATACATATGGAAATAATCTAAGCGATAAAATATTTTAAATGGGATTTTGATGTGTTGAGCAATATTTTAAAGATAATATTACATATACAAAACAAGATAACAAAGGCTGAATGATAAGAGACTTGTAGAAATAGTAACAGTAGATCACCGAGCAGTGGTTGGAGCAATTTGGCACATTGTTGCACAGAGAAACTAGGTGAATAACTGTTTTAATCACAAAAGATAATTGAGAAAAAAGAAAAATGTAAAATAAACTTTTAAATTATTATTTTTCTTTATTAGAGAAGGTGTGCATTAACAAAATAATCATGCATAAAATACAGGATTACCATATACCAACCTAACATTATCATCATGATAATGATGATGAGAAACATTTGCTACAATTGATGATAGCCTGTTTTTGTCATTGTACTATTAACTATAGTGCATGGTTTAACTTAGGGTTCCCTGTATAGCATGGTTTCATGGATTTTTCAAAAATTATTTTGGTACCACATATATCATTTAACATTTCCCCTTTTATCACATTCAGATATTGTATTAGTCAGGCAAAGGGGTGCTAATGCGAAATACCAGAGATTGGTTGGTCTTTATAAAGGGTATTTATTTGGGGTAGAATTCCACAGTTACCAGGCCATAAAGCGTAATTTTCTTCCCTCACCATTGCCACGTGTTGGAGCAAGACAGCTGTCAACATTTGCCAGAGTTTAGGCTTCTTGGGTTCCTCTCTTCCCGGGGCTGTGTTTCTCTCCAGGGTCAGTGCCTCAGGTTCCTCCACAAGGTCAGCTGTAGACTATTAGACTCTCTAGGCTTTGCTTCTCTCCACAAGGCCAGCTGTGAACTCTCAGGCAAATGGCTCGCCTCTATCCCAGGGCCTTCTCTCCAATATCAAAACTCCACCAACAAAACTGCAACTCAAAAACTGTTCCGTCTGCCCTTTGCCTTGCCTTCACAGCTGTAAACTATCAGTGAATGGCTCAACTCTCTTCCTGGGGCCTCTCTCATGTCTTTGGAGCTGTCTCAATTCCTCTGTGTATCTTCTATGTGTGTCTACTTACGTGAGACTGTTTTATAAGCCCACCAAGGGGGCTGGGACTGAAGGTTGAGTCACACTCTAATGACATTGTTGAATCAAAGCCCTAAACCAAGGGGTGGGGCTCAATGCCCTACTGATGTGACCCAATCAAAGCCCCAGTTATAACTTCATCATGCTCAGATGAACAGATCAGTTTACAAGCAAAATCTAATATAGATTTTTGGAATTCATAATTACATCGAACTGCCAAATGGCTACAGATATATATTTCAGTGCTATTAATTTCATTTACAAAGTTATGTTACCATCACCACCATCCATTACAAAAACATTTCCATCATTCTAATTAGGTATCCGATAAAAATTAGCATAGGAATCCAATACATTTGTAGCCTTAATTTCCCATTTCTTATCCTGAACTTTCCCCCCGATAACCTATATTCTAGATTCTGAGTCTATAACTTTGCTTTTTAAAAATTTTCAAATCAATGAGATCATACAATATTTGTGCTTTTGTGTCTGGCTCATTTCACACAACATGAGGTCTTCAAGGTCCATCCATATTGTCACATGTATCAGGACTTCATTCTTTATGTGGCTGAATAATATTGCATTGTATGTATATAGCACATTTTATTTATCCATTCATCAGTTGATAGACATTTGGATTACTTTCATCTTTTGGCAATTGTGAATAAAGCCACTGTGAACAACTGTGTGGAAATATCTCTTTGAGTCCCTGCCTTCAATAGTTTTTGGTATATATTGAGTAGTGGGATTGCTGGGACATGTGAAAGTTCTATGGTTACCTTTCTGAGGAACTGCCAAACTGTTGTCCAGAATTGCTACACCACTTTGCATTGTGTCCAACAATGAATGAATGTTCCTATTTCTCCACATACTCTCCAACACTAGTTATTTTCTGATTTTTTAAATAGAAGTCATTCTAATGGGTGTGATAGATCTCATTTTGTTTTTGATTGGCAATTCCTTGCTTGCTAATGATGTTGAGCATCTTGTCATTTAATTTCTGGCCATTTGTATATTTCATTGCAGCGATGTCTATTCAAGTCTTTTGCCCACTTATTAATTGGATTGTTTGTATTTTTGTCATTAATCTGAAGTATTTATTTATATATTCTGGATATCAAATATTTATCAGATATGTGGTTTCCAAATATTTTCTCCCCTTTTGTAGATTTTTGTTTTACTTTCATTTTACATCTCATTGTGTTCTTTGAGGCACAAAAGTTATTTGATGAGGAACAACTTATTTTTCTTTTTTTGCTGTTGGTTTGCATGTAAATTCTCAGAAATGATTGTGTAGCACAAGATCCTGAAGATGCTTCCCAGTGTTTTCTTCTAGGAGTTTGATAGTTCTAGCTCCTACATTTAGTTATTTGATCCATTGTGTGTTTGTAATTTGTATAAGGTGTGAAGTAGTGGTCCTCCTTCTTCTTTTTTTTTTTTTTAGCAAATGGAGAACCAGTTTTCCAAGCAGTATTTGTTGAAGAGCCTATTTTTTTAATTTTTAAAAATATTTATTGAAGTCTATCACTCATACATGAACATACATGAACAATAAGTGTATAGTAATAGTTGTGAACTTACAAAACAAACATACATAAGATAATACAGGGCTCTCATACCTCACCCTACCACCAATACCTTGCATTGTTTTGAAGTATTTTTAACTGATGATTAAAGAGGATCCTCAAAATATTACTACTAACCAAAGTATTTTCCTCCAACCCACCCTAATATTATTTTTATTTCATTTATACATGAATGTACATAAACTAAGTGTATAGTAAAAGTTGTGAACTTAAAAAGCAAACATTTATAACATTGTACAGGGGTCCCATACATCAACCCTCCACCAACACCTTGCATTGTCATGAGACATTTGTTACAAATTATGAAAGAATATTGTCAAAATCTTACTACTAATTGTTGTCCTTATCATACATTTGGTGTATTTTTCTACCAACCCACCCTATTATTATTTTTTAAATATATTTTTATGACAGAACTTGTAAACTTACAAAACAATCATGCACATGTGCATAATTCCCAAATAACACCCCTCTATCAACACACCACACCCCTGTGAAAAATTTGTTACAGATTGAGATAATATAATCTGATTATTACCAGGTCCACAGTGTACATTTGACACACTATTTCCAAACTCTCCCATTATCAACACAGTACATCTTTGGCATAGATGCAAGAATATTACATTATTACTGTTAACCACACTCCATAGGTCACCCCAGTTGTATTTTTCCCATGCTTCTCCACATTCCCACCACCCTGCAATACAATGTACATCTGCTCTAGCTCACAAAGGACACTCTTGCATCTGTACCATCAACCAGTATTCTCATCCACCTCTGGGTTTACTATGCTATTCAGTCCCTAGATTATTCTCTAGCTTTCTGTCAATTGGCATTTACATCCCTAACACTATCCTTTTCAGCCACATTCCCATTATAAACCAGCTGTTACTCACTATAATGTGTTAGCATCAGCTCTGTACATTTCCTTTACTTTTACAGTAAAGTTAATTAAAACTTCTACATACATTAAACATGAGTAGTCCATCTCAGTCCTCCTCTTATCTCCTTTAAGAATCTAACACCTACCACCAGGGCTTCAAGTAATTTTCTGACATTTTCCTCTAGAAGTTTTATGGTTCTTGCTTTTATATTTAGGTATTTGATTCATTTTGAGTTAATTTTTTATAGGGTGTGAGATCGGGGTCCTCTTTCCTTCTTTTGCTATGGATATCCAATTTTCTCAGCACCACTTGTTGAATGGACCGTTCTGTCCGAGCTGGGTGGGTTTAAGAGGCTAGTCAAAAATCACATGACCATAGATGTGAGGTTCTGTTTTTTAATCATCAATTAGGTTCCATTGGTCTATGTGTGTGTCCTTATGCCAGTACCATGCTGTTTTTATGACTGTGGCTAGGTAATATGACTTAAAGTCTGGAAATGAGTCTTCCAACTTTGCTTTTCCTTTTTTTTTTTTTTTTTTTGGATGAATAGTATGCCTTATTAATATATATCAATAAAATTGATTTGTTAAAAAAAAACTGTAAAGAAGACTTTACTATAGCTGGACATATACATACCTTATGACCCAAAATTTCCATTCCTAGTTTTATGGTCAAGAGAAGTGAATGAATATGCCCATCCAAAATGTTTGCAAACATGTTCAGTGTTAATATTAGCATTATTTGTAATAGCATAAAACTGAAAACAACTCAAATTTTCTATCAAAACATTAAATGAGGGGTTGGAAATTTTTTCTTCAAGAGCTGTATAATTTAGATTTTGCAGGTCATAAAGTATCTGTCACAACTACTCAACTATGTCTTTTTTTAAAAAACCCAATAAATTTTACTGTTTCATCCAGGACATATGCAAGTGATATTGGCTTAAAACAATGACATCAAAACTATGAGTATAGGGCAGTGAATACAATGACACTTAGTACTATTTGATTCCGTTGTTTTCTTTTTCTTTCTTTCTTTTTTTTTTTTTTGTACAGCTGAAGGTGACACACTTTATTATTTTATTTTATTTTTTAGATAATAATTTTTTTTTTTATTTTTTAAAGGGTACCTTGATTACATAAATATTACACAAAAAATATAGAGATTCCCAGGACCCCTTACCTTTCCAAATAAATTTGATAATCATGTTTTCCATTTATTTTTTAAATGCTGGTGGAATTTTTATCAGAATTGCATTGAATCTGTATATCAATTTGAGTAGAATTGACATCTCAGTGATACTTAGTCTTTCAATCCATAAACATGGAATATTCTTCCAATTACTTAGGTCTTTTTTAAAAATGTCTTTTAACAATGGGTTGCAGTTTTCAGAATACAAGTACTTTAAATCATTGGTTAAGTTTATGCCTGAATACTTGGGTTTTATCTGTCATATTTTATTTTCTCCACTCTTTTGATGCCTTTAGTTACTTTTATTGATATAATCTTCATTTCTAGATTCCCTTCCAGGCATCTCTCTCCTGTCTTTTATTTCCTGGCTGTAGCACACCCTTTAGTATTTCCTGGAAAGCAGGTCTCTTGGTTACAAACCCTCTCAGTTTCTGTTTATCTGTGAATATTCTAAACTCATGCCTTCATTTTTGAAAGACAGTCTTGCTGCATATAAGATTCTTGGCTGGAAGTTTTTCTCTTGCAATATCTTAAGTATATCATACAACTGTCTTTTTGCATCTATGGTTTCTGGTGAGAGATCTGCACTTAATCTTATTGGGTATCTCTTATACGTTATGCATTTCTTTTCTCTTGCTGCTCTCAGAATTCTCTCTTTGTCTTTGGCATTGGACAGTCTGATTAGTATGTGTCTTAGAGTTGGTCTATTAGGATTTTTTGGGTATGGGAATACATCATGCTTCTTGGACATGGATATCTATGTCCTTACATAGGGCAATAGGTTTGGGAAATTTTCTGCCATTATTTTTTCAAATATTCCTTCTGTTCCTTTCCCTTCTCTTCTCCTTCTGGGACACCCATGACATGTATGTTTGCACATTGCCTGCTGTCCTTTAGTTCCCTGAGATCTTCTTCAAGTTTTTCCAATATTTTCTTCATCTGTTCTTTTGTATGTTCACTTTCAGAAAACATTTCTTTAAGCTCACCAATCCTTTCTTCTGCCTCTTCAAATCTGCCATTATATGATTCCAGTGTATTTTTAATTTCATTTATTGTACCTTTCATTCCCATAAGATTTGGTATTTTTCTGTGTATACTTTCAAATTCTTTTTGTGCTCATCCAATGTCTTCTTAATATCCTTAATTTCTCTAGCCATCTTATCGAATTTATTAAGGAGATTTGTTTGAACATCTATGATTAGTTGTCTCAACTCCTTTATGTCATCTGGAGGCTTATCTTGTTCCTTTAATTGGGCCATATCTTCCTGGTTCTTGGTGTGGATTGTAATTTTTTGTTGGTGTCTTGGCATCTGGCTTACTAGAGTATTTATTCTGGGTGCAGTTTTTCTCTTTGGTTTAGGGCTTCCTTCCCTTCTCCCTTGCTAGTTGTGTAGCAGGAGCCAAGGATGTAGTTGGTGCTATAAGCTGTGGAGGCTCAAGCTACCCTCATTGCTCCAAGGTCCAATAGAGCTTCTCCTAACTTTCTCCTTTGCCTAGGACAGGGACAGAGCCACAGCTGTGTGGAGTAATCCAACTCATGCAGGCCTAGACTGTAGTTGCCTGGAGAGACAGATGAAGCTTCATGCCCCTTTCTCCCCTGCCAGGGGCAGGGATGGAGCTGCAGGTGTGGGCAGCAATCTATGCAGTGCAGGTCCAAGATGACCACAGTTGTCCTGGTAGACTTCCCATTATTCATTCTGTGCCAGCTAAATGCACCTGCATTTATCTGGATAGGCTGGTGCAGGGCCCATCAGCTTCCTCCCTGCTAGAGGTGGGGCTGAAGCCTAGGCTAGGGATGGAAGCCAATCTTGGTGAATCTACTGTCACTGTGATTTTTAGTTAGCTTGGCTTCCCCTCATGCTGGGGATGGAGTCAAAATGGCAGCTACCAGCCTCCTTCTGATTTGGACAGGCTTAAACTTTAGCTGTTCTTAGGGTTATATTTTAGCCAGCCGAATTTGGTAATCAGTAGCTGAAATTGGTGGCCAACGGTCCCTTCCTTCCCTGTTTTTGGGAAATGGAGCCTCCAATTCCTGCCACAGTATAGCTCCTGTGGTGGCTTGTGCTGCCAAAGCAGGATGATCACTGGCCTCTGCGGCATGGCTGATAATTTCCCAGAGAGGCTAGCGCAGCTCCCCCTAGTTTCCTTCCTGTCCGAGGCGGGCCTGGGGATTAGGCTAGAGCAACAATCTGATCTAGATGGAAAAAAAGCCAGTCCCTACCAGCACTGTGATTTTCAGTCAGCCTTGCTTTCCTTCATGTCCTGTGCGATGTTAAGTTGGCAGCCACCGGCATCTTTCTGACTTGGACAGGTTCAAACTTTAGCTGTTCTTAGGATTATACTTTGGCCCACCAAATTTACTCATCAGTAGCTGAAGTTGGTGCCCAACTGTTTCTTCCTCCCCTGTCTTGGGAACCGGAGCTTTCAATTCCAGCCACGGAACAACTCACCAGATGGCTTGTGCCTCCAGTGGGGGATAAGCATCGTCCTTCGTGCCGTGGAGTGCTCTACTTATGAATCTTCTCTGCAGATGGGCAGTCTTCTCCTTCCGTTCTTTCAAGGTTGTTGCAGGATGCACTTCTGGTCTCCTGTAGCCTCCAAACAAGTGCTCTAGATAGCTGTGGGTGATCACCAACTGCTTTGTAGCAGGAGCTGATTCTCGGAGCTCTTTACTCTGCCACCATCTTGCTGGTTGTCCCTGAAGAGCCTATTTTTCCCAATCAAGTGATATTTGTTCCCTTCTAAAAAATCAGTTGGCTATAGATGGGAAGGGTGATTTCTGAGCTGGCAACATAGTTCCATTTCTTAAATTTCCATCATTATGCCAGTACCATGATGTTGTTATTACTGTGGCTTTGTACTAAGTTTTAAGCTAAGGAAGTGTGAGTTCTTCAACTTTATTCTTTTTTTGTTCAAGATGACTTTAAATATTTGGGACCCTTACCCTTCCATTTAAATTCGATGATTGACTTTTCCATTTCTGAAAAGTTGGTTGTAGAACTATTAATTGTGATTGCATTGTATCTATAAAATGATTTGTGTAGGACTGATATCTTAACAATGTTTAGTCTTCTAATCCATGAACGTGGAATGTCCTTCCATTTATATACATCTTCTTTGGTTTCTTTTAGCAATGTTTTGTAATTATCTGTGTACAAGTCCTTTGTATCCTTGGTTACCTTTATTTCCACATATTTGTTTCTTTACTTGTTATAGTGATTTTAGTTTTTCTTTACACTTCTGATTATTTATTGCTTGTGTCTAAAATCACTACTGGTTTTGGGGTGTTGATCTTGTACCCTGCCACACTGTTGAATTCATTTATTATCTCTAGGAGCTTTATTGTGGAGTTTTCAGGATTTTCTATTTATAGGATCATATTATCTGTAAATAGGGAAAGTTGTTCTTCTTCCTTTTGAATTTGGGTGCCTTTTAATTCTTTTTCTTGCCTAACTCTTCTGGTGAGAACTTCCAGTACAATGCTAAATAACAGTGGTGGCAGTGGACATTCTTGTCTTGTTCCTGATATTAGATGGAAAGCTTTTAGACTTTCACTATTAAGACAGATGTTAGCTTTTTGGTTTTAATATATTCCCTTTATCATATTTAGGAAGTTTCCTTCCATTCCTAGTGTTCAAAGTGTTTTTATGAAGAAGGGGTACTGAATTTTCTTAAATGCTTTTTCTGCATCAATTGAGATTGGCATGTGTGTTTTTTCTCCTTCAATCTATTTACGTGGTGCATTACATTAATTGATTTTCTTATATTGAACCAACCTTACATACCAAGGGTAAATCTCAGTTGATCTTGGTGCATAATTCTTTTAATATGCTGTAGATTCAGTTTGCTAGTATTTTGTTGAGGATATTTGCATCTATATCCATAAGAAATATTGGTCTGTAGATTTTTCTCTTGTGTTTTCATTATCCTCCTTTGATATGAGGATGATATTGACCTTGTAGACTGAATTACAGAGTGTCCCCTCTCTTCAATATTTGGGAAGCATTTCAGCAGAATTGGAGTTAATTCTTCTTGGAATGTTTGGTAGAATTTCCGTGTGAAGCCATCTGGTCTCAGCTTTTCATTGTTGGGGTGTTTTTGATTACTGATAAAATCAGTTTACTAGTAATTGATTTGTTGAGATATTCTCTTTCTTCTTGAAACAATGTAGGTAGATTTTGTGTTTTTCTAAGAATTTACCATATTCATCTAGATTGTCTAATTTATTAATGCACAGTTGTCCAGAGTATTCTCTTATGATCCTTTATAATTCAGCATGGTAGGTAGTTATGTCTCCTTTTCAATTCTGATTTTAGTTATTTGTATCCTCTCACTTTTTTCTTTGTCAATCCACCTAAATTTTTTAATTTTATTGATCTTCTCAAAGGTGCAATTTTGTTTTTTTAATTCTCTCTATTTTTTCTATTTCATTTATCTTCACTCAAATCTGTGTTATTTCCTTCCTCCTTCTCAGTTTTTTAGTTTTTTCTTCTTTCTATAGTTCTTACAAGTTTGAGGTTCAGTCTCTTATTTGATTTTTTTTCTTTTTTAATATAAGCATTTGGAGCTATAAATTTCCCTCTCAACATTGCTTTTGCTCCATCCCATAAATTGTGGAATATTGTATTTTCATTTCCATTTGCCTCAAGATATTTCCTAATTTCACTTATAATATCTTCTTTAGCTTATTGACTGTTTAAGTGTATGTTGCTTAATTTCCACATATTTAAAAATTTTCTATTTCTCCCTTTGTTTTTGGATTCTAGCTTCATTCAATTTTGGTCACAGAATATACACTGTATAATTCCATATTTTTTAATTTATTGAGACTTATTTTGTGACCAAACATATGGTTTAGCCTGGAGAATGACCCATTTGTACTCGGGAAGAATGTATATTCTGTTTTTGTTGGGTGAAGTTTTGTATATATGTCTGCTAGATCTAGTTAGTTTAGAACATCATTTATGTCTCATATTTCCTTATTGATCTATGGAGTAAATATTCTATCCATTATTATGAGTGGTGCATTAATTCTCCTAATGTAGAACTATCAGTTTATCCCTTCAAATCTGTCAGTATTTCCTTTGTATATTTTGGAGCTCTGCTGTTAAGTGCTTCTATATTTATAATTGTTACATCTTCTTGTTTAATTGTCCCCTTTACCAGTATATAATGATAGTCTTTTCCCTCATAACTGTTGTTGGCTTATTTTATCTAATATTTATATAATTACCACAGATCTCTTATGGTTATTAATGCATGATATATTATTGCCCATCTTTTCACTTTCAACCTACTCATATCTTTGAATTTAAGGTGAGTTTCTTGCAGACAGGATATAGTTTCCTTATGCTATTTTATCCATTCTGTGAACCTCTGCCTTTTGACTGGAAAATTTGATCCATTATAATTTAAAGTCACTTCAGAAAATCCAAGAACTTCTTCCGTGGTTTTACTAGTTAGCCTTTGAAAGTCTTATACCTTTTTCCCCCTCATTTCTGGCAATGACTACTTTTATATCTATTTGAACTTTTGTAGCTTTATACATATTTAGTGACTACTCATTTCTCTCTGGATATATTTTTCATATATTTTACTTGTGGTGACCATAGGTTTAAAATTTATCATCATTTATATATAACAATCATACTTGATTTGATGTCAAATTAACTTCATAGCATGCACATACACCTTTCCTCTGCCTCTTGTCCAACCACTGTATTTGTACATGTTACTATTTATAGCTTTGTAATTGTATGTACAGAGACATAGATTTATCAATACTTTTTATGCATATGCATTTTTATCTCCTATAGGAAGTATGAAGTGAAGTTACATATTAAACAGTGAACTATACTTATACTAACATTTATAATTATCCAAATGGTTACTGTTATTACAGGCCTTTATCTCTTTACGCCTCTTTGAACAACTGTCTAATGTCCTTTCCTTTCAGACTGAAGAATTCCCTTTAGCATTGCTGTTAGGGCAGATCTAGTAGTGATGAACTCCCACAGCTTTTGGTTATCTGAGAATATCTTAATATCACCCTCATTTTTGAAAGAAGGTCTTGACGGATATTAAATTCTTGGCTGGCAGTTGTGTTTTTTCCCCAGCACTTAAACTATTTCAACTCATTGCCTTCTTACCTCCATTGTTTCTTATGAGGAATTAGAACTCAATATACTTGGGACTCTCTTGTATGTAACATATTGCTTTTCTCTTGCAGCTTTCAGAACTCTTTCCATGTCCTTTGCATTGAACAGTCTAATAAGTATAAGACAGTGTATATTTTTCTCCATGTTTATGTTCTTTGGTGTTCTTTGGGATTCTTGGATGTGGATATTCATTTCCTTTGCTAAGTTTGTATAGTTCTCAGTCATTCTTTCTTTGAATATTCTTCCTTCTCTTTCTCTCTTTCTTCTGCTACTTGGATTCCAATAATGCATATATTAGTATGCTTGATGTTATCTCAAGGTGGCTTAGGCTATTTTCACTTTTTTTAATTTTTTATTTTTAATTTTTATTTTTTTATTTTTTTTATTATGGGTACAAATCAAAATTCTCACAATACATACAAACATTTGCAAAATGATATAAAAATATATATGCATATATGTGTATTTGCTTACAGAAATGTTATATATATATATATATATATATACATATATTTTAAGAGGTGCTTAGATTACCCAAAATATTACATGGAACCCACTGGGATTTCCATGTTGCCCACCTTCCACACCTCCCACCACATCCCACACAAACATCTCCCACAGTGGGCCACCACCCTCAATGAAATTACACATCCTGGAGCCTTGCCACCAAGCATAGAGCACAGTTCGCACTGTAGACCAAAATCTCTCCCACTCAGTTCTGAGTGGTGTGTGCTAATTTAAAATGGCCTACATCCGTTGCCACAACAGTACTCAGGACAACCTCCAACTCCCAAAGAAGCCCCTGTATTTCAACTGCTCATCCGCTCCCTACCCCAAAGTGTCAAGTGGCCACTGGCTCCACCTCATTGTTATAATTTCTTGCATTGCTAGAATCACCATATGTGAACAAGAGAATACCATCAAGTCCACTCTAGTCCATAGTTCTTCCCCCAGTCCTGAGGGGACTGGGATGGTGATGTCCACTCCAACTCCAAGTGAGAGAGGGATTATATCCCATGGATATGGTGGGTGGGATGATCCTGCCTGCAGATGCAGGTCCTCTCCATTCCCTGGGATGGCCATTTCCCATTGTTGTCTCTTCACCAGGTGACTTGGATGAGTCCATTGAGCTGTAGGGTAGGAGTTGCAGCTCCACCTAGATTTCATGCACACCTGGCTCATAGGTAGGTGGGAGGCTCCAGTCTCTGGAAAAATACCTAAAAACTCCAGCATCACATATAGGTTTGAATAGAAGGGACTGGTGAACCATGTGCAGGGAGGACTTATTTGAGTCTAATTCTGTCACTCTCAGGAGCAGAGATTCCAAAATAGAACCCACTGATAAGGCATCAGTCTCTGTGGCTATCCCCCCTTATATAGGACCAGGGTGTCTCCGGAGCTCTCAGGAACCCCAATGAGTGGGGTGATAGGCACTTAGATGTTCTATGAGCTCCTACTGAGGTGTGCGTAAGAGTTACCTCTGGGATGACCTCCCGACTCTCTTTGAAGTCTCTTAGCCACTTGAACTCATTTGTCTTTACCGTTTCCCCCTTTTATTCAAGGTCTTTTTCCAGTCGTGTTGCCAGTTGGCACTTGGTATTAATCCCTCATTGCCAGGGAGGCTCATCCCCGGGAGTTATGTCCCACATTGGGGGGAAGGTAATGCAATCATATGCTGAGTTTGGCTTAGAGAGAGGCCGCATTTGAGCAACAAGGAGGCTCTCAGGTGGCAACCCTTAGGCATCCCACAACTGCAGGCTAAGTCTCATTTACAAGAGCAAAGACTCACAAGGGTAGTCATCAATAAAAAAAAACACATCAGTGGGTCATCCTATTTTGACAGGCACTGTCCCTACACTCAGAGGACTATTGCTTCTCCCTTGGAGACTGTGGCAGAGCTCTCTAGGCTAGGAATTCAGATTCCCTCATTTATTGTGTGATTATCCACCCATCGTGACCATGCCCCATCCCCCGATCCTTTGAATGATTTTGTATATATTTCATGTATATTCGGATGAACCAATCCCCACAAACCCCCCCCCCCCAGACACCCCCCCAATAATCCCCCACAGTACCCATTGTAACCCTTCTGTGATCCAAATCCTTCATGATCATTTACTCCATAAAATAATCAAATACAGTTACTAGGAAAAAGAAAGAAGTGTGATAAGCTTACATGCAAAAGACAAACATAAGGAAACTCAGGGGGAAAAAAAAAAGAGAGAAGGAAAAAAAACAAATAAACAAAGAACAAAAAAAAATAAAATATAATTAGTGGATTGGGACATTCAAAAATGGGCAAAAAAGCAAAGGAAATGCCTTTATATATATATATATATATATATATATATATATATATATATATAT